>VWZD01004163.1:89373-108594 GCA_013396695.1 Sakesphorus luctuosus | reverse complement strand
TATATTTTTATTTTTATTTTATTTTAATTTTTATTTTACATTTAAATCAGCCCAAAAAGCAACTCTGGGACAGGGACACAAATCCAGAGTCTGTGGAAAAAAAAGGTGTAAAAACTCTCCTGGGGTTTCAACTATTTTGTGTTGTAAAGTTTGTAAATACCTTTTTAAAATAAATGTTTTTATGACTGAACCGGTGACAAAAGAGAGTTTTTTTGAGGTGGGATTTCCAGCCCAAAAATCAGTTTATTTGAGGCTTTTTCACGAGGTTTTGTTGTTGTTTCATCCACAGACAGTGAGGAATAAATTAAAAAAAAAGTGAAATAAAAGGTTTTCACCTCCCAAATTCCACCCCCACCTCTGGCCTGGGATATTTCCCTTTTTATCCAATAATTCCACAATTATTTGCAACTATTTCAATGCAATTTTCAGGGCATTTTTTCCCTGATTTGGGCACAGTTTGGAAACCTCCTTGTGGCTTCAAATCTTCCCTCTGCCTTCCCCTTCCAGCAGGTTTTCCTGAAAAACACATTATATTCCTGAAAAATCCACATTATAGTCCTGAAAATCCACATTTTATTCCTGAAAATTCACATTATATTCCTAAAAATATACATTATATTGCTGGAAATTCACATTATATTCCTGAAAATCCACATTTTATTCCTGAAAATTCACATTATATTCCTGAAAATCCACCCCATATTCCTGGGAATCCTCCCCATATTCCTGGAATAGAGACCCACATTCCAGTGGGAGGTGTCCCTGAGGATCTTCAGGTCCCTCTTCCAACCCAAACCATCCTGGGGTTCCCAGTAAGGGCAGAACCAGAACTGCCTCATGGGAACTGAACTCCCACCCTTCCTCCTCCTCTTCCTCCTCCTCCTCCTCCTCCTTCTCCTCCTTCTCCTCCTTCTCCTCCTTCTCCTTCTTCTCCTTCTCCTCCTTCTCCTTCTTCTCCTTCTCCTCCTTCTCCTTCTTCTCCTTCTCCTCCTTCTCCTTCTTCTCCTTCTCCTCCTTCTCCTTCTTCTCCTTCTCCTCCTTCTCCTTCTTCTCCTTCTCCTCCTTCTCCTTCTTCTCCTTCTCCTCCTTCTCCTTCTTCTCCTTCTCCTCCTTCTCCTTCTTCTCCTTCTCCTCCTTCTCCTTCTTCTCCTTCTCCTCCTTCTCCTTCTTCTCCTTCTCCTCCTTCTCCTTCTTCTCCTTCTCCTCCTTCTCCTTCTTCTCCTTCTCCTCCTTCTCCTTCTTCTCCTTCTCCTCCTTCTCCTTCTTCTCCTTCTCCTCCTTCTCCTTCTTCTCCTTCTCCTCCTTCTCCTTCTTCTCCTTCTCCTCCTTCTCCTTCTTCTCCTTCTCCTCCTTCTCCTTCTTCTCCTTCTCCTCCTTCTCCTTCTTCTCCTTCTCCTCCTTCTCCTTCTTCTCCTTCTCCTCCTTCTCCTTCTTCTCCTTCTCCTCCTTCTCCTTCTTCTCCTTCTCCTCCTTCTCCTCCTCCTTCTCCTCTTCCTCCACCACCTTTTCCCTCCTTTTCCCTGTGTATCTCCCCTGTTCTCCCCCCAGGGCTGGGTTCACTCACCAGAGTTTCCTGCAGGTCCCTGAGCCCGGAGTGTTTGGCCGATCTCGGGCACTGGGGCTGCTGCTCCTGCCCTGGTTCCTCCACCTCCTTCACCATCTGCTTGGGGAAGAGACAAAACCTCCAGGAGAGGAGCTTTTCCTGCCAGGTCAGCTCCACCCCAGGTAGAGATGAACAGAAAACTGTCCCAGTGCACACCTTGAACTCACAAACAGAAAACTCATCCTGTTCAGGAAGGCAATTTTCCTTCCTGACATCCTCTGTTCCTCGTGGCTTTTTGCAGAGTCACAGAATCCTAGAATGGATTGGGTTGGAAAAGCCCTCCCAGATCATCAAGTCTAACCCTTGGGCCAACTCCAGTCCCGTCACCAGATCATGGCACTCAGTGCCACGGCCAAGCTCAGCTGAAAAACCTCCAGGGATGGGGAATCCACCCCCTCTCTGGGCAGCCCATNCTCCACTCCCTTCTCCAGCCTCGTTGCTCTTCTCTGGCCCTGCTCCAGCCCCTCAATCTCTTGCCTCAACTCAGGGGCCCAGGATGATGATGGGAGAACCATTGGTGGGAGAACCACTGGTGGACAGAACCTTCCACACGAACTTTGTCATGTCTTTGCTGACCATCTCCCACATTTTAAGGGAAGGAAAGGGAGGAATGTCATCATGAGGCAGCCCAACAAAACATTGGCTGGAAATCAGGGAGAGGATGAGACCAGGTTTAACCTGGACCTCAGAGCTCCACTCTGCCCAAAATCTCTGCTTCCTGTTTTGTCCAGGTGCCTTCTCATCCCAACAATTGAAGTCCAATTTTTGCATAAAACTCTGTGTTTATACCCAGATCTCTGTGTGTTTGGGAACAGGAGACAGACCCTGAGCCACCACCTCCCTCTGGCTTCATCCTGGTGGTTTTCCAGCCCAGAACTCACCTCTTGGAATGGTCCCAGCAGGTCTTTGGTGCTCCTTTTCCCTCCTGGCTGCAGCCCAAAGGACCAGTGTTGAGCCAAGCACATTCCCACACACAGCACCAGCAGCAGGACACTGGCAAAGGTCTTCCTGGACTTCTCCATCCTGGGAGAGGAAAAAAAAAAGCATCTTTCTCATCATAAAGGCATCACAGCTCCATTTTTACCCCAGAAAATGAGGGAAAAGTTGCATTTCTGGGTCATTAAATCATGGAATATCCTGAGATTGAAGGGACCACAACACTGCCAAAGATCTTCCTGGAGTTCTCCATCCTGGGAGAGATAAAAAAGAATCTTTCTCATTACATTTTTACCCCAGAGAATAAGGAAAAAGTTGCATTTCTGGGTCATAAAATCATGGAATATCCTGAAGGATCATCAGGTGGTGGATTCCCCATCCCTGGAGGTTTTGAACCTGAGCTTGGCCGTGGCACTGGGTGCCATGATCTGGTGACGGGACTGGAGTTGGCCCAAGGGTTGGACTTGATGATCTCGGAGGGCTTTTCCAACCCAATCCATTCTGTGATTCTGTGAATCCAAGTCCAAGTCCTGGCCCTGCCCAGGACACCCCAAAATCCCCCCCTCTGCCTATGCCCTGCAGTTCTGGTGGGCACCTCGTGCCAGGGCAGGAACCACAGCTGGATTTGGAGCCCTTCAAAGTGTGGATTAACTCCCTGCAGAGGGATTTGACAGCTGGAAGATTTGGAGGAAGATCTGACTGAGGATTTCAGAGGTTTGGGCATGTCTGGACCTCACAGGCTCCCTTAGGTCCCTGTTGGTGTTTGGCAGATGGGTGAAGTTTGGTTTCTGCTCCTTCAAAATTGCTCTTTGCAGCCTCTCCTAGTGGAGATTCCTCCCAACAGGAGCTCCTGGAAGCACTGGAGAAATAAAAATGAAGTCTGGGGGGTTGTTCAAGCACTTTACCTGCTGCCTGAGAGGGTCTGTGGAGCGACTGCACCTCCTTCCTGCTGGAGAATGTCCTGTGGCTGAGCCTCTCACCTCTCTTTTATAAACCAAACCCTTCCCAGCAGGTGACTCGATCAAATTCCCACTCCCAGGCTGCAGTTTTGTCCTTAATGCAGCCCAAGCTGAGCCCATAATTGGACCCCTCCCTGTGAAATTCAGCTGTTTTCTTCCAGTGTAAATCCTCCATTCTGATCCTGCTGGAAAACACCCTTGGGCTGGTTTAAAGGTGAATCTGCAGGAGAAACAAACCCACCACAAAAGAGATTCTAAGTCAGAGCTACAATTTAATAACAATATTCCATGGTCAGATCTCCCTCCCCATCCTTTAAACGTGGGATCTCCAACCAGTTCTGTAAACTGTGATTTCTACTGGAATGGGATGGTTCAAAGCCACCATGATGGAGAAGAACATCAGCAGCCTGGTGGGACAGAGACAACCCCTCCCTTCCTCAAAAGCTCACCCTTTCATGTTTGTTAACCCACCTGATATTAAAATTAACACTCAGCACACACTCAGAATCCTCTCCCCATACCAGTTTGTGCTACTGGTTTGTATTTGGAAAGCACAGTTTTGTTCCAGGGTGGAAGAGGGAACCAGAGGAGGCTCAGTGTGGAGCAGAGTGAGGCCACTTGGGCTTTGTGCTGGTTTAAAGGTGAACCTGCAGGAGAAACGAACCCACCACAAGAGAGATTATAAATCAGAGTCACAATTTAATAACAATATCACAATCAATGCAATGGCACAAAGAGAAATTGGGTTTAACCCCCAAGCCCAGCAGTCTAACCCAGCCCCCTGGGGCACAAACACAGGGGGGTTTGGTGGCCCCTGTGCTGAGCCCCACGGGGTTCCCCCGAGGCCAAAGGAAAAGGAGGGGCCAAAGCTGTTGGTGCAGATGATGGCCCAGTCAGGCACTGGGTGATCTTGAAGGTCTCTTCCATCCCAAACCATTCCATGATTCCATGTGCTGGTTTAGATGGGATATTGGGGAGAAATTCTTCCCTGGGAGGGTGGGGAGGGATGGGATGGGATTCCCAGAGAAGCTGTGGCTGCCCCATCCCTGGGAGTGTCCAAGGCCAGGCTGGAGCACCCTGGGACAGTGGGAGGTGTCCCTGCCCAGGGCAGGGGATGGCACTGGATGATCTTTAAGGTCCTTCCCAACCCAAACCATTCCATGTTCCTCATCCCTGAGAGCCTGCACTGCACATTTCTAAAGCAGCTCTTTGATGCAGGGGTTGAATTCAGTCATTTTGACTGCAGGAATGGGATTGTTTGGGAGAGTTTGTTTTATTTTTTCATCCACCTGGCAGCAATTTTGACTTGCCCTGCACTATTCAGAGCCATTTGACTGTCTCATGTTCTCCAAACTTCCTCTGCTCTGGCTCCTGGGACCTGCTGGAGCTTAATGGATTAAAAGTAATTTAAGAAGTAAATAATTTAAGGAGGATTTAATGACTCTTAGCAAGGAGTCATTCTTCCTGCCCTAATGCTCCTCCCACTCATGGCAAGGGCAGCCAACATTGAACTTCAGCTGATGAGCTGCTCAAGCTGTGAAAATAGTTGGGTTTAGTGGGAGGAATGTTCCTCTGCTGTGGGCACAGAGGATTTTCCTGGCAGGGCTGGGAGGCTCCTTCCTTCCCTCAGGAGCTTTGCCAAAATTAAGGCCATTTAAAGGTAAAGAAAAGGTTTTTTGATGATTCTGAGGGATGACAATTAAAGAGATAAAGGGGCCTTGCTTGGCCCAGTAATTGCAGCTCATTAATTCTCTGTTTGAGTTTAATCACAGTTTGCCCTGGACAGTTTTCAGCAACTCTTTCTCCACAGGTTTCTGTCACAGCTGTTGGACTTCTGTGCTCCTTGTGTGTCCCATTAAGTGGGAATATTCCAGGATTCTCCACAGCTCCCAGAGCTCAGTGAGCTCCTCCTCAACTTCAGGCCACAGTCCTAAGTGCCAGAAAGGAGGTTAAAACCAAGATCCCAGCTGGGGTTTGGTTTTCACAGAACCTTTCCCAGCCCTGAGGGGTGGAAACACCAAACTGCTCTGATTTGAGGGATGGAGATGGAGCAGGAAAGATCCCAGAGCTCCAAGGGCAGCACTGTCTGGTTTGGGGAGAGGGATCTCCCTGCCAGTCCTGGTTGGTGCCTCCATGGAAGTCAAGGACTTCTCCAGGGCCTAAAGGGGCTCCAGGAGAGCTGGAGAGGGACTTGGGACAAGGGATGGAGGGACAGGACACAGGGAATGGCTTCCCACTGCCAGAGGGGAGGGTTAGGTGGGATATTGGGAAGGAATTCCTCCTCCTTAGTGTTTCAATGGAAGTGCCTTGGTGTTCTCTGCTCTGCAAAAGGCAAATGGAGATTAAACTGCTCAAGAGGACGAGGCTGGTGGGTTGTAAAAGTGCTTTACTGGTCCATGGATTTGTCATTGTGGGTGGGACTGCCAAATCCTTTTCCCAAGGGCCTGGAGGGACAGGACAAGGGGGAGGGTGTCCCACTGCCAAGGGTTGGGTGGGATATTGGGGAGAAATTCTTCCCTGGGAGGGTGGGGAAGGATGGGATGGGATTCCCAGAGAAGCTGTGGCTGCTCCAGCCCTGGGAGTGTCCAAGGCCAGGCTGGAGCACCCTGGGACAGTGGGAGGTGTCCCTGCCCATGGCAGGGGTGGAATGGGATGATCTTCAATGTCCTTTCCCACCCAAACCATTCTAGGATTCCATGAAACTCTGGGCTGGTGATTCCCATCCCAATTCCCAGATCTCTTTGCCCAGAACTCTTGGACTGACCCATCCCAACCCAGGGGGCACCTCCTGGGCTTTTCAGACACCCCTCCTGCCCCAAGGCCTGTGCTGGAGGTGCCAAACTGAGCCCCCAACCACAAGTTTTGTTCTCCAGCTGCTCCAGAGCACCCAGAAATGCTGTTTTTATGGTGAGTTTCTACAATCAGTTTATTAATCTCAAATCCCCAAAGCCAAGGCCAATGTTTGCCTGTGCTGGAGCATTTCAGAGCATCCCACAGTGAGATTTTGGGCCTGGGTGAGGATCAGCCTCTCTCAGGTGTTTCCAACACTGCACAAACCCGTGGAATTTGGGGGCAAAAACTTCTGCCTCCATTTTCTTAAGTACTTTATTAAGTATGGGGACAAAAAAGCTGAAAAGTGTTGGAAATTAACGACAAATCAACCAAAAAACTTCATGAAAATTCTCTGAATTTATGTATCAGAACCTGCAGAAACCCCCACAAAGTACTTCTGTTTTTTTCCAGAATAATTTTAGGCTTAGATTCTTGCTGTGTGGGGTTGTTTATTTAAATTAAGACAACCAAGACACTTTTCTCTTTCACACTTTTATTAATGCAACTTAAATTAGGCTGGAATTTCTGCCCAGGCCCCTTGGGGCTCCTCATCCAGCTCTGTCATAGCAAAAGAGGTACCTTAAATTCAGCTGTGAATGGTGATGCCACATGCTGTGATTATTCAAGATCAAATAAGATTATTTTATACACAGTGATTATGAAAATAGAGTCTTTTTTTCCCCTCCCCATACAATATTTTACTTCTGCCAGCTACAAAATATGATAAAGAAAAATAATTCATTTATTTCTTTAAGCCTTAGGAATCTTCTCCTACTGCAACACACACATTTCCCTCCCAGTGGAAGCCACAGGGTGGGAGAAAGGACTCCAAAATCCCACTGAAATATTCCCTGGAATCTACAGGGCATTCACCAAGGATATGGTGAATTATCCAGAGGAATCTGGAGGAAATAATCCCAATTCTGACCCACATGACACTGGGATTTGGAGTCCTGGAAGTTCATGGCACACACCTGGGTCAAGCCAACTTGAAAAGAAGGGAGAATCCTGTAATTCCCCCTCCCCTAAATCAATCCTATCCTGATCCAGAATCATCACTGAGCTTCCCAGATTGGTGGCAAAGCAGCATTTTTTGTAACAACACACACACAACAAGACTTGAGGACAGAGAATTGCACTGCAAGAGACAACCCACTGTGGGGCCCCAGCTCCTGGGAAACTCCAACCAGGGCCCCATTTTCCAGGTTTTGGGATCCCCTGGTTCTTATTCTCCCTGTAACAGCTGTATCTCCTTAGATTCAAGGTCAGTTTTTAACTTTGGGGTGGTGAAAGCATCTCTGAGGTAAGTTCTTGATGCACCTTTTCTCATGTTTTTTGGTATCGTTTCTTCCTGTGCTTTTTGATTGTGTCTAAAAGAAAGGTTAGTTGAGAACTACACTGATCCTCCAGTGAAGCAGCTCAAGGGCAGCCCCACAGCAAGGGATGCTCAGAGGCTCCTGCCCTGCCCAACTTCCACCAAAAATCAGCTTTCCCTGCTTTTTCCACAGGTAAAGGAAGTGTGGAAGGGCACTGGGTCCCAGGCAAGATGCTCTGCCAGCCACTTGAAGCAGCCCAGAGTGGCTGTGGCTGGGAAAAGGGTTAAGCTCATGCTTTGAAGGGGTGTTTGCATAGTACAGAGGGGACACAGGGCCATTTATTCACCTCCTGGAGGTGTGAGAGGAGGGGGGAGCAGGAGCTGTGGCCCCAGAGCTTCTCTCTGCTTTGGTGACACTCCTGTGTTCTCCTCTGTACATTTAAGTCCCAACAAAGCATGAAAAAGCTACAGCAACTCCAGTCTGGAGTGGTCAGGACATGTGAAAGCAGAATTCTTCTTACCAGCTGTGACTGATAGTGCAATTTCCCACTCATTTGGAGAGGATTAACTAAGACCTGCCATTTCTGCCCAGGGTGGGAACTCCAGCTGGGTGTGGGCAGGTCCCTGCAGGGAAGCAGCTTCCTCTGCTCATTTAGGTGATGAAGCTGCTCTAAAACTGCACTCAAACTACTCCCCAGCAGTACCTGAGGACAGTCAGCCCCTGTTTCCACCCCAGCAGAGACCTGAACACCTCCTGGCCTCACCTGAGCCCTGGCATTAACACCCTGCAGGAATGAAGACACTGCCTGTAAATACACTTGTCTACCTGTAAACCTGAACTTGGTTGCTACTAGACAGGAATAACATTTTCTATTCATATTGCAGCTACAGATTTAATAAATAGAATTGCATATATTGTGCTTTATAAATTAAAATGCATTCCAAAGTGAGGCAATGCTGAAGAATGAAAGGATTGAACCCTCCCCCCCTAAACCAGCCACACTTTCTGGTTCCAGAACCAGCCCCTTCCTCACTCTGTTTCTGCCTCTGAAACAAAACCTCCCTCCCTAAAAGTGATCAAAAAGAGTCTACTTAGGCACTACTGCAAATGTGAGTTGTGTGATAACCATGATTTCTAACTCAGGAAGGGGAGGAGGTGAAGCAGGTCCTGATAAATGCTTGGATTCCTTCCTCTTGGCCGTGTTCTCCTCCCTATCTGACACTCTGGGACATGTGCAGGGGGGTCAGCATCTCCTCAAAGATGGCTCCTTTCACATTGGAGCCCCTCAGGTTGGCTTCTTGGAGGTCACAGCCTGACAGGTCACAGTTCTGAAGGGCAGAGGAAAACAAAGTGTTAACTGAGTGCACTCAGAACTCAGTTCAAGGCTTTACTCTGACTCCTTTTACCTCAACTCCACTCCAGTCTGGAGCTGGAGAAGTCAGCCCAAGGCAGCAATCCCCCAATTCCCAGCTGACTGGGATATAAACTGAACCCTCACTCACTTCCAAGTCAGTTCCTGCCAACGTTGCTCCTCTGAGGTTGCAGTTCTTGAGTTTGGCGTTTTTCAGCGTTGCAACTCGCAGGTTGATTCCTGTCATCTGACTGCCCTCCATGTCCACCCCCTTCAGGTTGGCACCTGGGAGACACACAGGAGGAGCTCTGTGAGCAAAACCAGCCACAAAACCAGCAGCTCCACAAAACCAGCAGCTCCACAAAACCAGCAGCTCCACAAAACCAGCAGCTCTACAAAACCAGCAGCTCTACAAAACCAGCAGCTCTACAAAACCAGCAGCTCTACAAAACCAGCCAGAGGCACAGCAGCTCCCCCAAACCAACAGCTCCACAAAACCAGCCAGAGGCACAGCAGCTCCCCCAAACCAACAGCTCCACAAAACCAGCCAGAGGCACAGCAGCTCCACAAAACAAACCAGCCACAAGCACAGCAGCTCCACTAAACCAGTAGCTCCACCAAAACAGCCAGAAGCACAGCAGCTCCACCAAACCAGCAGCTCCACCAAACCAGCCAAAGGCACAGCAGCTCCACGCTGGGAACTGGGAGAGGACAAGGCAGAAGTGGGGATTCAGTGATGAGATGGTCCCACACTCAGTCCAGCTCTTCTGAGGGGCCACTGAGATCAGCTCAGCTGGTTAAAACTTGGTTGTAATAATGCCAAGGTCATGGGTTCAATCCCCTGTGTGGGCCATTGACTTGAGAGTTGGACTCGATGGTCCTTGTGGGTCCTTCCAACTCAGAATAATAGTCTGGGATTCTGGGATTCTCAGGGTTCTACAAACCATACCTGGACCTTTTATGTGCCACATAAAAACACAAACACAGGTTTCAGCTTGCACACATGCACAGGCAGAAACTTCTCACCTTCCAGGTTGGCTTTGAGGCCTGAGGGATCTTCGAAGTTGCAGCCCTTCAGGGACGCCCCCTCGGCGTTGGAGCACAGCATCTTCACCCCCTGCAGGTTGGCACACTGGCATACACAGCATGGCAGGGACAGGGGGAGAATGACACCAAAACCAAGCAGATTATACTTCAACTTTCTGTTTTGGAAGTGACTCCTACTCAATTGTTGCTGTGAAGTGTAAAAGCTTTTGTAACTACAATTCATAAAATCCTGGAATGGATTGGGTTGGAAAAGCCCTCCAAGATCATCAAGTCCAACCCTTGGGCCAACTCCAGTCCCGTCACCAGATCATGGCACTCAGTGCCACGGCCAAGCTCAGCTTCAAAACCTCCAGGCATGGGGAATCCACCCCCTCTCTGGGCAGCCCATTCCAATCCCTCAGCACTCTCTCTGCAAAGAAGTTTTTTCCCATCTCCAACTTCAATTTCCCCTGGCAGAGCTTGAGCCCCCCATGCCCCCTTGTCCTATTGCTGAGTGCCTGGGAGAAGAGACCAACCCCCAGCTGGCCACAACTTCCCTGATGTGGCACTTCCAGACAGTGCTGAGCTCACCTCTCAGCCTCCTCTTCTCCACGCTCAACACCCCCAGCTCCCTCAGCCTCTCCCCACAGCACTTGTGCTCCACTCCCTTCTCCAGCCTCCTTGCTCTTCTCTGGCCCCGCTCCAGCCCCTCAATCTCTTGCCTCAACTCAGGGGCCCACAACTCAACACAACACTCAAGGTGTGGCCTCCCCAAGGCAGAGGCCAGGGGAAGGCTCACTGCCCTGGGCCTGCTGGCCACGCTACTTTGCATCCAGGACAGGAGCCCACTGGCCTTCTTGGCCACCTGGCCACACTCTTGGCTCCTCTTGAGCTTCCTGTCCCTCAGTCCCCCCAGGTCCCTTTCTGCCTGGCTGCTCTCCAGCCACTCTGTGCCCAGCCTGCAGCGCTGCATTCATGACCTTGGTGTCTGACACTGCTGTGTTTGTGCCAACCACCCCCTGGTAACACCAGCCCAGGCCAGGCCAGCCCAGCCCTCCCAGGTGCAGCAGCTCTTACATCCAGCACAGATCCTGACAGGTCAGCTCTCTCCAGGTTGGCACAGCACAGGTTGGCATGGGCCAGGTTGCAGCGACTCAGGTTGGCCATCTTGAAGTTGATGTAGCGAAGATCCAGGCGGGAAAGATCCGCCCCACTGAAGTTGAGACCCTGAAAATGCCAAGGAAGGAACCCTCAGAAAGGTTACAGAGGGCAAGGGTTGGATCTGGACACAAATCAGGGCACTGTGTGTATAGACAGAGATTCTGGAAGCTCCTGAAGAGCCCCCACCAGGTAAAGGGGCTTCTAAAAAGGAGGGAGAGGGACTTTTAGTATGGGCAGAGAAACAGCACAAGGGGGAATGGTTTTTAAACTGCCAGAGGGCAGGGTTAGATGGGATATTAGGAAGAAATCCTTCCTTGTGAGGGTGGGCAGGCCCTGGCACAGGTTGGGCAGAGAAGCTGTGGCTGCCCCATCCTTGGGAGTGTCCAAGGCCAGGTTGGAGCAAACTGGGATAGTGGGAGGTGTCCCTGCCCATGGCAGGGGTGGAATGAGATGATCTTTAAGGTTCTTTCCAACCCAAACCATTCCATGTTTCTATACAGATAAATACACACAAGACCATTTATTCTACAACATAAGAGGAATGAAATGCAAATGCAAAGCTCTCAAGAGCTGTCCTTGGTTTATTTGACATTTAAATGGAGCAGCTCAAGGATTTGCTCCTCCAGGAAACCCTCCCCCTGAAGCATTAGAGCAGCCCAAAGCACACCTGAGTGCCAAGCCAAGGTCACTCTGCCCCAGCTCAGAACCAAAATCAAGTCAAGAGAACACACTGTTTGAATTTCACATTGTCCCGTTCCAGCACCAGATCCCAACACTCCAGAGAGAGCCAGAGTTGGGTTCTGAAAACTGAGCTTCCAAAGAGCAAGAAACTGATAAGCTTAAACAGTGAACCTTGGTCAACAATGGATGAAAGAAATTCCATCACCAAGGACAGAAAAGGCCTGGTGATGCTCAACTTGAGGATAAGGCTCAAGTTGCCTTATCTCAAGGCAGCTTGTCTCCTGCCTTGAGATAAGAAAGGACTCCAGAATGAATGTAATCAGACCATGTTGTAGCCCCTTGCTCTCTTCCCCTCATGTAAATCCCTGATAGAACAGAACAGTGACTGTTTCTGTAACTTAGCAAGTATTGTGCAATTCCCTAATTCAAATAATCCCTCCCTGGATTACCATAAATCTTCCTCCCTATCAGCATGTGATGCCCTGGAACCTTAAAATGAGTGTCGGGTGTTCAATAAAGGTATTCCAGTTCTCATCCCCAGGACTGGGATGGTTATTATTGACCTTCACAAGCCAGCATGGGGGGCAACGGTTTTAAGATGAAAGAGGAAGGTTTAGAGTAGATGTTGGGAAGAAATTCCTAGAATTTTGTTGGGAAGAGAAGTGTGTGGCCTCACCTGGCAGCGCAGCTCGGACTTGGTGGGAGTTGCCAGCAGGAACCGCACAAACTCCTTCCTGGAGATGGGAGAGTGATCCTCAGCTGGCTGGGAATTCTGTTGGGAATGTTGTGGAAGAGCTGACACAGACAGCACTAAATGATGCAGCCCCTGGAGGAGCAGGGCAGGGGCATTCAGGTGTTCCAACAAGTTACCTTAATGGCTACTTCGAGGTGTTCAATGAGTGAATCGATACCGAAAAATCTGGCCTCTTCCAGGACACCTGGAAACAAAGCAGGGGTTGTTATTGCCAGGGAATTGTTAATCTTGGGATCCCCCTTCTCCCCACTGGGGAACAACCCCAGACATTGTCTTAGATGGAACTGGGCAGAGGAAAAGCTTGCTTGCAGCTAAAAGGGGAAAATAACTCAGCCAGGAGGTTTGCAACGGATCAACTCCAGAATTCCAGGCAGACAGGAATCCAGGATGGAAAACTTGAAAGGCTCCCAAGATAAACAAAGAGTCCACCTCCACCAAGTCAAGCCCATCTCCATTAAGTCAGGCAATCTTCATTAAGCAATCTCCACCAAGCCCAGCCCACCTCCACCAAGCCAAGCACATGGAGCTGCAACGCTCGAGAATAAAACCAGAGGAAAGAAACTCCAAGCAAACCATGTTGATGAGCACACAAAGGCCCCTCTGGCCTCACCTGAGGGCCAAGCTCAGCTCCCCAGGAGGAAGAATTCAGAGGTCAGACAGGTGGTACCTACCTAGCAAATTAATGCCATCATTTACAATGAGCTGTCCATGCCGTAAATAGTTCAAAATGGGCTCAAAATACTCCGGGCTGCGGTCAATGAGGAACGCTCCTCTGTGATCCTGCTTGTTTCCCCAAGCATCTGTTGCCACAACATATATATATATATATCATTAAGTTGGATAGATGAATAGATAGAATTCAATNCTCCAGCACAAACACCCCCAGCTCCCTCAGCCTCTCCCCACAGCACTTGTGCTCCACTCCCTTCTCCAGCCTCCTTGCTCTTCTCTGGCCCCGCTCCAGCCCCTCAATCTCTTGCCTCAACTCAGGGGCCCACAACTCAACACAACACTCAAGGTGTGGCCTCCCCAAGGCAGAGGCCAGGGGAAGGCTCACTGCCCTGGGCCTGCTGGCCACGCTACTTTGGATCCAGGCCAGGAGCCCATTGGCCTTCTTGGCCACCTGGCCACACTCTTGGCTCCTCTTGAGCTTCCTGTCCCTCAGTCCCCCCAGGTCCCTTTCTGCCTGGCTGCTCTCCAGCCACTCTGTGCCCAGCCTGGAGCGCTGCAGGGCTTGGGGTGGCCAAAGGGCAGGACCTGCACTTGGCCTTGTTGAACTCCATCCCATTGGATGTGTTAATTCGATGTGTTAAAAGAATTTGCAGGTTTTTGTTACAGGTTTTTGTAACCAAAGGGTGTTGGGATATGAAATGCTCCACGTGAAAGGGCGTTTTGGAAAAGAAAAAAAAGAGGAATGGGGGGGAAATCACCTTAAAATCAACTTGTTGCTGCTGTAAATAACCCAAATATTTTATAACATACATCAGAATAAGAGCAACACTAAGATTTGAGTCTGATTCTCTACCAAAGGCTGATTCTCCTGACAAAACTGAGCACGATGCAACAGAAAAATGACAAACTAAAATCAACTCAACACACAAAAAAAGGCTCAAAATAACATGGATGGGAGTTACATTTTTAGTCAAAAAACAGAGAAATACAGAGAAATAAGCAAAAAAATTGTTAAAAAACCAATTCTATGTTCTGCTTTGGTACTTTTGGTGTTTTATAGTCCTGACAGTGCCTTTTTTCCTACTTTGCTAATTTATTACTTGAAAAAAAAAATCGAGTTTTATCTCAATCTACTCACCTTTATCTTTAAACATGTGGGCCAACATGCTGTCAGGCTCCTTGTTAACCAAAGTGCTCCTGGAAAACCAAGGAAATTTTACTTTTGCTTCATAAAGGAAATGTTTAAGGATTAATTTCTTGCCAAACTGGGGTGGTGAATATAAAATAAAAAGAAAGTTGCAGATGTCAAAGAGCTCCTACTCCACAATGAGTTATTTTTCAAGCTCTTTTGCTGCACTGAAATCAAATTTTGGGGGAAAAAAAAGCATTTTTACCTTGTTGTGGTGAAGTATCTGCCTCCCACATTGAGGGTCAGCCAGTCTGTGTGGGCCCCTGTGAGCTCCTCCTGAGCTCTCCCATCACTCTGAGGGTCTGCAGGGTACAAAAAAACACCCCAAATTATTGATTTAGACATTAAATTATTATTACAAAATAGCAGCCATTGAAAAAATTGTGAATATTTCCTAATTACTTCCCCATTCTGAAAATAACAGGCAATAAAAGCTTAAAGTAATATGAAAGCAAAACAAAACCTCTTTCTATTAAAACCTCTTTCCATTGTATTATTTATATATTTATTTTGGTATTTTATAAACATAAGAGTTACAGACTTACCAATGAAGGGCTCCCCTTCACAGACAAACAAAACATCATCATCCCTGAGAGGGGAGAGGGGGAGAAAAAGAAGATTAATTATGATTTTTTTGTTCATTTCATTCACAACCAAACCCCTCCTGGCTATTTTTAGGTAAATTATAACCAGTCCCCATTAGCTGGAACTTCACAATCTGGTTTTTATCTTTATTTTTTCAGTGGATTTTAATGGATTGACTTCACTAAAGATTTATCTGTATGAACAAGGTAAGGACAATTTTTGGTACTCAACTAATTGTTACAAAATTGCAGCTTTTCTCCCCAATCTGGGACTATTCTGGAAGGCAAAAAAAAGACAGAATTTGCCTCCTTATCAAAAATAATCCTCATCCAAAGGTTGCCTGGAATAGTGGGATTTCCTGGTAAAAAAACTGCTCTGGAATAGTGAGATTTCCAGGTAAATAAACTGCCCTGGAGGGCAGGTTTTTTTACCAGGAAATCCCAATATTCCAGGAGGGATTTTAACCCCAGGAGGGGTCAAAAGGCCTCAATCAGTTTGTATCAAGTTCTGATTAATCTATGGAGAAATGCTTAATCAATGGAGAAATGATTAATCAATGGAGAAACGATTAATCAGTGGAGAAATGATTAATCAACGGAGAAATGCCCTGAAGTTCAAAACCCAGGATTATTTTTTGCTGGAGGAATGAAAGATCCTTTGAGAATCCAGGCTGGAAATTAAAATATGTATTTTGAAGCCAAGCCTGGTTATTGATTAAGGAGGATTTTGTCCCTTAATCTACCCCCCCCTTGATGTGCATTTTATTGGTTGATCCTCACCTAATTAAAGCAATATCATCAATGAGTCCTCCTTTGCCATTGTAGACACTGGTGGCTTTGATTCCCAGCTTGTTACTGGCCACAGAGAGGAGATCTGAGAGGGTCCCATAAACAGCCACCACCTGGGGGAGAGAAAAATAAAAAAAACAGCTAGAAAACTGGGTTTATAAACAGTTAGAATGATAGAATGGATTGGGTTGGAAAAGCCCTCTGAAATCATCAAGTCCAACCCTTGGGCCAACTCCAGTCCCGTCACCAGATCATGGCACTCAGTGCCACGGCCAAGCTCAGCTGAAAAACCTCCAGGGATGGGGAATCCACCCCCTCTCTGGGCAGCCCATTCCAATCCCTCAGCACTCTCTCTGCAAAGAAGTTTTTTCCCATCTCCAACTTCAATTTCCCCTGGCAGAGCTTGAGCCCCCCGTGCCCCCTTGTCCTATTGCTGAGTGCCTGGGAGAAGAGACCAACCCCCAGCTGGCCACAACTTCCCTGATGTGGCACTTCCAGACAGTGCTGAGGTCCCCTCTCAGCCTCCTCTTCTCCAGGCTCAACACCCCCAGCTCCCTCAGCCTCTCCCCACAGCACTTGTGCTCCACTCCCTTCTCCAGCCTCGTTAACCACCCAGGGGCGATAATTCCCGGGTCCCCCCAGCGGGCTGCACTGCCATAACCAGCCCCACCGACCCAGCAAAGTCACGGAGCGTCCCCAACAGCGACTTAAACTCCTCGGCCTTCCCTCAGCACCCCACAGGGCGCCCACCAGGCTCGGCAGCCACCGGAGCGCTCGGTCGGGCCCCGCCGCGGGCCGGGCCGCCCTGGAGGGACCGTGCCCCCTCCGGAGGGGTCAGACGTGCTCGGTGTGTAGCCGCCCCGCCGCAGGAGCCCCGCGGTGGGTCCGTCCGGGCCTCACCTTCCCGTTGCGGGCACTGCCGTTCACGAACAGCGTCACCCGCCTCATGCTGCGCCCGCCGCGCCGGGCCCGCCGCCACCGCACCCGGAAGCGCCCGAGCGCTGACGGGCGTGAGGAGCGGCCAATCAGCGCCGCGCGGCAGCGTTGAGTGTCCAATCGCCAGCGCGCTCCGCTCCGGGGAGGCGGGACGAAACGGGATTATTTGCATAATACCCGGTTTGACGCTTGTGATTGGTTGTCGCACGTCACGTGGGAGCGGCCGTTGAATGAATCGTCGCGGTTCGTTATATTGAAATCAATTCGCCTCGATCCTTCCGCCGCCAGAAGAGTCCCCCGGTCTGCACCGGATCCCGCGGGCTGCCAAGCACACACGGCCTTTCGGGGCCTTCTCCTGTGAACCGCGATCCCTCCGGTGCTGCAGGAAGCGGAGCGGCCTGTGGCGGGGGCCACGGGTGGGCCAGAGGGGCGGCGGCGCGGAGGGATACGTGGCAGAGCTGTGGTCATTCGAAGTGTGGCGGGANTCTGAGGGGGCTGAGGGGCCGGGAGGCGTCCCTGAGGGGGCTGAGGGATTCTGAGGGGCCAGGAGGGGTCCCTGTGGGGTTCTGAGGGGTCCCTGTGGGTTCTGAGGGGGCTGAGGGGCCGGGAAGGGTCCCTGTGGGGTTTTGAGGGGGTCCCTGTGGGGTTTTGAGGGGGTCCCTGAGGGGTTATGAGGGGGTCCCTGAGGGGTTCTGTGGGAGTCCTTGAGGGGCTGGGAGGAGGTCCCTGTGGGATCCCCTGTGGGGCCGGGAAGGGGTCCCTGAAGGGCTGGGAGGGGGTCCCTGAGGTGGTCTGTGTGGGGCCAGGATGGGGGGGGTCCCTGTGAGGCTGGGAGGGCTCTAAGGGGCTGAGAGGGGTCCCTGAGGGGATCCTGAGAGAGTCCCTGAGGGGTTGTGAGGGAACCAGAGGGCCTCTGAGGGGTCCTGAACTGCTGTGAGGGAGTCCCAGGAGGCTGTGATGAGTCCTTGAGGGGGTCCCTGAGGAGTTGTGAGGGGACCAGAGGGCCTCTGAGAGGGTCCTGAGGGGGTCCCCACGGGCTGTGAGGGGTCCCCAGGGACTGGGAGGGGGCCAGACTTGCCCTCTCTCTCTGCTGACACTAATTAGTGTTATTAAAAGTAGTGTTAAACTGCTAAGACTTGTTGCAATACTTGGAGCAAAAAGGTCACAGTGTGGTTGTGATTAATATTTTTTATACATGTATTTTATCCTGATAACAGATTGAAATCATGGCCTTGTGTTTCCTTTCCTGTGAGCCACTTCTGTGCATGTTTATTGTTTATATCATGTTTCTTGTGTTCTTTATATTGCTTATGTTATGTTTTTTCTGTTGCTGTGCATTTCCTTTCCTATTTCCAGTCCTTTTTGTCCTTTTCCTGTAACTTTCTGGTGATAAATTTCCCTTTATACCACACTGAAACATCTTGCTCAGGCAAAATGTAGGTTTGGGAGCATCTTGAGCAAATAATAATAATCTAATAATAATCTATAATATATAATAATTTATTCTTCCTTTTGGAATCTAATTACAGGAGCAAAGGCTGAGAGAATATTTCTTAAAGTCAATGACAAAAAATGCCCAGACAATCCAAGAGTCCTCTGAAAGTGAGAGAAAATGAGAGTGCTTGCCCTGAAGAGAAGGAAAAAGCTTCTTTCCCTCTGTCAAAAGACCAGAAGATCTGCAAAGTGACTAAACCCAAAGGCAGCAGAGCCTCCAAGAAGGAGAATTTGAGCGATGGGAACCAGGCACGGCCATGGAAACGTGCCCTGAAATACCCCAAAGAGCTGGTGGAGGAATTGTCCCAGCCCAGGGGGCACCCCGGGGGCTGGCAGTGCCCTGGGGGCTGCTGTGGTGCCCTCCAGGGGGATGTGGGCACTGAGCCCACCCTGCCTTTGGGCAGGAAGGGGAAGGTGGCAGGCAGCAGGTCTATCTCTCTGGGCAATGATTTTCATTTGGCCCCTGAGGGAGACCGAGCAGGAGGCAAAGCTGATGTGGGGATGTCTGAAGAACAGAGGGAAGAACCTGCTGATTTTGCTGCTGGAACAATTGCTGACTTTGGGATTGCTGCAGGAGGTTTTAGTGACCCCTGTGAAGGTGAGACTGGAGAGACCAAGGGCTGTTGCCCTTCTCAGAGGGGCATCTGACCAATCTCTGACCCAATTTAGGGCAGGTCCAGGTGCTCTGCCTGGCTTTGAATGTGCCCAAGGAGCAGATTCTGATAGAAAGTTGGTGTAAAATACTATATATATTATATATATATAAAGCACAAATATGTGTAATACACAGGAGATATATTTGGGTTAACTATAATGTTTATAGGCTATGTCCCACATAGTTAAATGGTCCAGAGAAGAGCAACGAGGCTGGAGAAGGGACTGGAGGTGGCACTGAGTGTCCTCTTAAACACCTGCAGGGACAGAGAATCCGCCATGGC
>VWZD01004163.1:66848-81521 GCA_013396695.1 Sakesphorus luctuosus | reverse complement strand
CCCTGGCAGAGCTTGAGCCCCCCGTGCCCCCTTGTCCTATTGCTGAGTGCCTGGGAGAAGAGACCAACCCCCACCTGGCCACAACTTCCCTTCAGGTGGTTGGAACAGGCTGCCTGGAGAGGCCGTGGGATCTCCATCCTTGGAAGGAGGTAGAACTCAACTGAGATGGGCTCTGAGCACCCTGGTGTAGGGGAAGGTGTCCCAGCCCATGGGAAGTCCCTTCCAACTCAGCCATCCCAGCATTCTGTGATCCTCAAATTTTCTGAGCTTGACCTGACACTGAACCAGCTTCCAGGATTGTGTGTGTCACTTTGGGGGATTGGAGAAGGGAAGTTGTGGCCAGGTGGAGGTTGGTCTCTTCTCCCAGGCATTCAGCAATAGGACAAGGGGGCACGGGGGGCTCAAGCTCTGCCAGGGGAAATTGAAGTTGGAGAGCAGGTAGAAATTCTTTGCAGAGAGAGTGCTGAGGGATTGGGATGGGCTGCCCAGAGAGGGGGTGGATTCCCCATCCCTGGAGGTTTTTCAGCTGAGCTTGGCCGTGGCACTGAGTGCCATGATGTGGTAAAGGGACTGGAGTTGGCCCAAGGGTTGGACTTGATGATCTCAGAGGTCTTTTCCAACCCAATCCATTCTATCATTCTATGATAAGGGCTGGACTTGGTGAGGAAAACACCAATAGTTCTTTAGTTGAAACCAAATTTTATGGTTTACTTTTTGCCCATATCTAAAAAAAATGAAGAATTACTGTTTTTATCCCCCCAGTTTTCAAACATTGTGCCAGATGCAGAAGGTGATTTTGATACATCTGAGTATTTCCAGCAAGGTAAAGAGACTGCAAAAGAAGCAAATGAGAGGAGTTCCTTCATAGAAAATGAGCAGCTACAAGAAAATCTCCTGACTGGGCTGGAATTTCTGGAACAACAGACCAAGGATGTCCATGAGGGTGCCCAGGGGACTCTGTGTCCTCAGACAGACTCTGCTAAAGCTGTTCCAGCAAGAAGAGGAAGAAGAAGAAGGAGTGACACCTACTTTCCTCATGTTGAAAACTTGGAAATAACTGGAATTGATTTTCCAATTTCCTCTTATAATATGGAAGAAGTTCTGTCTGTTCCTGCAGGTTCCTGGCAGCTCTTTGGAGGGAAGAGCAGCAGCTGTGGGGAGGTGAGAGTGAGGCGCAGCATGAGACTGAGCAAAGAGGCAGGAGCTGAAGGACTGGCTTGGATTCAGCTCTCTGGGGAGGCTCCAGAACAGCCTCCCCTGGCAGAGTCTGCTCCCAGAAGGAGCAGGAGAATCAGCACATCCACCGTGACAGGAGCTGGGAATATCCACCCCAGAGAGCAAAACCCAGTCGTGTTTTCAGCCGTGGGGAAGGAAAACGAGGACTCTGCTCATCTTGGGGGTGGTTCTTGCAGGGGGCAGAGGAGGAGAAGTGCACCCACACCTCAGGAAACTTCTGGGGCTCAAACCAAGAAAAGGAGAGCATCAAATTCTCTAAATAAGGACAGAAATCACCCAAAACACCCTGAAGAAGCAGAAATACCTCTGGAGGGTGGAACCCCTGGCGAAGTTTCAGCTGTTGCTGGTTTTCTGAAGTGAAGATGATTGTTCCAGTTGTGTGTTCTCTCTCTCAAGTGCTGGTTCCTTCTCTCCTCCCCTTCCATTGCCTTGTTCATGTTCTGGATAGTTCAGGCATCAAGGCAAGGAAAACTGGTTGTAAAATGCTTGAAGATCAGAACTTTGTGGCAAACTGGCTTGGCCCAGAGGTTTGGTTTGATACAGTTGTGGCAGGTAATCAAGAGAATAAAAAATTCTTCACCCCTGAGGAATGTGGATTTGTCTTTGGGAGTTAAACCAGGATATAAATTGTGTGTCCTTTCAGCTCCAGCTGCCTAAAAAAATGTTTGTTTCCCACGTACTGGAGTTTTCTTTGTAATTTGCAGAGAATCTCAAGGGAGTTTTTTAGGGTATTTTTGAAACCTAGAAGAAAATTTGTGCAGATTTCAACAGTAGTTTAGAAGGAAAGAACTAAAATGATAATTAGATGATGACAATAATAATAGAACAATAAAAAAGTGTTAAATAATAATAATAAAATCTAATCATGATAAGTGTTGATAAATAATAATAGAACAATAAGAAAAGTGTTAAATAATAATAATAAAATGATCTCATGATAAGTGTTGATAAATAATAATAGAACAATAAGAAAAGTGTTTAATAATAATAATAATAAAATGATCTCCTCATGATAAGTGTTGATAAATAATAATAGAACAATAAGAAAAGTGTTTAATAATAATAATAATAAAATGATCTCCTCATGATAAGTGTTGATAAATAATAATAGAACAATAAGAAAAGTGTTTAATAATAATAATAATAATAATAATTAATAATAAAAAAGAACTTCTGGCACAAGGAGAATGGGAAGAGTTGGGGGTAACCTGTTCTCATCCTCTGAAAATCCCTGTCCCAGCCTGGAGGAAATGGCTTTATGGCCAACACCATCCCCTTCTGCAACCTTGTTTTAGCATTTGTGGTGTGGAGTAAAATCCTTTTTATGTACTTGGCTGCTTTTGTAGAGCTTAAAAACAAACAGAACAGTTTGAAGTTTATGCTTGTTTCTCCCAAGGCAAATCCAAAGAAAATTCACTCCTGAAACGCTGCTCAGGTTGTGGAATCCCTGAGGCTGGAAAAGAACTTAAAGATCAGAGTCCAGCCCTGCCATGTGGGCCATAAACTCTGTCCCCAAGTGCCACATCTCTGTCTTGAATCCCTTCAAAAACAGTTTTTCTTGATGTTTTATTTTGGGCTTTGCTGTTTGGGTTGGATTTGGAGTTTCTGGGCTGCCAGGAGAGGGCAGCCCTGACACGAGTTTCTGCTTGGAAGGGAACTGCAAACTGATACCAGAGTGGACAAACGTTTGAGGACTTGCTAAGCTTAAAAAATGAGTAAATTAGAGCTGCTACTTGTAATGTTCAAAGTCAAACAAAGCAGTAACTGGAGAATGAAATTTATCTGGGAAAATGAAATGATTGTGTACTGAAATAAGTTAGGGCTTTTATATGAAAATAACTTGATTTTTTTTTTAAACTAAAGCCCTGGAGTTGTACTTGAGCTGTTTGGGTCAGTCTGGCAGCTTTTAGGTGAGTGAAATGGGCAGTGTGAGATGCTGAATGCCAGGCTGGAACAGCCAGGCCAAGAGAAGAGCTGGCAGGAAATCCATGTTTGATACTGGAGGGGTTGATTTAAGCTCTGTGTGAGGTTGTTCTGTGCACAAGAAATTCTCCCTTGAGGTATTTCAGCTGTGAGGTGGGAATAAAGTCAGGACTAGAACAAGGGGAAGGAGGAGAAAACAAAGCTTGGATTTTCCTCTTGGCACAGCTTGGTTGAAAAGGGTTGTTGGGATTTGGTTGAGGGTGTTTAGTGTGAGGTTGGGACTACAAGAAATCATGAGGTTGCAGTGATTTCCAGGAGGTATTTCTACTATTCTGTTTCATTTTGTCCATTTGTCCTCAAAATAAATTTCCTCCTTAATCCAGAGAGGATTTGAGAGGAGACAAATCTTCAGTCATGGAGAAGGTTGTAACAGAAGCAGGGGCCAATAATCTGTTCTTTATACCTGTACTGAGAGGGGCAAAAAATGTGCTGGAATTAGATAAAAATGTCTCTGTTAAACATTAAGGAAGAGATAGTTGGGTAAGGGAATGCAGGGCCTGGGGAAGTTGTGGAATCTCCATCACTGGAGGCCTTTAGGAACAGAAAAAACTTCTTTGCAGAGAGAGTGCTGAGGGATTGGAATGGGCTGCCCAGAGAGGGGGTGGATTCCCCATCCCTGGAGGTTTTTCAGCTGAGCTTGGCCATGGCACTGAGTGCCATGATGTGGTGACGGGACTGGAGTTGGCCGAAGGGTTGGACTTGATGATCTTGGAGGTCTTTTCCACCCCAATCCATTCTATCATTCTATGTTTTGTGCAGTTCCCCAGGACCTGTGACCAGCAGAGTTCCACCTTCAGATCTGCTTTTCCAAAGCTGAGGGAGCATTTCCCTTGGAACAACCAGCAGCTTCCCCAGCCCAGCAAAAAGCTCCTGGAGTTGTGTCTTTATTGCACTGAAATGTCTGTGCTTTGCTCTTCCTCCCTCAGAATCCTCACCCTCATATTCCTGGGAAGAGTTTAGGGATGGGCTGATCCAGGCAGAAAGAAGCAAAGCATTGTTAGAGCTGTGGACAAGGAAATGGACAAAGGGGTAAAAATCCAAGTATTTCCAGCATAGTTTAAATACAGGCTCAAGAGTGGGCAAGGAAAGAAACTTCATTTTCAACAGGTAGGTGAGCACTGGAAATACAAACCAAACTGTGGGGTGTGCCTTCAGATTGCAGGGGTTTAAAATGAGGAGAAAAACTGCAAATCCAAACCTTTTAACTTGAAATCAGCTCTGATTTCACCAAGTCCCAGTAGAAAAGCTGGAGCTGGGCCTGTGACTTGCAGACAGGCAGCCTTAATGTATTAGTTTTGTAATTAAGTCCTGTAAATTGTGCATAACAGAGCAATTAACTACTTGAGCCAGGCTTTGGAAAGAGGGAAGAAGAAAAACCTGAGTGCTGGGAATGAGGGCATGGAACACATTCCCTGCCTCCAAACCTGAAATCCTGGTGTTAGTCTTGGGTTCTTTCCATGACCCCTTTGACTCCCATCTTCCTGCCCCCTGCACAGCTTTGGAACTGGTCAGCCCTTCTTGTTTTTGGAAGGCAGAGGAGACAGATATAATGAATGGCTTTTATTGTGCAATATTTCAAACTCCTTTTCTTGACTGCCTTGGGATGGGATGGAAAATGTTCTCCCCCTTCTCCCCTCCTCTCCTTGTGCTGCAGCCAAAATAAATACAAGATATTCCCCAAACCTGGCTGAGGGTTTCACTCAAACTGGCAGGACTCAGAGCTCTACTCTTAAACAAGAATTTAGTTTGACAATTTTTAGGCCTTGTTCAGCTGGATGTAACAGCCAAAGAAAATACTTGGGGAGGGAAAAAAAAATATGAAATAATGCATATATTTACAGCCTGCAGGTGGCATTAATTTTTGTGGGTCAGACTTTTGAGTTTTAAGAAATCCTTGTTAGTTGGGCTATAATGGAGATTTTTAAAAAAATATCCTTAATTGTCTTTTTTTTTCCCCCTTTAAATTAGATTTTTTTTTTTATGAGAATAGTCATTCTGAAGGAAAATACATTTTATGGAGCTCCCTGATGGGTGATAAATAGCTGTGATTCAAGGCTTTAAAAGTTTAGGGTCTACCAAGGAACTGAAAAAGCTGCAGCCACAAGAAAGGAGCAGTAAAACCTCTGAACAGGAGCCTGGAGTGGACTGGCCTAAATCTCCTCTTTATGGTGGATTCACTGCTGGGTTTAGCAGTGCCAAGCAGGGCAGTGAAGCCCTTGCTCTGTGCAAATGAAATATTTCATCATGTTTTACAGGCTGAACACGGAGATTTCTTATTAATAACGACAACAACAACAACTTCGGATGCTGTCACTGTGCCCAGAGGCCTCAGAACTGGAGCAGGGAAGGACTGAAATTCAATTACCAGACACCACCCTGCAAACAGAACTTTTATCTCTCACAATCCCATCCTGTGAGAACAGATAAGAGGCAAAACTTAATATTTTAAAGTAGATACGTTGGTTTTATTAGTAGATACGTTGGTTTTATTAGTAGATACATTGGTTTTATTAGTAGATAAATTGGTTTTATTAGCAGATAAATCGGTTTTTAAATCACCATCAAGCTGTTAAAGCTTTCAAAGTGCCTCAAAGCCTGAGGAGAAGCTGCAAACACAAATGGTGATCATTCCTAGAAAGCCCCAGTCATGCAGAAAAACCAAACAAGGTAGGAATTAGCAAACTGGGCTTTTTATTCCCTCTGTGCTCTGCTTTGGGTTCGTGCTGTTCTTGGATGGAGCAGTTGCTCCCTGTGCTCTCTGTGCTTTGCCAGCACTTGTAACATCAGGGTGAAAAACGTGGCTCTGGTATCACCATCCATTAAATCAAGTCAGTTATCCAGGAGGTGCTTGGAAGCCAAACTTCCCCCTGCCATAAATAACCTGCCTGTGGCACCCAGAGGTTTGGACAAACAACTGCCCTGGGCCCAGCAGGTCAGAAATGCTGAGCCTTGGGAGTAAGAATCCCCATTAATGCAAATCTATTAAAGCTGGGAGGGAATTCACATTTGAGCTGGGCCTTGGGGGTGCTGAGTAGCCTCGTGTGTGCCATTGAGGAAGGAGTAATTGTGTGGGTACAAATATTAATGAGGAATAAAAAGTCATTTTGCTCGTGAGGAAGAAATCCCTGAAGTGCCCTGGGTGTGTTTTGCAAGGAAAGCTTCAGGTTTATAGAAGGAATAAGGTGGTGCATGTGGAGTTTTTATCAGTGCTAAGCATGACCTAATCCAAGCTGTGCAATACAATCCTTAAATGCTCAGTTTAGGTTTGATTTTTGCTCCTCACAGAGGTTTGCTGGACCATCCTGGCTTTTCCTGCATCCCTGTGTCCCACCACCTTGGCTATGGAATGTGCTGCCTCCTGCTCTGTGTGCCCAGAGCTCCTTCCTCTTGTGTAACACCCCAAAGTGCAGCTCTGCAGTGCCAGCTGTGCCAGGTTGGTGCAGGGTGTCCCAGCTGAGCAGGTGGGCCCAGTTTGTCCCTGTGTGGGGGTGACCAAAGCTGGGCATTCTAAACCCTCTGGGCCATTGCCCAGCAACTCTTCCCAATGGCCCATTGGCAGCAGCTGCCCAGGGCACAGCTGAGCCCTCAGCCTGGCAGCTGGCTGGGAAAGAAGCCTGGCAGAGGAGCTGGGAGAACTCCCCTGCAGGGACTCCTTGGCCCCTCCACACCCACCTGAGGGCTCAGCTCTGCTCAGGGGCCAGCAACCAGTCCAAAATCCCCCCTGAGGCCCAGAGTCACATCCCCCAGGCTGCAACTCCCTGCCCTGGGGGACCCACTGGGGGCTCCCACCCGCACCTGAGGGGAGACAATCTTGGCCTTTGGCCACCTCTGGCACCACTCCTGGCATCCAGAGGAGGAGCAGAGCCTGCACAGGAGGAGCCCCCCACTCTCCCCCAGACTGGGCCATCATCTGCACCAACAGCTTTGGCCCCTCCTTTTCCTTTGGCCTCGGGGGAACCCCGTGGGGCTCAGCACAGGGGCCACCAAACCCCCCTGTGTTTGTGCCCCAGGGGGCTGGGTTAGACTGCTGGGCTTGGGGGTTAAACCCAATTTCTCTTTGGGCCATTGCATTTCTTGGGATATTGTTATTAAATTGTAACTCTGACTTAGAATCTCTCTTGTGTTGGGTTTGTTTCTCCTGCAGGTTCACCTTTAAACCATCACAGAGGGAAGGGGTGCAGGGAGGGGAGCTGAGCAGCTGGAGGGGCACAGGGTGTGTCCAAAGCTGGGCTGCCAGCAGCTCTTCCCCATGGCTGGCACAGTTACCCCATGGTTGGCTCAGATTCCCCCTGCCAGAGCCCCCAAAAGCCTCAGCCCTGGGGTGTTTAAGTGCCTTTTTTTCTGCGGGAGTAAAAATGATAAGGCTTTAAGCAGATTTAAACAAGTGCTTTCCTTCTGGCACACCAAGTAGCCTTAAATTGTCCCTCTTTCATTAGCAAGTTATTAACAATTGTCCCTCTTTTTAGCTTCTGAAAAAGGGCTTTTTATTCCTCATTCCACTCAGGATCACTGAGGGCTTGGGCTGGTAGTTGAGGAGAAGCCTCAAACTAAAAATCCTCAAACTAAATCCTCAAACTAAATCCCTCAAATTTACCCTCCCCATATTTGCAGCCTTTCCTGAGCTCAGTCCTGAGCTCAGCGCTCCCGGTGTGCCTGTGCCAAAAGCTGTTTAAACAATATTAAGATGTTTTCTTCCAACTTCTCCTTAGGAAGAGACTCTTTTTTCGAGAGGAATGTTCTCCCTTGAGCATTACATCACCACTTGGTTCGCTTCTTGGAGGAAGAAATTGGACCAAATGGTGGGGAAGGTCTCCAGGGGAAAGATGCTTATGCTGTTAAGTATTCCCAGCAGAAAGCTTAGGAACCACTTACATCTTCCCATTCTGTCCACATTTAGCCTTTCACCTCCCTGCAGCTGAGCACAGGCAAAGGGGGGCTGGACTTCTTTATTTTTATTTTTTTTAATTTTTTTTTTAGGAAGTTTGAGCCTCTTTTGTTTTTATCATTACATTTCCCTGGGATCCGAGCTCAGGTTGTCTCATTTCTGACAGTGCAAACTGTTAATGAAATCTTAATTAGGGAAACTTCCTTGGAAACTCTGGAAGAATTTCCCAGAGAAACTCTCAGAGAGGGGGTGGATTCCCCATCCCTGGAGGTTTTGAACCTGAGCTTGGCCGTGGCACTGAGTGCCATGATGTGGTAAAGGGACTGGAGTTGGACCAAGGTTGGACTTGACGATCTCGGAGATCTCTTCCAACCAAACTGAGAAGAGCAACGAGGCTGGAGAAGGGAGTGAAGGTGGCACTGAGTGTCCTCTTAAACACCTCCAGGGACAGAGAATCCACCAGGTCTTGATCGAACCCCACTGGGATCACCAGCCCAGGGCACGGAGTGCCAGAGTGATCCCAGTGGGGTTGGATCAAGGGTTGGATTTGATGATCTCAGAGGTCTCTTCCAAGCCAAGTGAGAAGAGAAGAGCAAGGAGGCTGGAGAAGGGAGTGGAGCACAAGTGCTGTGGGGAGAGGCTGAGGGAGCTGGGGGTGTTGAGCGTGGAGAAGAGGAGGCTGAGAGGTGACCTCAGCACTGTCTGGAAGTGCCACATCAGGGAAGTTGTGGCCAGCTGGGGGTTGGTCTCTTCTCCCAGGCACTCAGCAATAGGACAAGGGGGCACGGGGGCCTCAAGCTCTGCCAGGGGAAATTGAAGTTGGAGAGCAGAAAAAACTTCTTTGCAGAGAGAGTGCTGAGGGATTGGAATGGGCTGCCCAGAGAGGGGGTGGATTCCCCATCCCTGGAGGTTTTGAAGCTGAGCTTGGCCGTGGCACTGAGTGCCATGATCTGGTGACGGGACTGGAGTTGGCCCAAGGGTTGGACTTGATGATCTCGGAGGGCTTTTCCAACCCAATCCATTCTGTGATTCTCAGTTCCTGCCCTTCAGGTGCAGCAGCACAAAAAGCCCAGCTGATGATTTAAGGCTGCCACTACTTTCAGAAGAAGAGAGGTGGCTTGTTCAGCTTTTGCAAGTCCTTCAGATAATGCCTTTTATACCTGTGATTGATTCAGTTGATATTTGTGCAGTTGGCAGTGGGATTTGAAATATAACATAAGCACTTCCTGAGATGTCAGAGCTGGATGCTCATGGCCTGGACAAGGCTGTAATTCATCTCTGCAGGTGCTCACTGTGCTATCAAGCCCTGCAATAACCTCATGCCTGTGGAATCCAGAGCTCCCCAGGGGCCCATTTGTATCCTGATATGCCCACATCTTTCCTATGTGTGTTTTTCTTTCTTAAGGAGCTCTCATTTCCTTCAATAGGATATGTTTTATTTCATCCTTTTTCCTGCATTTACTCATATTAATGTCACCATGTTCACTGGTAATGGTTGGGCTTGGAAACAGCCCCTGGATCCCTGAAACCCAAGCCTGGGGGGGGGGGTTGATTGGGGAGGGATAAATGTTGCAGTGAGGGGAGGGAATCATTCCTTGCTGGGCTCTGATCTAACCCCTTTCAAGGTGCATGTTCAGCTCCAGCCTGGCCAGGGGTTCAGTCCTGGCGTGGAGGGTTTGGGGGGGATTTGTTTTCTGGTAAATGGGAATTTGGGATTGGATGCTGCCAGAAAACAGACACTCAAAACCAGTTTAATGGAGAAAAATATACAGGTTACCTTTATTAGAAGCCTCCAAGGTGCACACCAGAAGGTTTGCACACACCTGACCAGGAATGGGATGATTTTAGAACCTCTCTAGTAATTAACATATGAGATATTAACAACCAACCATGATCTTCATTTCCCTCTGTGCCCCACCCATGGGGGGTCTTCAGGTCCTTCTTCTTATGTTCTGTCTTCTTGCTATCTACAGGTGGCTTCCCACAAACACCACGGCCCTGGCAGGGCATGGGAAGGTCACAATTTTGTGGGAAAGAGCTTTAGGAACTGACTTTAGGATGTGAGAAACCTGGAAGAGTCTCTGCAACTTCTCTGGTGCTAAAAATCTACAAAAACACATGAAATCCTTAGACATCAATAATCCCATGGAAGGGTTTGGGTTGGAAGGGATCGTAAAGTTCTTTCTCCACTCCTGCCCTGGGCAGGGACACCTCCCACTGTCCCAGGGGGATCCAGCCTGGCTTTGGACACTCCCAGGGATGGAGCAGCCACAGCTTGTCTGGGAATTCCATCCCATCCCTCCCCACCCTCCCAGCCAACAATCCCTTCCCAATATCCCACCTATCCCTGCCCTCTGGCAGTGGGAAGCCATTCCCTGTGTCCTGTCCCTCCATCCCTTGTCCCAAGTCCCTCTCCAGCTCTTGGAGCCCCTGGAAGGTCTTGCTTTAACAAGGAGTGAAACAAGAGGTCACATTTTAGGGAAAATCCAAAAACAGATCCAAGCTCACACATCAGTATGGAGATAGATAAAAAAATCCAGAATTTTTTTTCTTTAACAAAGTGAGACAAAAGGAAATCACATTTCAGAGAAAATCCAAAATCAGATCCAAAATCAATTATCAAGGTAGAGATAAACAAAAACCCGGGGAGGTTTCACAGGCTACTGAACATGTGCCATCAGAGCTGGGAGATAAGTCACAGATGCCAGGCTAAGAAGTGGTGGGAATAAAGATTTCATTCTCCTAATACTTGGACAACTCTTTATTAGTTAATCCCCCCCCCCCTCAAAATTCATTAAGTGCCTCATTTCTCTTGTCAGACTCGAGCCTGGAGTAGTTACTGAAGAAAGATCAAGGGTTAAGCTGCAACCACCACAACAGCACAAGGCTTGGCAAGAAATAATAATAATAAAAAAACCCTCCATCCAATTTCTCCCCCAAATTAAATCAAGAACATTCCTAATTAGTTTTTACACCGGAGACATCTAGTGGGAAATGAAAGAAGTGAAAGAGCCACGAGCTGCCTTCAGCCTTTCATTAATATTTGCTCCCCAATGCAAGGCAAACAAATCCAACTCACAGTTTGAGATGAGCAGCCTGAAAAGCTGATGGATTATTTTCTGCTCAGGTTTGTGCCACCCATTTTGGGTCATTAATCCCAGGGCTTTTTCCCTCTTGGCTTCAGAGTTTCTGCAGGAGAATGAAAGCAAGTTGGGTTCCCTGAGATCTCTTCTGCTTTTAATAACTTTGCCTTCCTCATCCTCAAAAAGATCACTTGGCCAATTGTTGGGTTTGTGGGGGGCACCTTGGCTGCCTCAGGGTGGGTTGGATGATGAGATGAGCAGCCTGAAAAGCTGATGGATTATTTTCTGCTCAGGTTTGTGCCACCCATTTTGGGTCATTAATCCCAGGGCTTTTTCCCTCTTGGCTTCAGAGTTTCTGCAGGAGAATGAAAGCAAGTTGGGTTCCCTGAGATCTCTTATGCTTTTAATAACTTTGCCTTCCTCATCCTCAAAAAGATCACTTGGCCAATTGTTGGGTTTGTGGGGGGCACCTTGGCTGCCTCAGGGTGGCCTCAGGGTGGGTTCCAAACATCCAGGCAACTCTTGTGCTGAATTACAGACCTCCTCCAGACCTGCTCCCTTTTAGTCCTCAGAATTCCACCCACTTTGGGAATTACAGACTCTTCAAGACCTACTCCCTTTTAGCCCTCAAAATTCTACCTAATTGAGGAATTACAAACCTCCTCAAGACCTGCTCCCTTTTAGTCCTCGAAATTCCACCCAATTGGATCATTGAGGCCTTAATTTTATTTCTTTTTTTTTAAAGTGGAAAGGAATGGGGAGCACAAAGTCAGCACAAATCCAGCCTGCTTTGTATCACCTAAAAAAACCCCAAAAACCCAAACCAGCAGGGCTTTGAATGCACTGTAATTTCTCAGGGAAATGTTTGGTGAAAAGCAAGCAATATATCCTGGTGGAGAGAGCCTGGAACCAAAGTTTCCCCCACCATGCAAAACATCTGTGCCCTTGCCCAGGGGTCAGCTCTGCTGGGGTGTTTCTCTTCACTTTTAAAGAAATGTCAGACCATTTTTTATCCCAGCCTTATGACAGGGGCTGTTTATTGTATCCCAAAGCCACTCCAGCTCCAGCCCAAGGAAACTGCTGCTATTTGGAGGGTGTGTGTATATCTTCCTGACTAGAAGGAGAGTTGGAAAGAAGAAAGAAAGTCAAAGTCAGGGTGTCCTTTTTGTGGCACCAACATCTTCTGCGTGGCTGGAAACAAACGGCTGAGCTGCTGAGTTGGATCAAGGCTCAGTTTTAGGCTGGGATCAGGTCCCACAGCTCAGCTGCCACTTCAAGTCCCACTTTTGGAGGTCTCTCATGTCACCAGAAGACTCTTTGGCCACCAGACTTCAAATTGAAGCTCCCCCACCACTTTACATGGAATCAGATTCTTTTTTTTTTTTGGTTTCAGTGTTGGAAGAAAACGTCAAGGACAATTTGGGGCAGAGTAAAACCCATTCCCAGTCACCTCCGTTTCCTTTTCCCCCCTCTCTCTGATGGCAAATTGCTTGTGGCTCTTTGTGGCAGCTCTGCTGAGTGCTGAGCGGGGGCACTGAGGGGGCACCAGGCTGTGAGAGCTGCATCTCTCAAATCAGCCTCTGACTGAGATCATAACTAGTTGTGTTCCCTCCAGGTCCCCTCGGTGCTTCCTGCAAGAGTAACCTCTGTCTCCTGGCCAAATTCCAGCTCAAGTAATTACAATCCACTTTCCCCAACACTTCTCCTCCTCCTCCTCCTCCTCCTCCTTCCTCCCCTGCAGCACTTTCAATTGCATATGAAATTATTCTATTATCTAATTAGAATAGTGCCCACAGCCCCCTGCCAAGCCTGGGCACTTGGGAGGGAGCTGGGACTGGCACTGCCATGGAAGGGCAAAGGGAAGAGCAGGGGGCGGATTTGGAACACAATAAACAGGGTTAGAAGGAGAAAGGAAAGAGAGAAATGGGGAAGAAAGGGAAGGGATGGGTTGTGTTTAGGTGGTGGGTTTGATCCCTGGATGGGACAGTCACTTCAGAGCTGGGTTCCATCACCCTTGGGGTCCCTCCCACCCCGGGAAATCCCGGGATTCTGGGGGTTTGGGGCTGACTGTGCTGTTTAATCTCCCTCAGCAGGTGAAATCCAAGCTGCTCAGTGAACACCTAAAGGGGATTCTGGAAAGGGGGGACTTTTGACCTGGGCAGAGAGTGCCAGGACAAGGGCAATGGCTTTAAACTGCAGGAGGACAGGGTTGGGTCAGATCTCTGGGAGAAATCCCTCCCTGGGAGGGTGGGGAGGGATGGGATGGGATTCCCAGAGAAGCTGTGGCTGCTCCATCCCTGGGAGTTTCCAAGGCCAGGCTGGAGCACCCTGGGACAGTGGGAGGGGTCCCTGCCCATGGCAGGGGTGGCACTGGGTGGGCTTTGAGGTCCCTTCCCACCCAACCCATTCCATGACCATTCCACAAGGACTGTCCCAGGCAGCACCACCCAGGCTGGAAGAGCCACCCAGGGAGTCCTCCTGTCCTGCAGGTGCAGGACCCACCTTTGGTGTGAATCACAAACCCTTGGGCTCTGCCAGAGCCCAATCCCAGGCTGTTCCCTGTGCCCAGAGCTCCAGGGACCCCTCCACAGGTTCTGCCTGTGCCCCCCAAGCAGTGCCAGTGCAGCTCAGAGCCAGAGCTGCCAGGAGAGGCAGATGGACCAGCTCGGTCTCCACACCACAAGCCCAGGAACTCCTCTGGGTTCTGCAGCCTTGGAGTCCTGGAGCTGATGGGGAGGTGGATTGGGAGGAATCACCTCCCTCGTTGCATATTTGCACAAAGAAAGAGCAGTGAAGGTGAAAAACCAGATTATTTGGGGACTCCACTCCCATCTGAGCAGCCAAATTTGAAAAAACAAAGAAACACAAATGGGAAAAATCCATAAAATGGTTGGAATATCTTTCCCTGCACATTCAGTGAATTGTTCACAAATATCACATGGATTGAATTCAGAAGATGAAATTTAAGAGTATTGAATTAGATGGAATGTCAAGAATTTTTCCTGAAATTATCTTTTGGGTTAATTTTGGTTAATTTGCTTTGGGGTAATCTGGGGAAATGATTTTTGAGGTATTTAACACAACTCTGACCACAGGACACTCATTCACCACAAATTGCATCCCAGCACCCAATCACATGAACAGCAGAGGCAAATAAAGAAGAATGTCATCAACTCTTTGAAACGTTTATTTGTGGTTCATTATCACTAATTGGACAAAAAATATTTGTGGCTCTTTGGGGAGAAGAATTGTTTGTCCACTTCTTTCTGCCATCCATCATGAGCTTTGTATTTCTGTAACAGCTGCAAAGGCTTTTCAGCTGAGATTGGGGCTGCCTCCAAGTGTGGATTTTGAAGGGTGTTTGCTTAGAATACAATTCAGTTTATAATTCAAGTTCCCTATTTTTAAATGGGAATGGCAGCAATTATTGATTTCCCAGGGGACACCTTTCCTCATGCTGGCAGTGGAGGGGGGTGCTTGCTTTTT
>VWZD01004163.1:36087-61437 GCA_013396695.1 Sakesphorus luctuosus | reverse complement strand
GTGCCAAGGTGCTAAATCACAGCTGGGGGTGGACAAAATGCAGGTGAAAATGTCCTAAAATGTAGATATCCATTCAATGGGACCATCCAAAGTGATCAATATTATGAAATTTGAATTAGAAAGCACCCCTGAATTTAAAGGATAAACACCCAGAAAATGCTTTTGCTTGACAGAGGGGATGTCACAGCCTGGACTGGGTGAGGAAAGGTGGGTCAGTTCAGAGTTGCAGCTCAGCCTGCCCTGTAAGGAGGCTGAAATGAAACCCAAATGTTCCCTGAGCTCCTTCACCCACCCTAAAGATCATCTGCTGCACGTTTGAAATGGGATTTTTACGGTTTGGGATTTTTTCTGTGGTTTTTTTTTTTATTTTTTTTTATTTTTAGTGATTCTTTGCTGTGCCAAGGTGCTAAATCACAGCTGGGGGTGGACAAAATGCAGGTGAAAATGTCCTAAAATGTGAATATCCATTCAATGGGACCATCAGAAATATTCAATAATATGCAGTTTAAACCAGAAAGCCCCCCTGAATTGAAAGGATAAACACACAGAAGGTGCTTTTGCTCATCACAGGCTGAGAATTGGGGGTCACATGGGAGGAGGGGGCATTTTTTTTAGTGGTATTTTAACTTTAAAAACATGTCCTGAGGTTAAAGGGAAAAGCTGTCGCTTTGGGCAGGTGGTTCTTGTAAAAAGGTGATCTTTTAAAGTGCAGCCTTACAATGTCAAGGCCAAGTCTGGGCGGAGATAAAGCTCCACTGCAGGTGATTGCTGGGACTCTTCTGGGGTCTGTCATGGGGTTTTACAGCTGCCCCCAGGACCTGCTGTGGGGAAGGGACCTGCTCGGTTTAATGGGAGGCACATGCAGCAAATTCCTGCTTCAAACAGTGGGGGCAGAACTGAATCCTGGGAATGCAGCCCATGGAATGATGGCCTTGCTGGGACACCCCTTGGGTGCCCTGGGCTGGTGATCATGGTGGGCTTGGATCAAGGGCTGGGTTTGATGATCTGGTGATCACAGTGGGGCTGGATTTGATGATCTGGTGATCACAGTGGGGTTGGATCAAGGGCTGGATTTGATGATCTGGTGATCAAAGTTGGGCTGGATTAAGGGCTGGGAGTGCCATGATCTGGTAAATGGACTGGAGTTGGATCAAGGGTTGGACTTGATGATCTGGGAGGGCTTTTCCAACCCAATCCATTCTATGATTTGATGATCTGGTGATCACAGTGGGCTTGGATTTGATGAGCTGGTGATCACAGTGAGGTTGGATCAAGGGCTGGACTGGGTGATCTGGTGATCACAGTGGGCTTGGATTTGATGATCTGGTGATCACAGTGGGCTTGGATCAAGGGCTGGATTTGATGATCTGGTGATCAGAATGGGGCTGGATCAAGGGCTGGGAGTGCCATGATCTGGTAAAGGGACTGGAGTTGGCCCAAGGGTTGGACTTGATGATCTCGGAGGGCTTTTCCAACCCAATCCATTCTGTGATTCTATGATTTGATGATCTGGTGATCACAGTGGGCTTGGATCAAGGGCTGGATTTGATGATCTGGTGATCACAGTGGGCTTGGATCAAGGGCTGGACTGGATGATCTCAGAGGTCTCTTCCAACCCAACCAATTCCATGATTCTCTTCTATTCCATACCCGTCATTGTGAGGGAGCAAAAGACCACCTGGTGGTGGGGCTGTGCCTGCACATCTAGGGCAGAAACCACTGGCTGTTGTCAACTGCTGTGACCCCACTGATACCAACTATTCCAAGGGGATGGAGGCAGAGACATCCTCAACAAGCGACCACAGAGCTGCTCAGCAAAGACCTGCCCATCCTGGAATAAAGCTGGGAAAGCATCAAGGCATTTTGCTGAGCCCTGAAGGAGAACCCAAGCACCTTCTCTGAGGTGGGTTGGATTGTGCAGGGCAGTTGGAAGAGAGTGTGAATCCCCCATGAAGATATTCAGGACTCACAACCTTCTCTCCCTCCCTTCCTTCTCAGAATCCCAGACTATTCTGAGTTGGAAGGACCCCCAAGGACCATCAAGTCCAACTCTTCAGTCAATGGCCCACACAGGGGATTGAACCCATGACCTTGGGCATTATTACAGCCAAGTTTTAACCAACTGAGCTGATCTCAGGCTCTCTTCCTCCCATGAAGATATTCAGGACTCACAACCTTCTCTCCCTCCCATCCTTCTCTTCCTCCCATGAAGATATTCAGGACTCACAACCTTCTATCCTTCTCTTCCTTCTCAGAATCCCAGACCATTCTGAGTTGGAAGGACCCCCAAGGATCATCGAGTCCAACTCTTCAGTCAATGGCCCACACAGGGGATTGAACCCATGACCTTGGCATTGTTACAGCCAAGTTTTAACCAGCTGAGCTCATCTCAGATCTCTTCCCCCCATGAAGATATTCAGGACTCACAACCTTTTCTTCCCCCCATGAAGATATTCAGGACTCACAACCTTCCCTCCCTCCCTTCCTTCTCTTCCTCCCATGAAGATATTCAGGACTCACAACCTTCTCTCCCTCCCTCTGTCCCTCCCATCCTTCTCTTCCCTCCATGAAGATATTCAGGACTCACAACCTTCCCTCCCTCCCCTCCTTCTCTTCCCCCCCAGTGTTTGGAGGGGAGAAAAGGAGCCCAGTGCCTCTGAAACGTGGTTTGCTGCAGACAGTGCAGAGCTCTCTGGTTATTAACAGCCTCTCACAAGACAGTTATTTTTGGAGTGGCCTCCGAGGAGGCAACCCCTTGGAATGGAGCTCATTTATTGTGCGTTTCACTGTCCTGCCATTTCCTGCAGAGAGGGGGGAAAAGTGAAACCACATGTTGGGAGGAGCGAGCGGAGGAAACCCCACGGAAGACAAATGAGGGCTCCTGTCCCCTGGCAATTAGTCAGGGCTGGGCTCGGGGCCAGCCCAGGTGTTCCCGCCTGTGTCTGAGTGTGCCCGAGAACAATGAAAATCGCAGCTGATTGTGCTGACAGATTCTTCGGGTAATTTCCTGTTGTTTGGCATCTTCAGGTTACTTTCCCACAATTATGGGGCTGGGAGCCTTCAAATCCACTTTTCAACTGGAAACAAAGTCAGAGTGTGTGTGTGTGTGTATGAGCGTGAGTGGCCCCGTCCTCCTCTCCAGCCCCTGCCTCTCCTCCCAGCTCCCAGATGTTTTAATTTAATTAGTTTTGCAAAAATACATAGTTTAATGAGTCTGAATTAAAAAAAAAAAAGCTATTTGCACCTGCATCATATAGAATTTCTTGGCAGTCCCTCTGTGGATTTTGCCAGGATTCCTGTTTGTTCTATCACTTAAAGCCACCACTTGGAAGACTTTTTTGCCCCTTCTCTTCCCCAGACCTTCCCAAACCTTCCCTTCCCTCCCCTTCCCTTCCCTTCCNCCTTCCCTTCCCAAACCTTCCCTTCCCAAACCTTCCCTTCCCTTCCCGCACCTTCCCTTCCCAAACCTTGTCTTCCCTTCCCTTCCCTTCCCAGACCTTCCTCCTCATGGATTTCCAGGGACCTCCATAAATCAGGGCTGGTGTTACAGTTTCACCCCATTCATGGTGTGTTGGAGGTTCCTCCTGTTGATCCAAGTGATGCTGAAGTTGATTTGAAGGTTCTGAATGTCCTTGAAGGTGTTTGTGGTCCCAGCACTGGGTGGGCTGTGGGGTCTGTGCCACTGCTGGGCACCGCCCTGCCAAGCCTCTCCTTCACCAGATCTTTGGTGGCATTTTTGACCTATCTGTTCTTTCAGAGTTACGTTTTCCCTCTTTTTAATTTTTTTTCTTTATTTTGGACTCGCCTTTGGTGGGTCAGAGGGGCCTGAGACAGGATTGGTCCTGTTTTTATGAAGCAGTGGATAGAGGAGGCTCCTTTGGGTGGTGAGACCCTGGCACCCAGTGGGTGCTGGACGTGCCATGCTGGTGCCAGGGGGTTTGGTTTTTCCCCTGCCCTTGCCTGGAATGTCCCACCCAGGTGCCTCCTGTCCCCCCAGGGCTGAACTTCCCCCAGGTCTCCTCCTGTGCTGCTCCTCAAACACTTTGGGGACTCCATTAGGGAGGAAAAATAAAAAGATTGATGTCCTTTTAATGGCAAATCAGGGAGCTGAGTTGGGTTTCCAAAGTGCAAATCTGGCTGGAGGTGAAGCAGTTCCAGACTTATCTTGGAGGGAATCACTTGATCACCCAGGCAGGTGTTTTTTCCCAGTTTTTCACCCTGAAAATCATTACTCATGACTGCAAACCTTGTTCCTGTGTTTTAAATTTTCCTTTCTCCCCCTCCCTGTTTTTTTTTTTCATTTTTCTTCCCCTCCCTCTCAGTTTTTGAAGCAGAGCAGCCAAATGTTGGGAATTACAGGTCTCTTGGAGACACAGAAGGTTTTCAAATGGTTTTCATGTTTTTTGGAACACTTTGCATTTGGCTGATCCTTTTTTTGGTGGGGAATTCTTGGATATTTTCCCCTCCCCTCCTTTTTTCTCTTTGCAGTTATGAAAACCAGGTTTGCTGCCTTGGGAGGGGGAAGGGCCCAGCCTGATGGGAAGCAGGAGATGAATTTATTCTGACTTTATCTTTATTTCCCTCTCCCCAGTTAAATCCTGCCCTTGCTCACCACGACCAGCTGGTTTGAATCATTCCAGAACTCTCTTTATTAAGTGGCTGTTTCAGGCAGTGTCAAATCCTTCAGCTCCTGCTCCATCCTCCACCCTGAGAGGAACATCAGGAGCTCAGGTGGGCTTTGAGTAGCTCTGGAAAGGAGGAGGTGAGAATCTATTTATTACCTCCTGCAGCTCTCAGTGGACAGAGACTCCAATTAAGGCAGGAGTTTGACACACTTGGGCAGCAATTCCCGAGCAGAGGGTGGAATAAAAAATTAAATAAAACAACTCCGAACTTCTCTGCTTTCTCTTCCACAATCTGGAACTGGAACTCTGTCACGACACTGATCTCGACAGACAGGTCTCAGTTGAGCCTTTTAGGGGTTTTGCAGGGGCTTCAACCCCTGCTGGTAAATAAATCACTTGACTGTATCTCATTTTATGTGGGTTTATTTCTCTGTCCTCTTTGTCATGGGTTTACAGGAGTTGTGGAGAGAGGGGAAGAGGAGAAGAAGAAGAGACAACTCTGGTTACATCAACAATATTTAAATAATTCTTGCACAAGGATATTCAAGTTTCAGGAGGGACAATATTCAGAGCAATTTTCCCCCACAGTTACACACAATCTTAAAACCTCCACACCCTCTGCAAACCATCCAACATCACACAGCTCCAGCTAATTATTAAGCTCTTCAGTGGTTTCATTTGTGCCCTGCACAGCTCCAAGTGCTTTCCATGAAAAGTTGGATCACCATTCCCTGAGGTCACTTGTCACGACACTGATCTCGACAGACAGTTCTCAGTTGAGCCTTTTAAGGGCTTTTCAGAGGCTTCAACCCCTGTTGTTTAAATAAATCACTTGATTATATCTCATTTTATGTGGGTTTATTTCTCTGTCCTCTTTGTCATGGGTTACAGGAGTTGTGGAGAGAGGGGAAGAGGAGAAGAAGAAGAAGAGACAACTCTGGTTACATCAACAATATTTAAATTATTCTTGCACAAGGATATTCAAGTTTCAGGAGGGACAATATTCAGAGCAATTTTCCCCCACAGTTACACACAATCTTAAAACCTCCACACCCTCTGCAAACCATCCAACATCACACAGCTCCAGCTAATTATTAAGCTCTTCAGTGGTTTAATTTGAGCCCTGCACAACTCCAAGTGCTTTCCATGAAAAGTTGGATCACCATTCCCTGAGGTCACTTGTCACGACACTGATCAGTTCTCAGTTGAGCCTTTTAAGGGCTTTGCAGGGGCTTCAACCCCTGTTGTTTAAATAAATCACTTGATTATATCTCATTTTATGTGGGTTTATTTCTCTGTCCTCTTTGTCGTGGGTTACAGGAGTTGTAGAGAGAAGGGAAGAGGAGCAGAGAAGGGCAAAGAGCAAAGATGCAACTCTGGTTACATCAACAATATTTAAATTATTCTCGCATAAGGATATTCAAGTTTCAGGAGGGCTGATATTCAAAACTATCCTATCACACAGTTGCAGACAATCTTAAAACCTCCACACCCCCTGCAAACCATCCAACATCACGCAGCTCCAGCTAATTATTAAGTAATAAATAATTCTCCAAAATTGCTGGATCTAAACCATCTTAATGCAACTTCTTTTAACTTTATAAAAGAGCTCTATTCATGTTACTCCGTGGAGTTTCTGCAGTTTCTTTTCTTGCTTCTGCACCAGCTCAAGGTCTCTGGATAAATTCCATTTTTAGGAATTTCTGCAGGATGAGGAGTAACCTGATTTTAAGGAATTCTTGCAGAATCAGCTATAATGTGACTTTTAGGGATTTCTGCAGGATTGGGAGTAACCTGATTTTGGGGAATTCTTGCATAATCACTTGGAAAGTGATTTTAAGGAATTCTTGCATAATCACTTATAGCCTTATTTTTAGGAATTCTTGCATAATCGAGAGTAATGTGATTTTTAGGAATTCCTGGAGATTCAGGAGAAATGTGATTTTTAGGAATTCTTGCATCATCACTTGTAATCTGATTTTTAGGCATTCCAGCAGGATCAGATAAATGTGATTTTTAGGAACTCTTACATAACCACTCACAATCTGATTTTTAGGAATTCCAGCAGGATCAGTTATAGTGTGATTTTTAGGAATTCTTGCATCATCACTTATAATTTGATTTTTAGGAATTCAGAGGCCTCCTAACTCCCAACAACTTCTACAAGAGCCAAACACGAGCCCAGGGATTCCTCCTGGAAAGTGTCCCCTGACAGGTCCCCGTTTGGGCTCTGTTGGAGCAGCTTTGAAGGCCAAACCTTTTTATGCCACTTACTCCTTTTTGGGCTGTTTTTGGGTGCTCCAACACCACAATATATAAAGTTCTGCAGCACTTTGGGAGGATTTGCTGCTCCCACTCCTCTCCTCCCCTCCCATTGGCGCAGCCTCGTGTCATTCTGCCCCACATCCCTCTCAGACCAACAGCAATTCATCATCAATCCCTTTGAATCACAAGTTTATTTTTGTCCCCCAACGCAAAGAGACAGCAAACATCTGCATATCGAGCAATATTAGCTGCAGTTTGTGTCTCCAGTGAGCCCAAGTGACAACCCTCATTTATTATCACTCTGGAGCTTAATTGGGTTGACGGCGGATTTGGACTTTGGGGAAGGAGGAGCAGTTTGAGGATCTTTCCAGACACAAAAAAACCCCCCAAACCCACACAGCAAAACACTTCCAGAGAGGGAAAAAGCAGGGAATAAATAGCTGAATATGGGAAGTGAGGATGTTCTAGAAGGTCCAACCCTCACTGAGGTGTTTTAACGCCACTTTGAGGAGGGTTTGGTTCCTGAGCCATCTGCTCTGTGTTCCACAGCTCATCTTTTGTTTCCTGCTTATGCTGTCAAAGCTTTAATGGGATTGTTTGGATCCTTAATGTCTCAATGCATCATTCCTGCTGCTGCATTAGGCTAATAACTGTGCTGCTCCCCAGGGCAGCCTGGCCATCCATCCCCTCCCTGACCATCCACCCCCTCCTGGGCATCCATCCCCCTCCTGGGTATCCACCCCCTCCTGGGCATCCATCTCCTCCCTGACCATCCATCCCCCCTGGCCATCCATCCCCTCCTGGCCAGGGGAGATGCCAGGAGAGGCAATGCCAGCCTTTCTGGGTGTCCCAGTTGAGCAGGTGGGCCCAGTTTGTCCCTGGGTGGGGGTGACCAAAGCTGGGCATTCCAAACCCTCTGGGCCATTGCCCAGCAACTCTTCCCAATGGCCCATTGGCAGCAGCTGCCCAGGGCACAGCTGAGCCCTCAGCCTGGCAGCTGGCTGGGAAAGAAGCCTGGCAGAGGAGCTGGGAGAACTCCCCTGCAGGGACTCCTTGGCACCTCCACACCCACCTGAGGGCTCAGCTCTGCTCAGGGGCCAGCAACCAGTCCAAAATCCCCCCTGAGGCCCAGAGTCACATCCCCCAGGCTGCAACTCCCTGCCCTGGGGGACCCACTGGGGGCTCCCACCCGCACCTGAGGGGAGACAATCTTGGCCTTTGGCCACCTCTGGCACCACTCCTGGCATCCAGAGGAGGAGCAGAGCCTGCACAGGAGGAGCCCACCACTCTCCCCCAGACTGGGCCATCATCTGCACCAACAGCTTTGGCCCCTCCTTTTCCTTTGGCCTCGGGGGAACCCCGTGGGGCTCAGCACAGGGGCCACCAAACCCCCCTGTGTTTGTGCCCCAAGGGGCTGGGTTAGACTGCTGGGCTTGGAGGTTAAACCCAATTTCTCTTTGTGCCATTGCATTGATTGTGATATTGTTATTAAATTGTAACTCTGATTTATAATCTCTTCTGTGTTGGGCTCATTTCTCCTGCAGGTTCATCTTTAAACCAACACACTGGGGCACCACATGGCAAACCTGGAGGGCACTGAGGGCTCCTGCCACCCCTGTGCTGGTGACATCCCTGCCATGCCCCTTTCAGCCTCTCCCAAGGCAGGTTCAAGCCTTTCTGCTCCAAGGGAGAGGGAGTTGAGTTTGTTGCTGGGTTGAGTTTGAAAATCTGAGCTTTGTGGTGGTTGTTTCCCCAGAAATTCCTGGTGGTTTAAGAAACAATTCTATGTTAAGATAACTCTGATTTCAGTGTTTAATTGGCTTATTTCAGTCAAATTTTTCTGGGATAATTGGGGTTGAAAGAATGTCTGGAAGTCATTCCTCCAGTCCCCCATTCAAAGCAGGGTCACTTTAAAGTTTGATCATGTTCTTCACAGCCAATAAACACATTTATACAAAGGAAAACAAAGCAGGAATAATCCCAAATGAAACACAGGATGCAAATTCAGAAGTGCTTCTGTGCTGCTTTTTCAACAGAGGTTTTTTGAGATTAAATTCCATTGTCTTTCCCTGTTTGGGGCTTTTTTTGCCCCAATTTTGAAAGATGTCAAGGCCCCTGAACCCCATTGTTGCCTTGACCTAAAAATTCATTTTCTTTGGAAAATGGAACGCAGACTCCCAGACTTCCACTCCATCCTAATGAGGTCATTACCTTCAATTAGCTCATTGAAATCCTTCACAGGAGTGGCCACAAAAAGGGTGATTATTCCAAATCCTGAGATAAACAGATACACTCAGAGGTGCTGAGTTGTGAGTGCCAATCAGCGCCTTAAACCCTGACTGGAGGGTGGCAAGAGGCAAAGTGGCACCTGCAGGGTTGGCTGGAGAGTTTCCCAGTGTGTTCCTGCTCAAGATTCTCATGGCAAAGGGTGGCAGGAATTTCATTTATTCTGGGTTTGGATAAAGGGTGTGCAGAAAAAGCCCTGTGAAGGGGTAGCAGTAATGTCATTTATTCTGGGTTTGGGGCAGGGGTGGGATTGAGCTCAGGGAGGTTTCTGTGCCTGGGACTGAACTCCAAACAGGAGAGATTTTCATGGCTGGCTTTGTGGTTGGCACTTCAAACCCAACCAGTGGTGCAGCTTCTCCTCCTGCATCCAGGTGGGTGTTCCCATGGAATTCCAATTGCTGGAGCATCCCAGAGTGTGGCCACAATCTCAGGGTGATGATTCCAAATCCTGAGATAAACAGATAAATTGATTGTGCTTTGTGAGTGCCAATCAGTGCCTTAAACCCTGACTGGAGGTTGGTAAGGGGCAAAGTGGCACCTGCAGGGTTGGCTGGAGAGTTTCCCACTGTCTTCCTGCCCAAGATTCCCACAACAAAAGGTGGCAGGAATATCATTTATTCTGGGTTTGGGGCAGGGGTGGGATTGAGCTCAGGGAGGTTTCTGTGCCTGGGACTGAACTCCAAACAGGAGAGATTTTCATGGCTGGCTTTGTGGTTGGCACTTCAAACCCAACCAGTGGTGCAGCTTCTCCTCCTGCATCCAGGTGGGTGTTCCCATGGAATTCCAATTGCTGGAGCATCCCAGAGTGTGGCCACAATCTCAGGGTGATGATTCCAAATCCTGAGATAAACAGATAAATTGATTGTGCTTTGTGAGTGCCAATCAGTGCCTTAAACCCTGACTGGAGGTTGGTAAGGGGCAAAGTGGCACCTGCAGGGTTGGCTGGAGAGTTTCCCACTGTCTTCCTGCCCAAGATTCCCACAACAAAAGGTGGCAGGAATATCATTTATTCTGGGTTTGGGGCAGGGGTGGGATTGAGCTCTGGGAGGTTTCTGTGCCTGGGGCCGAACTCCAAACAGGAGAGATTTTCATGATTGGCTTTGTGGTTGGCACTTCAAACCCAACCATTGGTGCAGCTTCTCCTGCTGCATCCAGGTGGGTGTTCCCATGGAATTCCATTTGCTGGAGCATCCCAGTGCCCCCAGACTGGGCAGCCCACCCCCCCTCTGTGCCTGCTGCTCCACCTGAAAACCAGTGAGAGCCACCAAAGCAGTGAGTTCATTCAGGCAGAGCTGTCCAGGATTTCAGCTCCCCTTTCCCTGCCTTGCGCTGGAGCTGCCTCGTGCCCCCCATGCCAGGATGATTAATGGGCAGCACCACGAGGTCAATTAGTGGGGTCGTGGTGGAGCTCAGGGGTGGAGGGGGTTGTTTATTGAGCACTCCAGCCCCTGCCCTGCCCTGCAGTGATTTATTGCAGGGCCACTCCTGGTGAGCCCTTCCCTTCAGCACCTCACCTTGGCTCCAGAAATCAGCTTTTCACTGCCAATTAAAGGCCAAGGAAAGACATGCCTTGGAAATCCAAGGTGTGAACCCCAAGATGGTTCTTTGTTACTCACAAACCCACCCCCAGCCTAAGGGTGGCTTTGTGGGTAACAAAGGAATTGGGTTGCATTCTGTTTCTGAGAGGAAAACTGGATTTTCACAGCCTTTATTTTCCCTAATTGAGCTGAAACAGAAGAATCAAAACTGTCTTAAAAATATTACCAGGAAAAACCTGCACTTAATATTTATATGGGTGTGTGGTGGGAGAGGCACAACATCCTCCTGGTGGTTTGGAAGGGCTAAAAAGTCCTCATATATATATAAAATGTATTTAATAGTGATTAATATTAAGGAGTTTGGAAGCATCTTTCCCCAGGGGCTGTTGGACTTTGCTGTGGATCTTTGGGGGTGGGTTTGGGGGAACAAATCCCTGCTGGTCCTCATTGTGGTGGTCCAAGAGAGACCCCCAAATCCTGGGGTAGGCTGGGCTTTAATTAATCCTGGCATTTCATAGAATCACAGAATAGATTGGGTTGGAAAAGACCTCTGAGATCATCAAGTCCAACCCTTGATCCAACCCCACTGGGATCATCATGTCTTGATCCAACCCCACTGTGATCACCAGCCCAGGGCACGGAGTGCCCTGGGCTGGTGATCACAGTGGGATTGGATCAAGATGTGGTGGATTCTCACTCAGTGCCACATCCATAGAATCCCAGAATGGATTGGGTTGGAAAAGCCCTCCCAGATCATCAAGTCCAACCCTTGGGCCAACTCCACTCCCGTCACCAGATCATGGCACTCAGTGCCACGGCCAAGCTCAGCTGAAAAACCTCCAGGGATGGGGAATCCACCATGGGCTCAACTCAAGGACCTGCAGGACGAGCCCAAAAGTGGGAATGGTTTGGAATTTGGTCATCTCAACCTTTGTGTTCCCACTCAGAGTTTCCATCCTGTTGGTTCCAAAACTCTTCCCAAAGGAGGGCAGGAACATCTTTTCTGTCTGGAAAGGAGGAACTGAGGAACCAGGAAAAGGGGTTGGGGTTTTTTTGGGATTGGTTTATTTGAGGGTTTTTCTTTTTTTAGCCTCAATTTCTACTTTTATTTGCTTGTCACCTCAAGACACTTCTCAGCCCTTTGCCTTGTGGGCTCATCCCTGAATCATCAAAGTATTTTCCTTTGCTTGCTGTGAGGTGCTTGTTGTTGTTGTGTGTGCAGAACCTGCTGTGCCACAGAGCAAAACAAACAATGCAACCCTGATAAAAATACCATTTCAGGGATAAACCTTCCACATTTCTCAAGCACAGTGAAGAACCTTCAGATTTATCTGAGATGTAACACAGGAGTCAAACTCCACAAGTCATTTTGTCAAGATCATACAAGAGTGGGATTCCCTCTCTGCCTTCATGGCATTTACTTGTAAATTATTTCCCCTTTTAGATGTCTCATGAGCTTTTATTTCTATTGCAGGGTTTCAAATAGGAGCATTTCAGCAACAAAAAACGTATTTAAAACTTCACCTTGTCCTCATAGATTTTGGAGCCATTTCCATGGCATCCTGTTTGATTCCTACAGACTCCTGTTGACTCAGGGCCTATTAATTTTTATAAGACTTTTTCCAAAGGCAGAGACAGAACTTTAGTCCCTGGCCTGGTAAATTTTAATGACAATTTTGCATGCTTGACTTCCTTCCTATTTTTTGTGTCGTGTCCCAGTCGTGCCTCTCCCTCACCTTGTTCTTTCAGGGCTTGATTCTCGTCTTTTGAGGCTGATCCAACATCCCATTCCAGCTCTGAGTGTCCCACAGGTGGGAACAGAGAGGATTTTTCCAAGGTGAGTTGGTCCCCACATCTCTGGGACCTCCCCAGGGAGTGGAATCCAAACTCCCTTTGCCTCCCCTGCCTTGCTCTGCCACAGGGACTAAACCAGGAGGAGAAGAGACCTTGGAGTCCTAAATGGAACATTTTGGAGTGTTTTGTTAAATCCTACACGATGGAATAGTGGGAAAGGAGATCATTTCCCACTCCTTTTATGTACAGACAAACCCACAGTGCAACAAGGACAATGTTTTTTCACCTGCTCCCTGAAAACAGGGAGAAATCCCTGCCTGGGGAGGATCAGGAGCTGCTGAAGGAGGTGATGCCAGAGCTGGAATTCAGGTGAGATGTGGGAGCCAAAATTCCTGGTTTTTACTCCAGTGAAACAGGTTTGTGGCACTGGCACTCAGCTCTTCCCCTGAGGAATGCCTGGGAATTCTGTACCAATAATATCATTAATATAAACCCTGGAGATGTGGGAACAAGTCCCACATTGATCCAAACCCAATGACTTGGCCACTTCTGTTCAAATTCCTTGTCTTGGAACAACTATGAAAACCACACCCATCTTGTAACAACTCAGTGCCTTTGGCTGGACCAGTTTCCAGGCAGGTTTGTCCTCCCTTTGGTAGCTGGAAAACCTGAGATAAATTAATTAATCCAGGCAAAGGATTTCTTGGCTGAGAGCTGGGAATCTGGAATTCCAGGTTTGGCTCCATATCCAAATTCCACCCTGGGGACAGAGTTGGGTTCTTGGCCAGGGATGGTCCACCCTGGGCACAGAGTTGGGTTCCTGATCAGGGATGGTCCATCCTGGGCACAGAGTTGGGTTTCTGGCCAGGGATGGTCCACCCTGGGCACAGAGTTGGGTTTCTGTCCAGGGATGGTCCATCCTGGGCACAGAGTTGGGTTTCTGGCCAGGGATAGTCCACCTTGGGGACAGGGTTGGGTTCCTGTCCAGGGTGGTCCATCCTGGGCACAGAGTTGGGTTCCTGATCAGGGATGGTCCATCCTGGGCACAGAGTTGGGTTTCTGGCCAGGGGTGGTCCATCCTGGGCACAGAATTGGGTTTCTGGCCAGGGGTGGTCCATCCTGGGCACAGAATTGGGTTTCTGGCCAGGGGTGGTCGTTCCTGGGCACAGGGTTGGGTTCCTGACCAGGAGTGGTCCACCCTGGGGCCAGAGTTGGGTTCCTGGGACTGCCCAACACAGCAAAATCTGGGGGTGAACCGAACCCACCCCAATTCCAGCTCTCCCTCTGCCTCAAAGCTTCTCCTCTGTGCTTTTGTTCATTCCCTTCTCCCCTTCTTGGCTTTTTCTTCTGTTTCTCAGCGGAAATTTTGAAGCTCCTTTGAGCCTCAGAGCCAAAAATAATTCCACAAACTGATGCTGACCCGAGGACAAGGTTGTTCTTTTGTTGCCACATTGATAACGCTGATTATTATTATTATTATAATTATTATTATTTGGAAGAAGGTGGCGAAATAAAGGAGGACTTTGCCCCCTCTGCCTCCTCTCCACCTGCACAGCCACGGCCCCCAAAGCAGAGCATGTAATTACACACTCACTGAGGTACCAGCAGTGCTGATAATTATCCTTTCCACAGGAGGCTCTCCCTGATATCCCAACGTCGGAGAGAGGGAACTACAATATCTTTAATACCCTCCTTGGAGACCCTCCTGAGCAAGAGGAGGAGGCTGAGGAGGCTCAAAGGGTCCAGAGCAATATCTTCATTGCTGCTCCATGGCAGGGGCTTTGCAGCAGCACAAATCAATACACTCCAGCACATTCTTTTTATTTTTGTTGTTTGTTTTGTTGTATTTTTTTTTTTCTGAAGGTACAATGTTTTTTTTATGACCTTTCCCCGAGCAAAGCACGACTGAGGCCCAGAAAATGCTTCGAGGGGAGCCCTGTGGGTTCAGAGGGAGCTGAGATTTAGTCCCTTCTTTTATTTGTTTAATCATTGCTTGCTTTATTTTTCAGGCCTGTCCTGAATGTTTTAACCATTTCTGGGCTGTGCCCTTTGGATTTCTCAGCCTTAAACACCCAACTATTCCTCTCCCCATTTTTTATTGGTTTCTATTCCTCCCTCTCGTTGTTCTCCCTCAGATTTTTATTTTTTTTTTAGCATTTTTGTCCCCTTGATTTAAATAATTAGTAATTCAGATTTACTTTTGGCATTTCTTTTGGTGATTCTTAGCCTGGGTTAGAAAACAACCTGATGGAGAACTTTTCCTCAATATTTCCTCAGAATTCATTGAAATCTCAGCGTGGTTTGGGGGCCAAATACCCTTCCCTTTATTCCCACTGAATGCTATTTTATTTGCAAGCAATTAATTTGATTTTTTTTGAGGAATAAAACTCTATTTTCTCCCCAGACTTCCCCCTATTTTCCCATTTTCCTGCAGAGTGGTGGGATTTTACCTCTCCTTGGTGACTATTTGTGGAGGGAGGTTCTAAATGAACGTGTTCCTATCGAGGTGGATGTTCTAAAATAGGCAGAAAAGCTGATTTTTCACCTGCTGTTGGGTCCAATCAGACTGAGAGGGAGCAGGAGGGGCCTCTGGGCTGCTCCAACTTAAGCCATCAAGTCAGGGTTGGAGTGGCTGCTCTTGCTCCTGGATGGTCCCAGCTCTGCCTGAGCAAATCTGGGTCAGGGTCAGAGGGAGTTACCAGGAATAAAAATGTACCTGGAGCAGTTGGGGAGGAGCCAGGGGAGAGAAAGTTAATTAAAAAAATATAATCTGCTCTTAATATCCCCGATAACAAGTTCAAAGCAACATCAAGATCTGGGAAGTTGGGTTAAAAGGGGAATCAAAGCACACCTTCAGCACTGGGTGGGAGCTGAGACCACCTGAGGGGGAGGGCAGGACCTTTGCTGGGTGAGGAACTCTCTGATCCCCCTGGAAGTGCCCAAAAATCCTGTGGGTGTGGCCCCTGGGGATGTGGTTTGGTGGTGAACGTGGTGGTGGTTGATGAGCTCAGGGGGCTTTGCCAACACCTGGGGCATTTGAGGGATGTTCCCCAAGAACATCTGGGGCATTTTTTAGGATGTTCCCCAAGAACACCTGGGGCATTTTAAGGATGTTCCTGAGGAACACCTGGGGCATTTTGGGGGATGTTCCTGAGGAACACCTGGGGCATTTTGAAGGATATTCCTCAGGAACACCTGGGGCATTTTGAGGGATGTTCCTCAGGAACACCTGGGGCATTTTGGGGGATGTTCCTGAGGAACACCTGGGGCATTTTGAAGGATATTCCTCAGGAACACCTGGGACATTTTTTAGGATGTTCCTCAGGAACACCTGGGGCATTTTTTAGGATGTTCCTCAGGAACACCTGGGACATTTTGAAGGATGTTCCTCTGAACACCTGGGACATTTTTAGGATGTTCCTCAGGAACACTTGGGACATTTTTAGGATGTTCCTCAGGAACACCTGGGGCGTTTTGAGGGATGTTCCCCAAGAACACCTGGGCCATTTTTTAGGATATTCCTCAGGAACACCTGGGACATTTTGAAGGATGTTCCTCAGGAACATCTGGGACATTTTGAGGGATGTTCCTCAGGTACATCTGGGGCAGTTTTTAGGATGTTCCTCAGGAACACCTGGGATATTTTGAGGGATGTTCCTCAGGTACATCTGGGGCAGTTTTTAGGATGTTCCTCAGGAACACCTGGGGCATTTTGAGGGATGTTCCTGAGGAACACCTGGGACATTTTGAAGTATGTTCCTCAGGAACATCTTGGGCATTTTGAAGGAAATTCTGGTGGTGCTTGGATGTGTTTCCAAGGTCAGAGCTGCAGGCCTGGCTGATCTCAGCTCTGCTGAGCTGGTGCCAAGGACTCAGCTTTGGGAAGGTTGGTGCCCAGGTGATGGCTGGCACTCAGGATCAGGCAGGTGATGTCACAGGCCCACTCAGTCACGTTGGGACCTCCATTCCCACCACCTTGCTCCTGTGTCCCACCTCCTGGAGCTGGAACAGGAGACCAAAGCCAGGAGACAAGCCTTGTGCTGAGGGCAGGAGCTGGGGCAAGTCTTTTGTCTCCTCTGCCTTCTTTGCCTTCCAGAGCCACACAAGCAGCTCCCTTTGGCTCTGCCCTTTGCTGGATGGACCCTCGTGGTCCTGGACCCCCTGAATTCCCTGTGCCCAAACCTGCTCCTGCTTTCCAACCTCCCCTTGATGCCCAAGGAAGGGGCATTACCATATTAATGTTGCTCTGATATCTCTCTCTGCCTTTTCAGCTGGATTGGCTCTGCCTGGTTTGGGATCCCCACGCTCTGCTCCTAATTAGGATTTTTTCACACTTCATAACATTTTGGTAACTCAAATTGCTCCAGGGCTCCAAACTTATCAATTCCATTGTAGCCCAGAGGAAACTTTACCACCAGTTCCAACTTCTAACCCCCAAAATATGAATTTATATTGGAAATTCTCCCGGATCCTGCCTGGGATTGGTGCAGCCCTGAGAGGAGATTGGAAAGCCCTGACTTTGCTCCACGTTGAGAGGAGGGTCTTTGGTTCTCCCCCCTGTTTTCTTGGGTGGAAATCTGTTTTCTCCACAGGAGCACATGCTGTCTCTTCTGGCTACAACACTGCTTACTAATTCATCGATTCATCTTTAATGAGGCCCCCTGCCAATGTTTAAATAGCATTTGGAACAAAGGAAAAGGCAACACTTCCAAAGCAGCTGCTTCTCTCCGATTCTGACATCTCAGCCTTGCAGAATTTTAAGGAAATTTTCTCTTTGTTTTTTTTTTTTTTACCCCCTAAAGTTGGTCATTTATAATTAATTGTTTGCGAGATGGAAGGGGAGAAAATTGGAAAAGAGAATAGGTAAGGATGGGAAGGAAATGTAATAAAAAAATTAAAATAAAAAAGAGGAAAGTTTGCCCCAGGCTGTGATGAGAGAATAAACCAGCCCAGGCTCTGTGGGTCACAGGGACACTGCAGATGGACCAGGGGGAGGACTCTACTTGGCACCCAAGTCTATTTGGTGCCCTGCAAGTTGGTGCAAGGATGTGGCAGAGCAAAGTTTCTCTGTCCCACACAACTTCCCTTGCCCTGATAACTCTCAGGAAAACTCTGCAAGTGGCACTGGAGTAGCTGGTTTGGTGGAGAACGTGCTGGTGGTGATGCAAAGCTGTGGTGGGATTGATCTCAGGGGGCTTCTCCAGCCTTTGTATTCCAGGATTCCAACAGCCTGATCCTTGTCCCAGCTGGGTTGGCTCCATGTCCTGCACCCACAGGGAGCCTGGTCCTGGCTTCTGATTTCTCCAGGAAGTGGGTGGTGAGCAAAGGATGGAGCAGCTTTGCTGGGAGAGCTGGGATTGTCCATCCTGGAGAAGAGAAGGGTTGGGGTGACCTCATTGTGGCCTTCCAGGACCTGAAGGAGTTCCAGAAAGGATGGAAAGAGACTGTTTCCAAGGGCCTGGAGTGCCAGGACACAGGGAATGGCTTCCCACTGCCAGAGGGCAGGGATAGGTGGGATATTGGGAAGGGATTGTTGGCTGGGAGGGTGGGGAGGGCTGGGATGGGATTCCCAGAGAAGCTGTGGCTGCTCCATCCCTGGGAGTGCCCAAGGCCAGACTGGAACCCCCTGGGACAGTGGGAGGTGTCCCTGCCCAGGGCAGGGGTGGCACTGGATGGGCTTTGAGGACCCTTCCAACACAACCCATTCCAGGATTCCTTGATCTGACTTTCTGCAGCCCAGGATGCCAAGGCAGATCCCCCAGCCTGGCACGGACCATGGATCTGCTGAGCTCTGCCCCTCAGGAGTTCCCTGAACTCAGCAGGGCACACCAGGGCACTGCTTTGTCCATGGGCATCCCAAATTCTCCTCGTGGCTCCCTTCCAGCTCAGGGTATTCCATGATCCCCTTTCATTGCCACAGGAGCCTTCTCTTGACCTTGATTAATCAGTGACTATTTTAATCCCATCCAAACTGCAAGGCCAACTTTGGCAAAGGAATCCCAGGCAGGAGAGGGGAAACCCCTGGGAAAAAGAGAATATTTTACACTAAAATCCATGTTGCACCCAATTTGGTTCCCCAAAATGCTGTTTCTACATTTAGTAACACCAGAACTCCTGCAGCCTCAGAGGGCACTTGAGCCCTCAGACTTGCCTGGAAACACAAGAAAACCAAAGGAAGGCAGTTTGGAGGCATTTCCCGGGGAAAAAGATTCCTGCTCCTGTTTCCATGGAAGCGACAGCACATCCCAAGTGGCAGCAGAGCTGACAGGGAGAGGCTGGCAGAGTTAAAGTGGCACCTCCTGCTTCCTGGCAGAGCAGGGGGCAGAGCTGGGGGGCTCAGTCCCAGAAGGACCACAGACAAATCCAACAGGACACATGGACATCTGCTCAGCTGGGAAGTCACACAAGACACCTCCCAGTTCCTGTGGAAATCAATAATTGACCTCAGTGGGCACTAACTCAGAGCCCTGAACATCCTGGCCAGGCTCCTTTGGCACCTCGTGGTGCCAAGCCCAGCTTGCTTTGCCTGTTGCTCTTTTATTAGGAGTAAAACACTCTCCCTTTTCCGTGATCTCTGAGCTCTTCCAGACTTTTATCACCTTCAGATCTTTAGAATAAACTGTTAAACCCAACACTGGAAGCTTCACAGGGAAACCTTTCCTTGTCTTTGGATCAGATACTTCAATTTGATCCTTAAAATACTTAAAATACTTAAAATACTTAAAATACTGGGTATTTCTTCAATTTGAGATCTGGCAGGATGAGTGAAATGTTAAAGAATGAGGAGGGTGAGGAGGGACAGGGATTTTAGGAAGGAAATATGTGCAAATACCAGGGATTGCATTGAAAAGTCCTTCTTAGGACCTGTAAAAAGCCACAACCAGAGACAGGAGGACCCACTGAGTGGCTGCTGGAGAAGGATCTGGGAAGGAAAACACAGTGGAAAAGGGCAGGAGAACATCAAGCTAAACCTGGTTGGAAACACCACCCACGGTTTTGTTGTGATCTCCCACGTTCTGCTTCCCAGATCTCCACTCCTTTGAACCTGAAAAAGTCCACTTGGCTCAGAATAATTATCCTTGGTGTCATTTCAGGGGCACATAGAGCAGCTGGCAACAANAACACCCCCAGCTCCCTCAGCCTCTCCCCACAGCACTTGTGCTCCACTCCCTTCTCCAGCCTCGTTGCTCTTCTCTGGCCCCGCTCCAGCCCCTCAATCTCTTGCCTCAACTCAGGGGCCCACAACTCAACACAACACTCAAGGTGTGGCCTCCCCAAGGCAGAGGCCAGGGGAAGGCTCACTGCCCTGGGCCTGCTGGCCACGCTACTTTGGATCCAGGCCAGGAGCCCATTGGCCTTCTTGGCCACCTGGCCACACTCTTGGCTCCTCTTGAGCTTCCTGTCCCTCAGTCCCCCCAGGTCCCTTTCTGCCTGGCTGCTCTCCAGCCACTCTGTGCCCAGCCTGGAGCGCTGCAGGGCTTGGGGTGGCCAAAGGGCAGGACCTGCACTTGGCCTTGGTGAACTCCATCCCATTGCAATCAGCCCATCTCTCAAGTCTTTTACACAATTCCTTTGGCTGGAGCTTAGTTTGCTGCTGTCAAACTCATCCTTTGGTCCCTGGGGCAAAGACTCTGCTGGAATCTCTGTCTCTCCTCTTCTCCATGGTTTGACTGAGTGACTTTTTGGAAAATGCACTTGAAAAGAGCAAGAGGTGGTGAGTTCAGTGCAAGGAATTGTGGAATTCTCCAGCCTGGGCTGGGCAGGAGGTGGGTTAAAAGCTGGAGGTGGACAGGCATGAGGTGCATGAGATGGAGCTATGAGATGTGTGAGACAGGAGATGGAGATATGAGATACATGAGGTGGAGAAATGAGATATATGAGATCCATGAGATGGAGATATGAGATATGAGATGGAGATATGAGATAAATGAGGTGGAGAAATGAGATATATGAGATCCATGAGGTGGAGATTGGTGATATATGAGATGAAGACATGAGATAAATGAGATGGAGATATGAGACAGGGTCTCTTCTCCCAGCACCAAGGGGTCCACCCAGGGTTATCCTGACCCAGGTGCTGTTGGTGTCCTACAAGATGTCTCTTTTCCCAGCAGGAGCTGCTGGTGGGATTCAACCAGCCTGGAGATGTGGGATGTGACAACAAATCTGTTCAGGTTCCTTCTCTCTGATCACAAGATTTAGCACCTCTGCAGAAGGAGCAGGGAGAGAAACACACACTCTGCAGATGAATTAATTAGAGCCCAGGAAAGAATGTGTGGGCTCAGAGGAGGCTCTCACCGAGCAGTTTCCAAAGTAACAATTGGGGGAAAAAATAAACTGCATTCCCCAGTGCCCTGAACACACAACAGATTAGAACCAGCAGGCTGGAGAGAAGGGTGGGAATGATGCTCCAGGAATGCACATCTCTTGGAAATGGAACTGTTAGAACGTGCTGCTCTCTCCCTCTTTGCCCCCTTGCCCAACCTGAGGGTCTCTGCCTGCATTCTGGGGCTCGAGTGATGCAATAAAAAGGAAATTCAGGTTTCATTTGCCTCCTGTTGCACTGCACCCCAGAGCTGCCTGCTTTACAAGTCTACCAGAGTGAAATAAAAAGTAAGACTTCCTGTATGTCTGCTCCACTTCTCAGGTTATGAGGCACAGAGAGAGAGAGAGGGGAAAAAAAAAGCAGTAATTGCTGTACATATAAATGTGAAAACAATTTTAGAACTCCCTGGTCTTGCATCAACATGCAGATGTCATTTACCAGCTCTGAACTGTGCATTAGCAGAACACAGAAGAGCAATGATAAAGGAAATGGTTCTGCTCCACAGCTCTGGGTTAACCTGGTTATACCCAAGGCTTTGCAAAATTAAGCTGAGGACTCTGGAGGTTGTTTCATTTTGTCAGGGGCAGCAACACAAAGCTCTGCCATGACCTACCCCAAAGCCACAGGAGAGGGACCCAACTTGGGATCCAGTGGGGTGGGGTTGCTGTGGGGTTACATTAATGCAGAAGGAAAAAGGGGAAAATACTCATTTTGGGGTATTTCACTCAATCAATCAACAGGAAAGACAAATTCAGTGTGGACTCTGCCATGATCTGCTCCCAGGCCACAGAAGAGGAACCCAACACGGGACCACTGGGGTGGGGTTGCTGTGGGGTTTCATTAGTGCAGAAAGAGAAAGAGGAAAATACTCATTTTGGGGTATTTCAGTCAATTAATAGGAAAGACNTAATATGAAAGGCAAAGTCAGTGTGGCCTCTGCCATGACCCACCCCAAAGCCACAGGAGAGGGACCCAACATGGGAACTGCAGCAGCCACCATGGGGTGGGATTGCTGTGGGGGGTTGCTGGGGGGTTACATTAATGCAGAAGGAAAAAGGGGAAAATGCTCATTTTGGGGTATTTCCATCAATCAATCAACAGGANAAAGCTCTGCCATGACCCACCCCAAAGCCACAGGAGAGGGACCCAACTTGGGATCCAGTGGGGTGGGGTTGCTGTGGGGTTACATTAATGCAGAAGGAAAAAGGGGAAAATACTCATTTTGGGGTATTTCACTCAATCAATCAACAGGAAAGACAAATTCAGTGTGGACTCTGCCATGATCTGCTCCCAGGCCACAGAAGAGGAACCCAACACGGGACCACTGGGGTGGGGTTGCTGTGGGGTTTCATTAGTGCAGAAAGAGAAAGAGGAAAATACTCATTTTGGGGTATTTCACTCAATCAATCAACAGGAAAGACGAATTCAGTGTGGACTCTGCCATGATCTGCTCCCAGGCCCCAGAAGAGGAACCCAACACGGGACCACTGGGGTGGGGTTGCTGTGGGGTTTCATTAGTGCAGAAAGAGTAAGAGGAAAATACTCATTTGGGGGTATTTCAGTCAATTAATAGGAAAGACAAATTCAGTGTGGCCTCTGCCATGACCTACCCCAAAGCCACAGGAGAGGGACCCAACTGTGGGGTCATTGGGCCCTGCCATGACCCACCCCAAGCCACAGGAGAAGGACCCAACATGGGATCCACTGGGGTGGGATTGCTGTGAGGTTACATTAATGCACAAGGAAAAAGGGGAAAATACGCATTTTGGGGTATTTCACTCAATCAATCAACAGGAAAGACAAATTCAGTGTGGACTCTGCCATGATCTGCTCCCAGGCCACAGAAGAGGAACCCAACACGGGACCACTGGGGTGGGGTTGCTGTGGGGTTTCATTAGTGCAGAAAGAGAAAGAGGAAAATACTCATTTTGGGGTATTTCAGTCAATTAATAGGAAAGACAAATTCAGTGTGGCTCAAAGAGAGGCAGACACCCCAAAATAACCAAATGGGTTTAAACCCCATGCAAAGGTTTTATTTCAGAGCTGCTCTGCCCCTGGGAAGCAGCCCCACATTCTCCTGCCTCCAGCAGCAGCAGAGCACACACCCCTCCAGGACCCCAGAAAATCAATACTGTGCAATTAAAACGATTTCCTTGAAGCAGCAGCAACGTGTCTTTTGCTTTGGCAAACACGGGCAGCAGCTTGTACAGTGCAGGCACAACAGAAGGGAAGCAAGTGGACACTCTGCAGCAGCGCCAGGGAAGCCCCGGGGAGCTGAGTGCCACTTGAGGGAGGAACAAAGCACTTACCTCAGTGCAATGCAGTGCCAGAAAGCATTAAAATTAAAATTAACCCCCCCAACCTCCCCAAGATGCAGCAGCCAGCCCAGAGCTCTGCAGCTCCTCTCCCTGCCTCCCTGCAGGGCTCTGCTCCTCCAGCTCTGGGGCAGGCAAAGCTCTGGGCAATGGGGTGGAAATGCCCCAGTTGTATTAATTAGTGCCTTGGGCAGGGATTTCTTGGGGTTCAAGGTCGGGAGAACCATCATTTAACCCCATGTCCTGGGTAGCACTTCTCCATCTCATGTGTCTCATTTCTCCATCTTTTGTATCTCAAATCTCCATTTCATGTATCTTATAGATCTCTTATTTCCATCTCATGTATCTTATAGATCTCTTATTTCCATCTCATGTATCTTATATATCCATTATCTCCATCTTATTTATCTCACATATCTCTTATCTCCATCTTATTTATCTCATATATCTCTTATCTCCATCTTATTTATCTTACATATCTCTTATCTCCATCTAATATATCTCATATATCTCTTATCTCCATCTTATTTATCTCATATCTCCATCTCATATCTTATATATCTCACATCTCCACCTCAGGTATCTCATTTCTCCATTTCATGTATGTTTTATATCTCTTATCTCCATCTCATATATCTCATATCTCCATCTCATGTATCTCCTATATCTCATATCTCTGTATCATTTATCTCATATCTCCATCTCATATATCTCATACATAGAATCACAGAATCATAGAATGGATTGGGTTGGAAAAGACCTCCCAGATCATCAAGTCCAACCCTTGGGCCAACTCCAGTCCCGTCACCAGATCATGGCACTCAGTGCCACGGCCAAGCTCAGCTTCAAAACCTCCAGGGATGGGGAATCCACCCCCTCTCTGGGCAGCCCATTCCAATCCCTCAGCACTCTCTCTGCAAAGAAGTTTTTTCCCATCTCCAACTTCAATTTCCCCTGGCAGAGCTTGAGCCCCCCGTGCCCCCTTGTCCTATTGCTGAGTGCCTGGCAGAAGAGACCAACCCCCAGAAATCTTACATTTCTGACACTAAAAACGCCACTCTGGGCCCACAAGGATGTTTGATTTCATTCCAGGCATAAAGCAACAAATTGCCTTCAATGGCAGCATCACCAGAAAAAACCTCCCTCTCTTTTTCATCTCACTTCCAAGAGCCTTGTTGATATTTTTATGGATTTTTATTGCACAGGTTTTTATGTAGCAGCGAAGCCACCCCAGGTTCTGGGGGGAGCAGGAGGCAGGGGGGGAGCTGAGCTATAATAAGAGCTTGTACACTGGTGGTTTTAATATCTTTCCTTTCAAAGCAAGGAGCTGATGTGATCTTTCAGCATCTCAGCTGTTGTTTACCAGCCTCCTACAGATGCTGTTTGAAGTCCCAAAGCCCACATTTCCTGGCTGGAGAGAGGAATTCCCTCAGCAGCCACAACCCCTCTCTTGGATGCTCAAGAGCCCTGAGTGAGTGATGCCACTAACAAGAAGGGGCTAAACCAGTTAAACCTCCAGGATCACCTTTCAGCCCCAGCACTCTGGCTCAGCTCCTCAGCTCTGCTCCTTATTTACTGCTCTGAGGGAAAACAACCCCACAATTCCAGGGAATGGCTTTGGGGGGATTGACTCCATGGATCACAAACAGGGGGATGTGCTCCTGGGGCAGGGGCTGCTCTTTGCTCCCTTGAAGCAGCAGAAATCCAGAAACTGCAGGGGAGGAAAGAGCTGCCAGGTCACCTGTTCTGAGAGGAACAGAGCAGGTTCCTCAGTGCCTGTGCTCAAAGGAGTGTCTGTGATGGGCAGAACAGCAATAGTTGTAGACAGGTCCCTTTTCTTTTCCCCTCCTCTCCCTCCTCTCTTTTATTCTGTTTTCCCCTCCTCTCTTGTTATTCCTTTTCCCCCTCCTCTACCTCCTCTCTTTTTATTCTTTTCCCCCTCCTTTCCTTCCTCTCTTTTTATTCCTTTTCCCCTCCTCTCCTTCCTCTCTTTTTATTCCTTTTTCCCTCCTCTCTTGTTATTCTTTTTTCCCCTCCTTTACCTTCTCTTTTTATTCTTTTCCCCCTCCTTTCCTTCCTCTCTTTTTATTCCTTTTCCCCTCCTCTGCCTCTTCTCTTTTTATTCCTTTTCCCTTCCTCTCCTTCCTCTCTTTTTATTCCTTTTCCCTTCCTCTCCTTCCTCTCTTTTTATTCCTTTTCCC
>VWZD01004163.1:16594-34532 GCA_013396695.1 Sakesphorus luctuosus | reverse complement strand
TCTCTTTTTATTCTTTTCCCCCTCCTTTCCTTCCTCTCTTTTTACTCCTTTTCCCCTCCTCTGCCTCTTCTCTTTTTATTCCTTTTCCCCTCCTCTCCCTCCTCTCTTTTTATTCTGTTTTCCCCCTCCTCTCTTTTTATTCCTTTTCCCCCTTCCTCTCATTCCTCTCTTTTTATTCCTTTCCCCTCCTCTCCCTCCTCTCTTTTTATTCTCCTGGATCTTCTGCGTCCCATGAAGGTGTGAGAAGGAGCTGTGCTGAGTCTGAGCAGTCCAGCTGTGCTGAGGGGCCACCACTCCTGGATCCTCTGAGTGCCACAAAGGTGTGAGCAGGAGCTGGGGGTGAGTCTGAGCAGTCCAGCCGTGCTGAAGGGCCACCACTCCCTTTGATCCCATCCTCCTTTTCCAAGCCTTTCTGTGGCCAATTTTCACCTCAGACACCACCCAGGCCCAGCCAGCTGGAAATGCCCCTCTGTGGGTCCCCCCTCTGTGGGTTCCCCCTTTGTGGGTTCCCCCTTTGTGGGTTCCCCCTCTGTGAGTTCTCCCTCTCTGGGTCCCCCCTCTCTGGGTCCCCCCTCTGTGGGTTCCCCCTCTGTGGGTTCCCCCTTTGTGGGTTCCCCCTCTCTGGGTTCCCCCTCTCTGGGTCCCCCCTCTGCAGGTTCCAACCCATCCCTTGTGGTGGAAGACTCTTGTCTCCAGTGCAGTTTGACTGAACAAAACTTGACTTGTCCTGAAAGAGAAAACTAAACTGCTTTTCAAAGCCATCAGTTCACCTCAGCAAAACAAACACTCTGTAGGGCAACTTCCTTCTTATTTCTGTGTTGATTCTGGATTTTTTTTTCCCTGCCAAACAGCCACTTCTTAAAGGGAAAAGCAAATCCAAAGTGTTGGGCTCTGCCCTGCTCTTAATGTTACCCAATAAAACAGCATTCTGGAATGAAAAGGGATTTTTTCTAAGGAGCTCATGTGGGAAAATGATGGAGGGTCTTGTTTCATACAGATCCAAGAATAATTTTGCCACTGCTCAGGGTTCTTGGATATTTAGTCTGCAATCAGAGGCCTGGGACCTTTATCAATCAAAGAGCCACTTTGTCATTAACTGGAATCTTGGAGTCACCCTGAGATTAAACCCCGAGTAGAATGTGGGAAATAAGGGTTTGATTCTCAGCTGCTCTGAGGCTCCTTTGTGCACCTTCAGTGCCAAGAAAAGGCCCCCAAGACTTCATTTTGCATCAGATCTCTCCGAAAATCTATTCACCCAAAGTGCTTTAGGGTTAAAATTAATTCAGTTAATGAGTTAAATAACTGCCAAGGGAGAGGGAAATTAAGAGGCCTGGGCAAGGGGGAAAAGAGATGCTTCCAGCTGAGTTTAGAAGAGAGTGTGGAGGAGTTGAAGGGGAAAAGAGATGCTGAGAAGATGCTCTGATGGGCAGGAGCTGCAGAGGAGAAAGCTCTGATGCCCTGAGGGTCAAATTACATGAAGGCAGGAGGAAGGGGCTCTTTCTGCAGCAGAATTTCTGCCAGTGGAGGTGGATTTAATGCTCAGCTGAAGGTTTTCACTTGGTGCAGTTGTTGTAAAGGCAGCACAGGCTGCACCAACAGTCACATTTTGCTGTTTATGATGAAATGGAACTTCTCAGAGAGTGGATTCCCATTGCATTGGCATTTTAGGAACGAAAAGACAGATTGTGGTCAGGTCTTTCCACTCTCAGGGTCATTGCAGAGAATTATTTAGGTTGTTAAAGCCCTCCCAGCCCATGGAGTCCACCCTGTGCCCACCTTGAGTGCCAAGTCCAGTCCTTCCTTGGGCACCTCCAGGGCTGGGCACTCCAAACCTCCCTGGGCAGCCCCTTCCACTGCCTGCCCACCCTTTCCATGGAAAAATCCCCCCTGAATTTGGACCAGACACAGCTGTAACTTGGGGATGAATTCCCTTCTCTCACGTCTGTGTTCCTCGACATCGTTAGCAAGCCTTTAATTAATATTTGCTGCTCTCCTGGATCTGAACCTACCAACAGTCTAGACAACAAAGAACATTTGAACAGCTGTTCTCCAAGTGGGCCTTTCTTTCCTGGTTTTAATAGAATTTCTGCCTTCACATGAGGCAGAACTTTAGTGGGGCTGAGCCTGGAAGCAACTGGGCTCCATCAGGCTTTAAAGAGCTCCCAGCCCTGAGCACTGGGGGGCTGGGGAGGTCCCTCACACTTTAAGAAGCCTCTGAGGCCCACAAATAGAAGTTTTACAGTTAATAGTTTGGATGGCAACAGCCTTGATTCATTTCCCTGGGTTTTATGTCACTGCTCTATCAAATGTGGTTACAGAAGGTGCCTTGGAAGGTTGGAGAGCAGGAAAGGCAGACCTGGATTTGCTCAGCACAACCTTTTCAGGGCTTTACAAGAAATTTGCAGACAAGCTCATCTGATAAAAGTTGGTTTAAATAAAAAAAAAAAACCACAAAAACAAAAAACAACAAACCAAACCCACAAAACCCCCAAAGCCCAAGTGCCTTTTTTGGGGAATGCAAATAAAACACGTCCTGGATGTGGGATATGGTGATGTAAGAGGGAATTTGCCCCCACTTAATGCTCCCTCTGGGTGAAGTTTGCTGGGATGCCCCAGGTTTTTGGGAGCTCTTTACATCAGGATTGGGTGAGGAGGGAGGGAACTGGGAGCTTTAGTGGTGGTGTCTCCACAGCCCAGGGCTGGAAACTCCTCCCTTTACACGTCGGTGGGTTCAGTGGAAAACACAAGGGGGATTCTCCTGAGCCACATTCCTTCCAAAGTCCCACTTAGAAACGTGGGGGAAGCATTCCCAGGATGTTTTGTGTTGCTTGAGAAGGCCCCATAAAACAGCCCTGGGGAAGACACACAACCACAAGGGTTTTCCTGCAGGGCCTGGAGCTTGAAAAGCCTCAGATTTCCATAAATCCTTCTGTGAACCCGGAGGCGAGATTTGGATTGAACATGTTGAGTTAGTGCCAGGTCTAAAACTAGAACTGGGTGCCTGTTTGGAGGGAAAAGAGCAATTAAGAGAGTTTTTTCTAGTCTCTATATGTTCAGTGCCCATGGACTCATCTCTCCCACATGGTCTTGTTTCTTCTTCACACAAGTCTGGTCTCTTCCCCTTCCAGGAATGAGCTCAGAAAATTCTTTAAATAAAAACAGGGGCTGCCTCCAGTCTGTTGTTCTTGGATTCTGTGAATTCCTCTGATTTGGACATACCTGGAATCACAAAGGGAAGGTCTGAAGGACTTTGAGAGCCTCATTTTCCTCTCATCTGTGAACCAGAGTGGAGAATTCCTGCCTTACAGGCATGGAAATTGGAATAGTTTAGTCCCCACTTCAGCAAAGCACTGGGGCACATTCTCGTGGAGGAAATGGGATTTTAATTCTGTGATTACACTTTTTTAGTGAACTAGGGCCACAGTGAAATACTTGGAGATCCTGCCCTTTGGCCACCCCAAGCCCTGCAGCGCTCCAGGCTGGGCACAGAGTGGCTGGAGAGCAGCCAGGCAGAAAGGGACCTGGGGGGACTGAGGGACAGGAAGCTCAAGAGGAGCCAAGAGTGTGGCCAGGTGGCCAAGAAGGCCAATGGGCTCCTGGCCTGGATGCAAAGTAGCGTGGCCAGCAGGCCCAGGGCAGTGAGCCTTCCCCTGGCCTCTGCCTTGGGGAGGCCACACCTTGAGTGTTGTGTTGAGTTGTGGGCCCCTGAGTTGAGGCAAGAGATTGAGGGGCTGGAGCGGGGCCAGAGAAGAGCAACGAGGCTGGAGAAGGGAGTGGAGGTGGCACTGAGTGTCCTCTTAAACACCTCCAGGGACAGAGAATCCACCAGGGCTTGATCCAACCCCACTGGGATCACCAGCCCAGGGCACGGAATGATCACAGTGGGGTTGGATCAAGACATGGTGGATTCTCACTCAGTGCCACATCCAGTCTCACCTTAAACACCTCCAGGGTTGGAGAATCCCCTCCCTCTCTAGGCAGCCCATTCCTCTGTTGGAGCCCTGAAAATCACAGCAGTGCTGTGGGTCAGGGATTTAGGGGACAGGAATCAGCACCAGCCACTGCTGGAAACTGCAAGAACCTGCTGAGGGAAAAGGCTACAAAAGTTTGGGACTGCACTAGGAAATATCTGCCTTTCAGAGCATCTTCTGGGTTCAGATCCTTTGTGTCTAAAAGGAGCTCCGTGTGGAACTTACCCAGACTCTGCTGCTGTCACTCCCTACCCCAGCCCACAGATCTGCCACTGGAAATGGGGGTTTGGCTCTCTGGGAGATGAGACTCTGAGCTTATGAACTGCAGGTCCAGTTCAGGGAGATAATTAAGCATATTGATTGTTTTAATAGACCTCTCATCAGTGATGTCCTGAAATAATCTCCAGTCAGACTGGAAATGTGTTGTTTGGCAACAGCTGCTCTTATCACACAACTTTGATTTCCTATGAACTGCTCAAGTGGAGTCTTCCCTTTTCAATAATGAGAAATGAGCTCGTGAATGCTTGAAAATCCTTCGTGGAAACCGAGGTGAGCGTTAAAATCCGTGGAGCTCTGCCAGTTTTACACCCCTGCAAGATCTGCCTTTCCATTCCCAGGCACAGCAAAGGTGTCACTGTGTAAATGGCTGCAGGAATTATTGCTGAAAGGTTTTATGCTCCAAGGCAGATCAGGTATCTGGTCCAGGGAGGGCACATCCATTGCTGCAGAAGGAAAAGAAAGCAGAGAAAACTGTGAAGTGTTAACTGATATTTTCTAGAAGCTTTATAACTACAGGTCACATTCCCAAAGACTGTAAAGTGGCAATTCCAACACCAATTATTCAGGAGGAGCCAAAAGATCCAGCGAGAAATTACAGTTTAACACCAGTTGGGGGGAAAATATGAGGAGCCATTTGATGGGGTCTGGGGAGTGAACAGCTTGAGAAGGGTAATTTGATTAGAGATGGCCAATGTGGGGCTTTTGATGGGGGTTTTAACTAGCTCAGGATTCTTCCCAGGTATTGCTGCCCTGGGAGGGGTGGGGTTGGGCTGGATGTTCTTGCACTGCATTTTTGAAGTGGCAAACTGGGATGCAACAGCAGAGCTGCTCTTGGTTTCACTGGGCTGAGCTGCTGAAACCACTGAACTGTGGGGAGATGAGGGGAACGAGGAATTCTCTTTGCCAGATGGAGGGAAAAAGATTTTGTTTTTAAAAAGTTAAATTTTTGTCTCCGGCTTCTTTTTGAAGGGCTGGAGTCTGTCTGAGCACAGAAAAGGAGCCTTTGGCCTCAGCCCCAAGCACAGCAACACCTCAGTGGGCAGAGACCCCCAGCTGCTGGGAGGTGGGTCTGGCCAGAGCAATTCAGCCCTTCTGCCTGCTCCCCAGTAATTAACACACTGTTAATAGCTCCTGATAAGCAGCTCTGCCATTGCAGATTCCCCATTGGAGTGCAGGGAAGGCGATGGCCATGTCCCATGGGAAGGGATAGCCATGTCCCATTGGAGAGGAATGGTCACATCCCATTGGAGAGGGATGGCCATGTCCCATTGGAGAGGGATGGCCATATCCCATTGGAGAGGGATGACCATGTCCCATTGGAGAGAGATGGTCACATCCCATTGGGAGGGATGGCCATGTCCCATTGGAGAAGGATGGTCACATCCCATTGGGAAGGGATGACCATGTCCCATTGGAGAGGGATAGTCACATCTGATTGAGGAGGGATGACCATGTCCCATTGGGAAGGGATGGCCACATCCCATGGGGAGGGATGACCATGACCCATTGGAGGGGGATGGCTCCCACCTGCACCTGAGGGGAGACAATCTTGGCCTTTGGCCACCTCTGGCACCACTCCTGGCATCCAGAGGAGGAGCAGACCCTGCNTTAAATTCTAACTCTGATTTATAATCTCTTCTGTGTTGGGTTCATTTCTCCTGCAGGTTCACCTTTAAACCAGCTCAGTGCTGGTCCAGGACAGCTCCAGATTCTGCCAGGAAATGGTTGGGAAATGAAGAGCAACTTCGTGTTGCTGTTATTGCAAACCCAGGGATGTTTACTCATTATATTTAAATAGGTTTGGATCACTGTGGATGAAAGTGAAACAAGATAGAAGCCTGCAATGACATGCATAAATACATAATTAAATACATTTCCTTCCCATATGGAGAGGATTAGCTCCCCTGCCTCAGCAGGGAGTTGCTTTGCTCAGTGTCTGCCTTGGTGTCCCTTTCTCCCTGGCAGCTCACAGGAACTCCCTCATTGCCTGATGGGTCTTGGAGCAAGGACTTGGAGGAAAAGAAGAAGTGATTAGCCCAGAAAACAGAAGTTTAGGGACCTGCAGGGCTGTGCTGGATCCTGACTTCTCCTCCTGACCCTCAGTTGCCCCCATGGGCTGGCAGTGCCCACCTGTGTCCTGACTTCTCCTCCTGACCCTCAGTTGCCCCCATGGGCTGGCAGTGCCCACCTGTGTCCTGACTTCTCCTCCTGACCCTCAGTTGCCCCCATGGGATGGCAGTGCCCACCTTCCCAAGACTTCTTGCTGAGTCATAAACCCAGGCAAGGAGAGAGAGAGGGACGTGGCTGGGAAAGGCTGAATTGTCAGCAAAAGTTCCTGAACTCAGGTGTCATAACTTGAGAAATATTTTATCATACTCATGAGCTGAACCTCTGCAAAATCAATAGATCTGGAGAGTTGCCCGTATTGATATGAAAGGCTGAGTTGGGGGGAAAAATTCTTGGCACTCTGTGTGTGTGTGTGTGGTTCATTCAGGGACCAAAATCCTTCAGGAAGGATATTGAGGTGTTGGAGAGCGTCCAGAGAAGAGCAACGAGGCTGGAGAAGGGAGTGGAGCACAAGTGCTGTGGGGAGAGGCTGAGGGAGCTGGGGGTGTTTGTGCTGGAGAAGAGGAGGCTGAGAGGTGACCTCAGCACTGTCTGGAAGTGCCTGAAGGGAAGTTGTGGCCAGCTGGGGGTTGGTCTCTTCTCCCAGGCACTCAGCAATAGGACAAGGGGGCACGGGGGGCTCAAGCTCTGCCAGGGGAAATTGAAGTTGGAGATGGGAAAAAACTTCTTTGCAGAGAGAGTGCTGAGGGATTGGAATGGGCTGCCCAGAGAGGGGGGGGATTCCCCATGCCTGGAGGTTTTGAAGCTGAGCTTGGCCGTGGCACTGAGTGCCATGATCTGGTAAAGGGACTGGAGTTGGCCCAAGGGTTGGACTTGATGATCTCGGAGGGCTTTTCCAACCCAATCCATTCTATCATTCTGTGATTCTGTGATTCTATGAACATGTGGGCAGTTTTCAGAGGGGAAAACATTCCCCTTTTTCACTTTAACTCCACGAAGACTTTTAGGTGCCTTGCAAAGCAAATGCTCAAAAGCGACTGAATTTTTTTGTCTTCCCACAAGGCTTCTGCCACTCAGAGAGAAATGCGCTCTCATTATTATTATGATGCTGATGATTTCCCTTAAATGACAAACTGTTGGGAGGAAGGAGTCAAGGAGATCTGATAAAATTAGCACCACGTGTCCCTGGGGGGTTTGGGGCTTGCTCTGTTTGCAAAGCCAATTTGGACAGTGGCTCTTTGATCTTCACTTTCAGGGTCTGAGCAGGCATGTTTAGTATCACTCATCCCACAGGAGAGTTGGGATTCAAGTTTCTCCAAAGCGCTGCATTAGAAAGGGAATTGTCTGCCAGTTGTCTTAGAGCCTCAATCCCCTTGATACTAATTTGATGTGATGCATTTCACCAGATGTGTCTACCTGAGCTGTGGTTTATGCCCAAGAGGTTTGTGCTACTGTAGAGGATTAAACTTGGCTCTTCCCACTCCTCCCTCCTCCCTTCCTTTTTTTTTTTTTTTCCAAGAGCAATTCAGTGAAAAGCATCCAGAATTTTCATCTGCATGGAGGTGGGACAAGGTACAAAGATTTGGGAGGAAGAGCAGGATTTATGCAAAGAGAGCAGAACTAAGGGGGAAAAAAGCCAATAAAACCTCAAAAGTGTTTTCAGACACTGATGCTCACACATAGGCTGATCATTTACTCACTCAAACTCCAAAACCTGCCTTTTTACTCTTAATTTTTCTCTAATTATGGATGTAAAGGGAAAGGCTGAGAAAGGAGTAATGGAGAAAAGGGGAAATTCATTCTTTAAGGAAAAATATTGATTCTAAGGGATGGAAATACCATTATGGGACTGGGCACCTCCATAATCTTTCTGATAAAAGACCTGGAGTGCAGGTTATTGAGGGTTTGGTGTGGTTTGTGTGTGCTTTGTGTGTGGCTTGTATGTGGTTTGTGTGTGCTTTGTGTGTGCTTTGTGTGTTGTTTGCATGTGGTTTGTGTGTGGTTTGTGTGTGATTTGTGTGTGGTTTGTGTGTGATTTGTGTGTAGTCTGTGTGGCTTGTGTGTGATTCATGTGTTGTTTGTGTGTAGTTTGTGTGTGCTTTGTGTGTACTTTGTGTGTGTTTTGTGTGTACTTTGTGTGTGTTTTGTGTGTACTTTGTGTGTACTTTGTGTGTACTTTGTGTGGGCTTTGTGTGTGCTTTATGTGTAGTTTGTGTGTGGTTTGTGTGTTGTTTGTGTGTGCTTTGTGTGTGGTTTGTGTGTGCTTTATGTGTAGTTTGTGTGTGCAGTTTGTGTGTAGTTTGTATGTGCTTTGTGTGTGCTTTATGTGTAGTTTGTGTGTGCTTTGTGTGTAGTTTGTGTGTGGTTTGTATGTAGTTTGTGTGTAGTTTGTGTGAGCTTTGTGTGTGGTTTGTATGTGGTTTGTGTGTAGTTTGTGTGAGCTTTGTGTGTGGTTTGTATGTGCTTTGTGTGTGCTTTGTGTGTACTTTGTGTGTACTTTGTGTGTGCTTTATGTGTAGTTTGTGTGTGGTTTGTGTGTTGTTTGTGTGTGCTTTGTGTGTGGTTTGTGTGTGCTTTATGTGTAGTTTGTGTGTGCAGTTTGTGTGTAGTTTGTGTGTGCTTTATGTGTAGTTTGTGTGTGGTTTGTGTGTACTTTGTGTGTGGTTTGTGTGTAGTTTGTCTGTGGTTTGTGTGTACTTTGTGTGTACTTTGTATGTGGTTTGTGGTTCTGCAGCCCCGCCCTTGAATGGGAGGTAAAATAAGGCCAATTAGCACTGATGTCTCTCTTAACTCTCCATCCCGTGTAAATTCAGCCACTTCCATGGAATAAAAAACAAGCCCCCAGGAGAGGAATTGGTTCAATCAGTGGCTCAAACCAAGCAGCAAACCAGGTTTGGGCACCTGAGATTTGCTGCTGTTGCTGAAGACACAGAGAGCAGCTCATTCCATTCCCTCAGCTCTGTGGCCCAGAGGAGTGGGCTGGGAGGTCACCTGGGCTTGCTTTGGGCTCTGTGTTATCACAGTTGTTTCCCTTAATCCCTTCCAAACCCAATAAGTGGAAATATTGCTGCAAAATGGGATTTTCTAGGAAAGGGACCCTCCAAACTGTACATAAATCCCAACTGCTGCTTCAGCCACACTGTGACAGTTCGTGTGTGATGCCTGAGCTGGTCCAAACTTTCATTTAGTCGGGCTGGGAGGGCATCATTTGCTTGCCTGAATCCCATTTTTATCCGTGGGACTCTCACAAACCTTCCCTGCAGTGAATAAAAAGCAGGAGAGGGAAAAAAGCATCCTTGACATTCTTTACTTCTTTCTTTTATTTCTTTCTTTTCTTTCTTTCCTTTATTTATTTCTTGTGTTTATTTCTTTTTTAATTTCTTTTATTTATTTCCTTTATTTATTTCCTTTTTTTATTTCTTTTATTTATTTCCTTTATTTATTTCCTTTATTTATTTCCTTTTTTATTTCTTTTATTTATTTCCATCCCTCAATGGCAAAGTAAACTGAATGTTTAAGCAACTGACATCAAAGCTGGGATTACTCTGAAGCTAAAAAGCCCATTAATCACAATTTCCAAGTGTTCTTTAATTACCCACTAATGAAACGACACGAGCAGAGAGGGAGGGGAAATTGTGATCTCAGAGAGTTGCTCTCCCTTGTTTGTGTCTCAAATCTCTCTGGAAATCCTCCCTGATCCCTCCTGCTCCTGCTGCTTCACTCCATCCTGCCACAGCCACTGAGCACCCCTGGCCGTGTCCTGGAAAGGGAAAAGGAGAGAGGGAGGACAGGGAGAGTTTGTGGAGGGTGGGAATTGTGTCTTTGGAGGGAAGGAGGTGGCTGTGGGACACGGAGATCATCCTGAGGGAAGGCAGAGGTGCTTGAAGGGCTCTTTGCTGAGGTTGGTGTGGAGGAGACACCACCCTGGAGGTCTGAGATGTGTTGAGGAGCATCAAGACTCCACATTTGTGTTGTATCCTGGGAGAGCTGGGCCTGGAACCCCTCCCTGTGCTGCAAACTGTGAGATCCAGAATCAGGGGATGGTGCTGGAGGTTCCACACCAGAGCCCAGAGCTGGGTAGGACAAAACCAGCTCCTTCCAGGCAGGTTTCACTCTGAAAATGGACTTTGGGTACAAGGAGATGGGCAAGGACAGGAAATGGGTTTGGTTTACACTTTGAGGGCTTTGAGATGTAACAAAAGGGCTCTGAGGAATAGGACAAGGTAAAACTGGAACAGTCTCCCCAGGATTTGGTCACAGCCCCAAGGCTGCCAGAGCTCCAGGAGGGTTTGGAGAACACTCTGGATGGGATTGTTGGGGTGTCTGCGCAGGACCAGGTGCAAGACTGATCCCTGTGGGTCCATTCCAAGTCAGGATATTCTGTGATGATTCTACGAAATCTTTGTTGAAATCTTCTTGGTAAAAGTATCAGTTTTGTAAAGGAAGGAGAGTGAAAAATCAGCTCAGGGTGGGGCATCTCCTCCTGTCCCACTGAGAAAGGTGCTCTGGGTCATGGTGGCAGAGAAACCCTGGGAAATAGGAAGTAAATTCAAAGGACAGCAAATCACAGACCAAAAATCCAAGTCCCACCATCTTCAATAAACCTTTGCAGGTCCTTGAAACCCTCTGCAAGGTTTGAACACTTGAGATTATTCATAAAATTGGGGCCATCAGTTGCTGCCCAGCTGTGAGCCCTGTCTCCTTGAGCGGGATGGATCTCCCTGGAAGGAGGAATCCCTGGGAGCTGGAGCTGGAGAGCAGCTCCATCCCACCTTCCATGGGCAGCCCAACCCTGCTGGTGTGTTTGGGGTTTGAATTCACTGCTGTTGCCAAACTCAGCCAAGTGGGTACCTTGTGAGTTGCTCTGTTTTCAAGCCCAGACAGTTGTTAATGAAACAGTTGCTGTTTTGTTGACAGAACATTAATTACTGGATCTTAGGAGTTGGTAATTGCACGGGGCCCCCTCTGTATACATCACTAATTACATTAGCAATTATATGGCATTTTAAAGACAAAGAAATGACTGCAGCAGTGGCAGTGGCAGAGGGACCCTGCTGGGAAGCTCCAATCAGGATCCTGGGATGGCAGAGATTTGTTGGGAAAAGTCCTTCTCCAGTCCAGTAGAAAGGCAGGATGGTCTGCAGAGGGATCTGGAGAGACTGGAGGGATGGGCTGATTGCAATGGGATGGAGTTCACCAAGGCCAAGTGCAGGTCCTGCCCTTTGGCCACCCCAAGCCCTGCAGCGCTCCAGGCTGGGCACAGAGTGGCTGGAGAGCAGCCAGGCAGAAAGGGACCTGGGGGGACTGAGGGACAGGAAGCTCAAGAGGAGCCAAGAGTGTGGCCAGGTGGGCAAGAAGGCCAATGGGCTCCTGGCCTGGATGCAAAGTAGCGTGGCCAGCAGGCCCAGGGCAGTGAGCCTTCCCCTGGCCTCTGCCTTGGGGAGGCCACACCTTGAGTGTTGTGTTGAGTTGTGGGCCCCTGAGTTGAGGCAAGAGATTGAGGGGCTGGAGCGGGGCCAGAGAAGAGCAACGAGGCTGGAGAAGGGAGTGGAGGTGGCACTGAGTGTCCTGAGGCTGAGGGAGCTGGGGGTGTTTGTGCTGGAGAAGAGGAGGCTGAGAGGTGACCTCAGCACTGTCTGGAAGTGCCTGAAGGGAAGTTGTGGCCAGGTGGGGGTTGGTCTCTTCTCCCAGGCACTCAGCAATAGGACAAGGGGGCACGGGGGGCTCAAGCTCTGCCAGGGGAAATTGAAGTTGGAGATGGGAAAAAACTTCTTTGCAGAGAGAGTGCTGAGGGATTGGAATGGGCTGCCCAGAGAGGGGGTGGATTCCCCATCCCTGGAGGTTTTTCAGCTGAGCTTGGCCGTGGCACTGAGTGCCATGATCTGGTGACGGGACTGGAGTTGGCCCAAGGGTTGGACTTGATGATCTGGGAGGGCTTTTCCAACCCAGTCAATTCCATGATTCTGTGAGTCCATGATTCAGGCTTAGCCCAGAGTGGGCACAGAGGTTGTTGTTCCCTCAGCCTCTCCCCATAGGACTTGTTCCTTCTCCAGCCTCGTTGCTCTTCCCTGTACACAGCCCTGAGCTGGAGGATTTTCCCCAAGTACACACACACTAAACCTGCAGAGGATTAACAAGAAAACATGTCCCACCCATGTCTCCCTCCAGACAAGGACCTGGAAAAGGGCAGGCTGGAGTTTTCTCATCCCCATGGGATGTTTTTGTGGTAACTTTGCCCAACCCCAAATCAGCACAGCTCAGATTTCCCTTCCCCACCTTCTCCTTGTAGAGCTTCCCCCACCCTTCTTATGTTGCCTCCACGGGACAGAATTTGGGGCTTTTCCTGGGCTGGGGAAGTGTTGGGTTTCCCCTTCCCTCATCCCCCCAGATGTTTGCCCACCCCTGGCTCTGTCCTGGCTGCTCTGTCAGCACCCTCTGCCACAGCCACCAGCTGCACGTGGAGTTAATGAGACATTCCTCCTTAAATAACCCGGTGCAGATTAAAGCCTCGGCTCTTTGCACCTCGACAGCTGCCTGTTGTCACGGAGATAAATATTTTAACTGCTCTGGCAATTCCCCTCCTGTCCTGAGCAGTGGCTGCAGGATTGGCTTCTGTTACGCTGCTTATTAAAGTGCAATTCGGATTTTTCCCAACAGCCACCTTAGAAAAGACCTGCAAAGGAGACAAAAAGGAGGGAGGGAGAGAATATTCTGTTCTAGGAGATGTTTCTGGACCTGGAAACTGTGCTCAGCCTTCCAAGGAAAGGACATCCTGTGTGGCCACTGACCACTGTGGAGACTTCCATTATCCCTGGTTTTAGGAGGAATGGTCCTTTGCGTTTCCCATTATCCCTGTTCTTGGGAGGAATGGTCATTTGGTGTTCCCATTATCCCTGTTTTTAGGGGGAATGTTCCTTTGGTGTTCCCATTATCCCTGTTCTTAGCAGGAATGGTCCTTTGGTGCTCCTGGACCTGGAAACTGCTCAACCTCCCAAGGAAAGGACATGCTGTGTGTTAATGACCACTGTGGAGAGTTCCATTATCCCTGTTCTTAGGAGGAATGGTCCTTTGGGTTTCCAATTATCCCTGTTCTTAGGAGGAATGGTCCTTTGGGTTTCCCATTGCTCCTGTTCTTGGGAGGAATGTTCCTTTGGTGTTCCCATTATCCCTGTTTTTAGGAGAAATGGTCTTTTGGTGCTCCTGGACCTGGAAACTGTGCTCAGCCTCCCAAAGCAAGGACATCCTGNTGGGGAGGCCACACCTTGAGTGTTGTGTTGAGTTGTGGGCCCCTGAGTTGAGGCAAGAGATTGAGGGGCTGGAGCGGGGCCAGAGAAGAGCAAGGAGGCTGGAGAAGGGAGTGGAGCACAAGTGCTGTGGGGAGAGGCTGAGGGAGCTGGGGGTGTTTGTGCTGGAGAAGAGGAGGCTGAGAGGTGACCTCAGCACTGTCTGGAAGTGCCACATCAGGGAAGTTGTGGCCAGCTGGGGGTTGGTCTCTTCTCCCAGGCACTCAGCAATAGGACAAGGGGGCACGGGGGGCTCAAGCTCTGCCAGGGGAAATTGAAGTTGGAGATGGGAAAAAACTTCTTTGCAGAGAGAGTGCTGAGGGATTGGAATGGGCTGCCCAGAGAGGGGGTGGATTCCCCATCCCTGGAGGTTTTTCAGCTGAGCTTGGCCGTGGCACTGAGTGCCATGATCTGGTGACGGGACTGGAGTTGGCCCAAGGGTTGGACTTGATGATCTGGGAGGGCTTTTCCAACCCAGTCAATTCCATGATTCTGTGAGTCCATGATTCAGGCTTAGCCCAGAGTGGGCACAGAGGTTGTTGTTCCCTCAGCCTCTCCCCATAGGACTTGTTCCTTCTCCAGCCTCGTTGCTCTTCCCTGTACACAGCCCTGAGCTGGAGGATTTTCCCCAAGTACACACACACTAAACCTGCAGAGGATTAACAAGAAAACATGTCCCACCCATGTCTCCCTCCAGACAAGGACCTGGAAAAGGGCAGGCTGGAGTTTTCTCATCCCCATGGGATGTTTTTGTGGTAACTTTGCCCAACCCCAAATCAGCACAGCTCAGATTTCCCTTCCCCACCTTCTCCTTGTAGAGCTTCCCCCACCCTTCTTATGTTGCCTCCACGGGACAGAATTTGGGGCTTTTCCTGGGCTGGGGAAGTGTTGGGTTTCCCCTTCCCTCATCCCCCCAGATGTTTGCCCACCCCTGGCTCTGTCCTGGCTGCTCTGTCAGCACCCTCTGCCACAGCCACCAGCTGCACGTGGAGTTAATGAGACATTCCTCCTTAAATAACCCGGTGCAGATTAAAGCCTCGGCTCTTTGCACCTCGACAGCTGCCTGTTGTCACGGAGATAAATATTTTAACTGCTCTGGCAATTCCCCTCCTGTCCTGAGCAGTGGCTGCAGGATTGGCTTCTGTTACGCTGCTTATTAAAGTGCAATTCGGATTTTTCCCAACAGCCACCTTAGAAAAGACCTGCAAAGGAGACAAAAAGGAGGGAGGGAGAGAATATTCTGTTCTAGGAGATGTTTCTGGACCTGGAAACTGTGCTCAGCCTTCCAAGGAAAGGACATCCTGTGTGGTCATTGACCACTGTGGAGACTTCCATTATCCCTGGTTTTAGGAGGAATGGTCCTTTGCGTTTCCCATTATCCCTGTTCTTGGGAGGAATGGTCATTTGGTGTTCCCATTATCCCTGTTTTTAGGGGGAATGTTCCTTTGGTGTTCCCATTATCCCTGTTCTTAGCAGGAATGGTCCTTTGGTGCTCCTGGACCTGGAAACTGCTCAACCTCCCAAGGAAAGGACATCCTGTGTGGCCACTGACCAGTGTGGGAGAGTTCCCATTGTCCCTGTTCTTATTACTATCTTATTAATTATTGTCTTATTATTATCTTATTCATTATTATCTTACTCATTATCATCTTATTGATTATCATCTTATTCATTATTATCTCATTCATTATTATCTCATTCATTATTATCTTCCTCTCTTATTCCATGCCCAATAGAACCCCAGTTTGGCTCTACCACATCATGTGTGGATGTTTTACACCAGGAAAACCTGACTTTAAACCCCTCACACAGCACAGAATTATCATTTTTAACTCTTATTTTTAGTCTGAGTGCCCCATAAAGGCGACAAAGAATATTGAAATTAAGATAATTCCCCCCCTTTTGTTTACAGTACAAAAATTTTATTTTTTTTTTTTTGTTAGGATAATTTAAAGTTTAAAACTGAAGCAGACATTTTCATTTTACAAACAAGATATTCTTCCATAAGTAGGACCATTAAAAACAGTAAACAAACCAACAAAAATAAAACCAACCCCCCAAAACAAACACCCCAAAAAAGCTGTTTTTTACAAAAGCTCTGTGCATAGCAACTTCAGACTGTGGATAAATGACAAAGCCAAATAAAATAAAATAAAAAAATAAACCAAAAAAACAACCAGCCAACCCCAAAACTACAGAGGAGGGAGAAACGAGGCCTCAGTTTACAGAAGGTTTTTCAAACCAGGCATGTTGGGAGTGTGCAAAGAACGAGGGAGATGCTGAAAAGACCAAAAGAAAGAAGGGAATAAACCCAAAGTTTGGCTAAAATTTGCCTGTTGTGACAGAGAGGAAAGTTTTGACACCAAGAGCTAAAAGAGGACAGATCTGCTCATTAAATTGGGGAAAAAAACCCCAAAAACCTTACACATCAATTTTGACATTATTTTTTTTATCCTTTCCCTTGGGTGTTTTGCCACTGCCAAAGTCCTTTTTTCTGGTTGTGTTTATTTACATTAATTTTCTTTTCTTGTCTTTATTCACATTCATTTTCCTCTGGAAAGCCCCACTTGGTTGTTCCCCCATCCCAAGTACCAGAATTTCCAATTAGGAGGCAAATTCCTGATGTAAATAATTCCTGGGTTTAATGTTTTGTTTTGGTTTTTTTTGGTTTGGTTTTGGTTTTGGTTTTGGTGTTGGGTTTTTTTTGTTATTTCGGGGCTCCAATCAAGGCATTAAAAAGCCATTTTTTTCCCCATATTTGCCCCAACACAAAGTCCTTGGAGGGGCTTTTAAGGAGATTTTCCTTTCCCTGGAGTGGGAAAGGAATGTTGAGTATTCCAGAAACTTCCCTGTGTTTTTTATTGTCCTTTTCCCCCCTGAATCTTCCCAACCCTCAGGGATGGGGTGGATGTTTTTCCACTGACTGAGCAATAACAAAAAAAAAAAAGGCTGGATAATGAAAAAAAAAATAGGCTTTTTTCCATGATTTTTTTAAAATTTCACACCTTTCTGACTGAGATTTTGCAATGAAAATCTTATTTTTTAAAAAATAACCCCCTAGAATTAGAGGTTTGAAAGCAGAAGGTGGTCCAGAAGTTTCTCTTGATCTGGAATATTTGGAATTTTGAGTCTATTTGAAGATAAATTTTGAAAGCAGCCTGGACAGGGGGAAACATCCACCATCCTATTGCCTTGGGGAGGGTTTAGGAAGTCAAACTAGAGGGAAAAATATGATAAAAATGAGTTTTTAAAACTACCACTCAATGTTTTTACCGAAATTTATGGAAGTTTTAATCTCAACTCTACTAATCCTCAGTCTGTTTTTTTTTTCCTGCCTAATTCCAAAGATGAATTTAGACCTCCCTCTCTTGCTGGGATATTGATACCCAGGAATATATGAAATATTTGGGGGTTTGGGGTTGGTTTTTGGGGGTTGTTCTGCTGTTCTGAATCTCCAGAGCAGGTCAGAGAGTGTGTCCAAAGGTGGACACACACAGGGATAATTCCAGACTTTTCCATGTGGGATTCCTTCCTATCTCAGGGATCACTTGGGTTTGGGCTCACTGGTTGCCCCCAGTGGTTGCCACATCCTCGATGGCACAAAGAGCAGGCAAAGAACCCCCAGGGTCGATCAATTTGCAGAGATAATTAAGGGTGAGCTCTTTTATTTCCCCTTTTTTGGGCTGCAGACCCTTCTGGAAGCCCCAAACTACATTTCTACTCCTTAAAAATCACATTATTCCCCAAAAAATCTCTCTTTAAACCCATAATTGTTGGGTTTGCTGATGTGACAAACTGGGCCCTGAGTTTTCAGCCAATAACCTGGATATGAAACATTGACAAGACACCTCATGGAGACCCCACCAAACCTCCCAACACAACAACAACTCCCCCCCAACCAGTGGAGCAGCTTCAGGAAGGGACAGAGCAACCCAGTTTGTGTCCCCACCCCCCTGTTGGGCTTCTCTGCCCTGCTGAGGAAACTCCTCCTGGAGATCTTCTTGGCATTAAACCCAATTCTGCACGAGCTGAGCTGTCCCTGCCCTGGGTCAAGGAGCTTCTTCCAGGTGGTCCCATCCCACCACCATCCCAAGGGCATCACCCACAGGCAGGAGGAGCAACAGGAACCCCAAATTTTCCTCACCCAACCGTGAAATTCCTGGGCACAGGAACAGGTCCAGGGTTGGGGTTTATTGATTGACACCCCCCAGGAACAGCTCTCCATGCACTGGGAATTGGGGGGTTATTTATTGGGAATTGGGGGGTTATTTAGTGGGAATTAGAGGGTTTATTTAGTGGGAATTGGGGGGGTTGTTTATTGAGAACTGGGGGGTTTAT
>VWZD01004145.1:66975-78554 GCA_013396695.1 Sakesphorus luctuosus | reverse complement strand
CCTCTAAACCAGCACAGTATTGTTTAGAATTTTCTCCCCCCTCCATTTTAGGCAACACTGTCAACAAATGCTTGATTCAGGTTGCTCTGAACAAGTGTTGATTGTTCATCAAACCCTTCACCTGTCTGAGAGACCTTTCACTGAACTGAAATCATTAACCAATAATCAGTGCATCAGCAGATTAGATGGAACATACACTGAAAAACAAGCTATTAACATCCCCCAGGACCTTCAGCAGTTCCTTCTGTCCTGCTGCACATTCAGAGTTGCCAACACAGTTACAAGCTGTGGTATCTCTGCTCCGTGTCCCTGCAGTGCTTCCTGCAGTGCTGCACACCTTCTCCTGTCAGGCAGATAAATACCCACATCTACAGAGCAAATGTTACAAAACTGGAACTTTAACACAACAGCATCCCCTAGAGGTAACGGGGAAACCACGGGGCTGGGAATCACTCGGGACTGCCCACGGGAGTGCATTCTAATCATCCCACACAGCAGATGGACCGTGATCTTCGGTTCACTGTAATACAGGACAGCAAATTCAGTCTGCACACAAGAATGTCCTATCACTTGAAGCATGGAAAGGAAAATAAGGGGAAAAAAAAAGAAAAGACGATTTAATGACTAGAAAAATCACCATTGTCAAACCCAGGTGAATAAAGGTGTCTTTTGCCAGTTAGTCATAGAATGATTTGGGTTGGAAAGGACCTCAAATATCACCTAGTTCCAGGACCCCTCCATGGGCAGACACCTGCATTAATCCCTGCATTAGGGTGGAGTTTGAAAGATTTCTGTGCTCTTCTACAGTTCTCACAAGAAGAAAATACCAACTTCTCTCTTGGAGCACACAGTGGTGTGAAGCACCTGGAGCACTGGACTCAACCTTCCCTGCTCCACTTGTGTTCCCTGAGCTGACTTTTGTCCAGACAGAGGGACGTCCCTCAGCAGCTGGAGCACATCAGGGGCACCCTCAGTGTAGCTCTGGCAGCTCCTCTCCATCTGAACAGCACCCAGTCCATGGCCCAGACCCGTCAGTGGTGCAGAGCAAAGGAGGGCAGTCAGGAGGTTCACTGTGAAAGCAAACACCTGCCCCAACTAAAGCACTGCTGGGGATGTACCAGTGGCTGAGGAGAACCACAGAGCATTTTTCAGATTTAAAAAGAGCTTGAGAAACTCACCTTCTCAAAGAGTCACAGTGCATGTTATGAGTGTAGCAAGTTATTGAGTCACTGGTCCTTAATACTGATAAAACTTTTCCATGATATAAAAAAACCCAACACACAGGCCTGGCTTATTTGAACAGTAATAGGACTTAATATAAAAACCACAATCACAGAATAGACTGAGTTGGAAGAGACCCACAAGGATCATCAGGCCCAACTCCTGGCCCTGCACAGGCCCATCCCCAAGAGTCACCCCCTGTGCCCCAAACCCTCCTGGAGCTCTGGCAGCCTTGGGGCTGTGCCCACTGCCCTGGGGAGCCTGGGCAGTGCCCACCACCCTCTGGGGGAAGAGCCTTTTCTAATGTCCACCCTAACCCTGCCCTGGCACAGCTCCAGCCATTCCCTGGGTGCTGTCCCTGCCCTGGCACAGCTCCAGCCATTCCCTGGGTGCTGTCCCTGCCCTGGCACAGCTCCAGCCATTCCCTGGGTGCTGTCCCTGGTCCCACAGAGCAGAGATCAGTGCCTGCCCCTGCTGAAGAAGATGTCACTGCAGTGAGGTACAACTGTATATTCTTCTGTTTACTTGAATTTTTGTAGAGAAAATTCCTCAATATATCAAGTTTATAATATGTGATCAAACAGTTGGGGTTTATATGGTTTTGACAGCACTTAAAACATACATTGAGCTGCTTTCGAACAAATGTTTTCAAGGAAGCTACCACAGAGCTCTGCTGTCTGCTGTCCTCAGTTCCTGACCACTGCTCTTCCCTGCCCTCTCCTCCCTCTTCACTCTCACCCTCACTGCTGGCTCAGCCAGTGGTGCAGTTCTATCAGCTTGGCCTCCACCCCACACCACACACCACCTTTCAGTGGGAAAATGGGCATCACTGGCCAGGAATCAACAGCACAGAGGAGAGCCAACTGAAATTTCAGCCTTGGTGATCATCAGCAAAGAGCAACTATTTATACAGTGACCAATTCTGCCACTGAGAGAAAAAATAGTCTTTATAGAGGTGAGACACACCCTGATCTGTCTGTGTGAGCACATAGTTCTACTCAGTGTAATTCCATTTTTGAATGGACAATTATCTGCTGCAGCCCCTGAGGTCAGACAGACATCTACTGATACCTCAGTATGCACCGAGGAGGTGCTGGAGGAATAAAGCAAGAGCACTTAAAAACAGGTTTGACCTTTTTTCTTAAAGTAAGAAATGAGCAAGTTTGAGTTGCCAGCTGCTAGGTGGCGATGTGCCTGAGGAGAAATGCTGCTGTTCTTCTTCCACACACCACTGCAAAACTGCTGCACTTATCACCTCGGTTCTTTTATTGCAGTTAGAATGCATTTCACAGGAAAAAACAAACCAAAAATTCTCCTTGAAGCAAGAAGGGGTGTTTGCTTTGAAATACACTCAGGTTTGATGAGGAAATACAGTTAAAATGGATTGAACACACACGAAGTTCAGAGATATATGATAAGGGAAATGACATTTAAAGTTCCTTGCAAGCAGCAATCTCCCAGCTGTGCCTCTGAGACCCACAGAGAGCACGACAGAGCTCAGCTCTGCTCTGAGTCAGACACCACAAAACAGGCCTTCCTAAGGAGTGTTCACTACTGACAACTGCCCCAGAGAACAGAAGGTATCAAAACACACAATGTTCCAGATGTGGACTCTTCCACTTTTTTTTTTTATATCATAAAGGTGCATTGCAAATAGATTTTAATCACAAACTACCTGCTCCCTTTCACAGCCTTAAAAAAAGGAAGAAAAAAGCCCCACCAATTAGACCATCTCTGAATAAAGTTAGCACCCGCCTTCTTGTTTTCCCTGTCCTTCACTAGCTGAAGGTTTCAAACACATGCCAGACACTACAGAAACACAAAAGATGGTTTTGTTATTATCAGTGGAGTTTCTCAAGACTGGAATAGTAGACTTACACCCAACATTAAGTTGTAACAAAATAATTTATATATTCTTCCATTCTTGTCATACCTTAACTTACACAATGCTGCTTTAAAAACTCAGACATAGTATTATCTAGCAAGGAGCTCTGTTTATGAGTGTGTATGTGTAGGGCTCACAGACTGCTGGGTAACTCATTAGGAAGGGCTCTATTCCCAGTGGAACCAAGCCAGCAGGCACTCTGGGTCAAGTTTCCACTAAATAAAATACCAGGGAAACCAAAAATACAGTGATGCACAAGAATATCTGAGATGCAAGCTCTTCTAAGGCCCAGGAATGGATGGAAATGGCTTGCCTGCACTGGCAGCTGGATTATTTTTATTATTTTTTTAAAATATCTTGCCATACTGCAGATCTTGCTCTGTATATGCTATCCTGTCCTGTATCAAAACTAGCGTGGCCAGCAGGCCCAGGGCAGTGAGCCTTCCCCTGGACTCTGCCTTGGGGAGGCCACACCTTGAGTGTTGTGTTGAGTTCTGGGCCCCTGAGTTGAGGCAAGAGATTGAGGGGCTGGAGCGGGGCCAGAGAAGAGCAACGAGGCTGGAGAAGGGAGTGGAGCACAAGTGCTGTGGGGAGAGGCTGAGGGAGCTGGGGGTGTTTGTGCTGGAGAAGAGGAGGCTGAGAGGTGACCTCAGCACTGTCTGGAACTGCCTGAAGGGAAGTTGTGGCCAGGTGGGGGTTGGTCTCTTCTGCCAGGCACTCAGCAATAGGACAAGGGGGCACGGGGGGCTCAAGCTCTGCCAGGGGAAATTGAAGTTGGAGAGCAGAAGAAACTTCTTTGCAGAGAGTGCTCAGGGATTGGAATGGGCTGCCCAGAGAGGGGGTGGATTCCCCATCCCTGGAGGTTTTTCAGCTGAGCTTGGCCGTGGCACTGAGTGCCATGATCTGGTAAAGGGAGTGGAGTTGGCCCAAGGGTTGGACTTGATGATCTCAGAGGTCTTTTCCAACCCAATTGATTCTATGATTCTATTCTATGATTCTGTGATTACTCACTTTTTTGCAGACACAGAGATTTTAACCAGCATATAACTGTGAATGTAAATAAAAAATTCAGATCATTGATTTGTAAATATTTAGAGACTTAGAGCCAGCCATTTCACATCAGATCATCAAAAAACTCTGGGGCATTTAACAACTCACAAAGCTTTTTGATTAATTAAAACCTGTCCTCATCAGCTCTCCTTCTGTCTTCCAGTTTTCCCCATCCTCATCCCAGAAAGCCATTTGTGGCCTCCCCCAAACTAAACACATCTGCTCTCATACCACATCCCATTTTCACATGGACTTGGTTAGGGGACAGAAAACCCAAAGCCCAAGGCAGGGCACACAAAGGTCTTCCCTGAGCTCCCACTTGGGTTTGGTGGGGCTTTTTGGCAATAGCCATGTTTAGCTCTATGGGTGAATGTATAAAATGGGCACAAATGTCTTGTGTGAGGCCTCTGGCAGCAGCTGCTGCTCCAGCAGGGACTTTGTGTCTCCAGAAAGACACAGCTGGCAACTGAGAGCAGCCACTTCACTGCCATCAGTGGGATCACACTGGCCCAGACCTGAGCCAATCCTTCCATCACCTCCTGTTCCTTCTCTGGCTGTGGCACAAAAGCTGCAAGTCCTGGTTGTTTCCAAACTTAAAGTGCTTTTAAAAGCTTTCAATTGGTAGTGAGCAGGGGCTTGGAGAGCTGATGCTTCTGAACAGAGAGCTGTTTTGCACCTGCCAGAGGCCGTGGGGAAGTGCAGGGATGAACCAGGGGATCACTTCCAAGTGCCACCAGCTGGAACACAAAGGAGAAGACTGAAAAGCACCTGATTTATCCTGACCTCATTCTCTGCCTGCATGCTCAAACTCAGCAGCAGGCTTGGAGGATCAGGTTTACCAAGAGTATTTTTCATTAGTACCTTGCAATTCACAATTTGCTGACGTTTTTTTGTTTTTATTCTCTTAGGCTGAGCTGAGAAGGCTTCAAAAACTCAGCCAGAATACATAACAGATAAGTCTAGTTTATCTAGGCTGGAAAGTTGCTACATGCTAATTAAAAACTTGATAATGTTTCCTATTACTTGCATGCTAACTTAAATTTCTGAAGCATCAATGATAATCACAAACATAATTCAATGTGAACTTCAAAGAGTCCCAAACACCATTAGAGTCTAACTCTGCCATGCCCTGCTACTGTGCTAACAGGGCAAAGAAAACACTCCATATTTTTCCAATATGAGAAATGAGAAGATAAAGGAAATAAAAGGGTATTAAAGAAAAAAATCAGTTCAGGCATCTCAAACACTTCTAACTCAGGGGCATTATGAGCCAGCCCATGGTTAGAGGTTGGATTTCAAAATTACTGTGCATATCCCTCAGCTTTGGGCAGAAGCAAATCCAGTTTCCAGAAGCCACTAATTACAGGGTTTAGAAAGAAAGCAAAGAGCTCCAAGATTGCTAAAGTCTTTGAAAACATTTCCCCTTATAGCTTACTTGGCGAGACATAAGATACAGTTTTATATATACACACATAGACACAGAGAGCCTGATTGAACTGGGCTGTCTGGGGAGGTGACCCTGCTGGCACACAGACTGAATGGTACAGTAATCCAGGTAACAGCCTTTTGAATGAGATAAAATCCCCATGTAGTAAAATCAATCACAACTTTTGTTGCAAAACAAATTTCATTTGACTTCTAAATGTTAAAGCAATTCCTTATCCCAAATGTTAAAATGAAAATATTAATATTACAGAACCCAATTACATAACTTGCAACCTACTTCATCAACGTGAAATTTCATTCAAGTTCTAGGACTGTTCTGCTCCAAATGAGGGTCCTGTTTTTAATATTTAAAAAGCATTTGACCTTATCAAGTTTTGGTTATTTACCACATGAAATAGACCCCCCCAAACCCTGAATATGCTCTCACTCATCCCAACCTGCAGTGCTCATACAAACCCAGCACCCAGAGAACAGCCCCTCTGCTCCTGATGCTGGTGGGTGTCCTCAAACAGAACAAAACATGGAAAAAGAACCATGAAGTGCTGCTGTTGCATTGGTAAAAGCAGCATGACAAGGAAGAATATGTTAGAATCATGGAATCATAGAATGGATTGGGTTGGAAAAGACCTCTGAGATCATCAAGTCCAACCCTTGGGCCAACTCCACTCCCTTTACCAGATCATGGCACTCAGGGCCACGGCCAAGCTCAGCTGAAAAACCTCCAGGGATGGGGAATCCACCCCCTCTCTGGGCAGCCCATTCCAATCCCTGAGCACTCTCTCTGCAAAGAAGTTTTTTCTGCTCTCCAACTTCAATTTCCCCTGGCAGAGCTTGAGCCCCCCGTGCCCCCTTGTCCTATTGCTGAGTGCCTGGGAGAAGAGACCAACCCCCAGCTGGCCACAACTTCCCTTCAGGCACTTCCAGACAGTGCTGAGGTCACCTCTCAGCCTCCTCTTCTCCAAGCTAAACACCCCCAGCTCCCTCAGCCTCTCCCCATAGGACTCCCCATGTTGTAGCTGTCTGTGATCTACACACACACACACACACGTGGAATGTTAAAAATGGTACCAATTCCACTGCCAGTGCAGAGGATGCTTTTGCTGTCCATCAGCACAAATTCACAGGTCTCAGAGACAGAGAAATAACACCTTCATCAACCCCTGTATGAGGGAGAACCTCACAGAAGTAGTCAAGCCCTTCCTGTTCCAAAGCACCACCATCAGGTTCAAACATTCCTGCTTTCTACCTGGGAAATGCACTAACAGTGAATAGGAAGCTGAAATCCTCCTTTTTCCAATGGATCAAAGTTACCATTTCCAGTTCCACGGGTTCACACAAGGGAAGAAATTTTTCCTTCCCAAAAGGTCGTTTTTAGTCTCAAACTCAGAGACTGCTGGAAATTCTCAATCAGAACCATTTTTCAGTGGAAGCAACACTAGCTTTTTTTGTTGTGCTTTTGCTGTTTTCACTCAAAAAAAAAAAACAGGAACAAGAAGGGTTAAATAATTTTTCATGTTTTACACTAAAAACCCCCCACTTATTTAACTGTTATTAACTTTCAGCTTTCTGACAAAACCAGCAGCTCTATATTTACATGTATTTCCCATCGCCTCCCTGCCTTTCTTGGGGAACACAGTGCCCACAAGGATCACTCACCACCTTTAATGGAAGGGACCATTGCACAGCATGGAACACCTAACAGCAACATGGGGCTTCCAGACTGCAATGCCAAAAATGCCATTTTAAACCCAAATGTTAGGTTTTCATTTACTATAAAGTCATCAAACTTCCCCTCTGATGAACACTGTCCATGTCACAGGTTGTACTCAACTCTATTCAGTGCCTCTCAAACAAGACAAATACTCCACAACATCCCCAAAACTTCCTCAGCCTTTTAAAGTGCTTCCCATCTTAACATCCCCTTTCACTTATTTACAGGCTTCTCTGTCTCCTGCCAACCACCTCAACACCCTTACTCCAGATGTGTTCTCCAACTGCCCTCAATTCCATCCCTCTCTTCCTGCACTAAGAACCCACTTTTCTCATCACCCCCACCTTATCCAGAGCCTCCCCTCTTACCTCACCACAAATTCCCAGCCCTTCCCAGTCAAAGGGTAATACTCAGTAACTGAGGCTCTCTGCCTGTTCCTCTCCAGCACAGCCTCAGCTCCTCTGCCTCTGGCTGCTGCCACCCCTGGAGCCACAGGACAGGCCTAAGCACACAAAGTACCAAAAGATACCCACACACAGGATACTGATATCTCAAAGATGAAGTAACAGATCACACTCAGCCTCGTACTACCTTATCTCTCTGTCCTGGTCCTTTTCCCCTTGGCCTTTTATTTCCTTTCTTTTGAGCTACAGGTACTCTCAGCTACAGGAACAGGAACTCAAGACAAGCAATGTTTGCTTCTATTGACCCAGTGATACACCATCTTCTTCCCAAACTGCTAGAAAAAGAGAGTCACCCTGGGTATACTGGAGTTCACATACTCCTCCTTCAAGAGGAGAGGGTAAAAAAGGCATTATTTTGTGACAGGACTGGTGGCTCAAGAGGACATGGTTCCAGCAGCTCCTTCTGATAAAGACTCTACTGGAGATTAAATTCCCTTATAGACAGATCTGAGCTCCCAAGCAAGAAAAGAAAAAGATCAGTAAGTTGTAGGAGGTGAGCTGAGCTAATTACATAAAGTCATATTATTGCCAAAAATTCTGGGCTTGTTGTTTCCAGAAGTTAGAGAAATTGAACTGTCATACGAAAATGATTGCTTGGGCTGGGCCAGGACAATTAAATAAGAAGTCACATCACTGCCTGAACTGCTGATTTGTTCAGACAATGATAAATGAAGAGGCAAATAGACACAACATGCACCAACAAGCATTTAAAACATGCATGAAAGTATGATATTGTATCCTCAAAATCAAAGGCTCTCAGTTTACAGCCTTAATATGGAGCATGGCTGAGTTTATGTCAGTCTTGGTAGTGGGGCTGGAAGCAAGACTGACTGCAAGGTGTGAGAGCAGCCCTGAGTAACTGCTCCGTGAGCAAAGGGCACCAAAATGCACACACAGAGACACACAGACACACAGACAGACACACAATCACACAGTCACACAGACAGACACACATACAGACACAGAGACACACACACACAGACACAGAGACACACAGACACACAGACAGACACACAATCACACAATCACACAGACAGACACACATACAGACACAGAGACACACACACACAGACACAGAGACACACAGACACACAGACAGACACACAATCACACAATCACACAGACAGACACACATACAGACACAGAGACACACACACACAGACACAGAGACACACAGACACACAGACAGACACACAATCACACAATCACACAGACAGACACACATACAGACACAGAGACACACACACACAGACACAGAGACACATGGACACAGAGACACACACGCAGACAGATGGACACAGACACACAGACATGCAGACACACACACAGAGACACACACGGACACACACACAGAGACAGATAGACAGACAGACAGACAGACACACACACACACCCAGGCACAAACACACCCCTGGTAAAGTCTGGCTTTGTCAGCATTTTCAGCTGTGCTTTTTTTAAAAAAGAAGTAGCTGCAAAAAGATTACAAATGAATACAACAAGAAATCCTGAGCTGGAGATATCCTTCCTTCCTACTCTTTCCATTACATGCCTTATGAAACCGTTTTCAGGATAATGTTACATATGATTTTTAACATGCAAAAATGTTTAAAGAACATCATAGTGACTGTAAAAATCAAATACTGACAAGTAAAAAAATACCAGGAAACGGATTTTTTGGGGTAACCCTGCTTTGCCACTGCATGATTACACTTGATTACCTTGCAGGCTCTATTCCCACATTTGTATAAAAAAAGATCTGCTGGCTCTGGTCCTGAATAATGATTGAACTGAATCATATGAAAAAGGTGTTGTGAAGATTAATTAAAGGTTTGTGAAGCTCTGTGGCAGCACAGTAACAGGTGACATACATAAACCTTCAAGGAATTGAACAGTCCTGCCTGTTGGGCTTTGTTTGAACAGTGGGCAGAAAATAAAGTTAAGGTTCCACACTAAAAAGTGTGGAAAACCCCATCCATATATCAAATAGTTCTTTCACTGTCCCCCTCAGCAAGTGAAACTAAGGCCTTAAGTGAAAAACAACTTCTGGTCAGGAGTGGTCTATAAAAGGGCATTTTTAATAAAGAAGCTAAATGTAATCACCATCTTCAACATTTCAAAACTTCAACACAGAAAGTCAATACAGAGGATTTCCCTAACAGGGCGAGTTGCAAAGAACAGAACTGCCCTGCAGCACAACTCCACAGAACTAGTACCCACGAGAGTTAACCAGGGAGGCTGAACTCACACCCACCAAACAGGCAAAATGCTTCCCAGCCCCTCCTGACCATCCCCTTTTCCTGCCGTCCCACTGCCCTCCTTCCTGGGCTCTGTTCTCTCTGCTGTCTTATCAGCTGAGCCCCAGACTCCCACGTTCCTTTCCAGTGCTCCTTGACGAGTACCTGCTTGTCCCAGACTCTTGCCCAACCAGTCCCAGCTCCGTGTTCTGCTGCCAACATGCCCTGCTGCCTCCCAGAGCACACCCTGCGCCCCGACAGCTCCCCTTGCTCTGCCCTCCCCTCTCTGCCCTGATCTCACACCTGAGCAGGTCAGTGTGGAGATGCCAGAGCCCAGCAGCTCCTCCTCCCACCCTGCCAGGGATCCACAGAAACATCCAAAATAAGGGTGCCAACATCTCTGAGCTTCTCCTGAACTTAAACTGATTTTTACAGGGGCAGTAGAAGGTATGCAAAGGTCAGACTTCAAATCCCTCCTCCAAAGCAGGTCACCAAAATTAATGTGACGGTTTTATAAATATGGGCAAGATAATTCCTGGGGTTTTCCCTGTTATTTCCCACATTATTCCCTATCTTATTTTTGGAAACAGGTAACTCACTCTGAGGGAAGTTACAGGTTCTGTATACACATGTGTGTCTCTATAATGACTTCTAAAAACCAGGCCCATTTTTCTCAATCCCATAATTGACCCAGTTTATTAAAATAACAGTAATGTGAAATACATTCCCCCATGCATGCTATTGGCATAAATATCAGAAACAAATGCATAAAACCCTTGCAATATACAGCTTGAGGAGAGTTGATGGCTTTGTTTCCCTTTTTTTTTAATTTATCACACACTTTATTCAAGTAGATTACTAAATTATTCCATGTTCTTAGAAGTATTTTAAAATACACTTTTGATAATGGTACTGGATTAAGAAGAAATGTACCTTAAAACAAGACAAATTCAAGTGATTCTTATTTTCTGCCTATATATGCATAAATCAAATCCCCCATGAAACACTGTTAAGAACCTGTATCAAAGAGAGAGCAAAGCAAATGTTGCCACCCAAACCAGTCCCGGGGGCTGCAGTGGCACAGGATCAGTGCACAGGATCAGTGGCACAGGATCAGTGGCACAATTCACCACATCTCCCAGAAGTCAGAATGTATTTGTCACACCACGCTGAAAACCCCTGCAATGTCTTTGCACATGTTTTAGCCTACAAAGTACAATGACAAATTTGGAATTAAAAGAGTGGAACTCGTAAGTGCAACCGGTGGCCATCCCCCGTTTCCCAGAGTTTTCTCTCCCCGAGCCGCCGCCTTTGCCACCACTGGGGCAGTGGGTTAAACATTCCTGTGGCAAAGCTGCACCGAGAAGGAAAAAGCAGCCCAAAGAGGGATCTCCATACAGCCTGAAGTGTCCCTGTGGTCCCAGCCAGGCTCCAGCTCCCAGTACGCCTCCGGCGCCCTGGCTGTGCCAGAGGAGCTGTCCCTGGAGCCGGAGGGCAGGGCGAGCCGCAGAGCAGAGCCGGAGCCCAGCCCCGCCCGCACCCGCCCCGCTCGGGGCGCATCAGCCCCG
>VWZD01004145.1:6941-66645 GCA_013396695.1 Sakesphorus luctuosus | reverse complement strand
CCGCTCCTGTCGGAGGAACAATCAGCGCCACATGGACTCGCTCCTGGCTGGGGAACAATCAGCGCCACACGGACCCGCTCCTGTCGGAGGAACAACCAGCGACACACGGAGCCGCTCCCGTCGGAGGAACAATCAGCGCCACACGGACCCGCTCCTGTCGGAGGAACAATCAGCGACACCGACCCGCTCCTGGCTGGGGAACAACCAGCGACACACGGAGCCGCTCCCGTCGGAGGAACAATCAGCGCCAGCGGAGCTGCGCCAGTGCCGCCAGAACAGAACCCTCAGCACCCAGAGCGCTGTTCAATTTCGTATTTCGAGACCACAGAAGGGATGTGAAATAAGGAGACTTCAATCCAAAAAACCTAGAATATAGCAGCGACCCTGTGCCCCTTTTTCCCCATGTTCCTTATGGTGCAACTCCATAATATTGCGAAGTTTTGCAATGCTGATGTTTTTCTCAAGGCATTGCACACAATTTATTTTCAGGTTTTAATTTTAACAGATTAAAAAAGTCATGCAAATCAGGCCTCAAAGTGAATCCATGAGCTCAAAACTACAAAGTAGATAAAACTTTTAACTGAACATTTCTGAAGGCCAATCGTGAAGTGCTAAAATGTTTGGGTTTGACAGACCACAAAAACTTTTAAAAAGATGGATAAAGACTGTCAGAATACTTTTTCTTCCTAGGGGTCTCATTCAGCAAATGCACTCAGCCATGGAGAGATCTTCTGTCTCAGGAAAAATTCACCATCTTAAGCTTTCTCTGAAGTCAGATACTTAGACATCCATAACAAAATTGAAGGAATTATTATTTTTTCCAGTTACTTTCCATGAAGGGAAGAAACAATGCACTTAAACTAAACTGAAGAGATGTGATCAGTATTTTTAGTTTTAAACCAGTTAACTTTCTAACACGTAATACAGACAACACAGTACAAATATTGTGTGCACAGAATGTCTGTCTGCAAGGAGCCTTGCAAACAGGAACATACCCCTTCCCTCCTGGGGCAAGGCTCACTCCTCTTGGCAGCTGGGGAAGCACAGGCAGGAGGATGAGGTTCACCTCAAGGCACAGAACTTGTCCGATCCTGACTCTCCTCTCGGCCAAAGACCACACCCTGCTTTCATCCACTCTCATAATTACAAATAAAAGAACTCTGGGTCTGTATATTCTTTTTAGGCAGAACCTGTTTGACTTGTTAATTTACTGACAATGTATTTTAAAAATCACCAGCCAGCAGAGAACCTTTATTAAAAGAATCCTGGTGCTGCACTTGTAGAGTATCTACCTCCTTCTCCTTGCTCTGGACTGTGCTCATTCTGCTAAATAGTCTCTTTAGTTTTCTTGATGGGGATATAAACTCAGATTCTTCCAGGGACCACAAGGAATATTTGAATTCAGATGTAAGTGAAGCATTTACCCTCTGCAAAGTCAACCAGATTCTCACAGTGAGTGAGGCAGCTGATTCCTGTCCGTACATCCCAATTTGCAAGTTCAGCATTGCATCAGGAGGCCCTGGGAAGCTGCTTGAATTGCTTATCTTCTGACATTGTTGGATTCCTGTGAACATTTACACATCTCACTGAGCTCAATCTGCTTCTTAATTTCAACTAAACAGATAGACAGACAACTTTGGTCATAGAAAAAGGTCCTTTCACAGTTTCTTTGCCTATGAGATACACCAAGACCACGTATAAGAAAGGCAGTCAAAATGAGGACTCCATATCCACAAATATCACAATAATTACAACTCATTACTGTTCATGGGAATAAGCAGCCTCAGAAGAAAATGTGCAGTGCAGAGGATGCCAAGTTCAAAGTGCACCTTACAGACTTCTGAGCAGCCACAAAGGGAAACACACTATCAGTTATACCAGATATCCACACTTCACTTCCACAGGGAACAGTGCACTCATAGGGCCACCAAAGGAACATAAACAGTGTGCTGTGACAGTCAGTTTTCCTAAATGAGTAATCCTCCCAACTCAAAAGCCAGTAAGGGCTTTATATTTTGTCAGGCTGCAGCAGGTATGCCAAGAGTAAATAATGTCACTAATAATATAAAATAGCAGATCAACTGAAATATCAGTGTGTAACACCTGACTAACATATGATCCCTGTCAAAACTGCTGCCTGATTTTTATTTTAATTGAACTTTATACAACACCAAGAAAACCTGTCTCTATTGAGCTATACACCACCTTCTCAAGATTTGATCTTGAGAGGAGAGAGGAGGGAGGAGAGAAGAAGGCAGTCCAAGGTTAGTAAAAAAAATAAGCCAAACCTGAGACACTCCCATTTTTCTCTGAACACAAATGTGTATGTGTGGAACATGAATTTTCAAAGTTCAATGCAACCTTCACAAACTGGTAGCCACTCTGTTGCCACTGTCATCACTGTTCTCAGATCATTCTAATTTACTGAGAGGCAGTGATAAATTCATTTTTATATAACACTTTCTCCTCAGGTTTTCCACATACTGAACAAACACTGACCACTCAGAGCTCTCAGAAGAATTGGTAAACTGTGCACAGTTTCAGAAGAATTGGTAAACTGTGCTGAAGCTTCTCTCCAGTCAGACAAAGCCAAGAGACAACCAACACATTAGGGAGATATTGGAGCAACACTGTTTCTGCAGTGCTAATTTAGGCTTTATTCTGTACTCCCAGACAGGCCAATCAGCTCAGGCTCAATCCTGCCTGATTTAGGTTTCCTTTGCTTCCTTGAACACTGAGTGTCAGGAATGTCTGCACAGTGAAGACAATCCCAAGGAAAGCAATTAGCCACAGCAGTTAGCTTGGAATTCTGTGTCAGGAATGGTATCTGAGCACTGTCAGAGGTTATCAGATATCTGACAGCTTGCAAAGCTTTGAGGAAAAAAATTACTATTAAAAAAGTGATACAATTCAGTTAAATGTGCTGCATAATGAATGTTCAAAATAAATCCTGCATCTTTGGATGTCAGTGCCAAAAACTGTGCAATATTGTTTACCATAAACTCAGCACAACAGGGATTGTAGAAAAACAGGTCTAAGTGCAGGATGTCAGCAGATGACAGTGAGGTCTCCCAAATGAAAAAGCACAGAGAAAAATCCCATAGAAACATCAAGTTCTTGTCTTCACAACTTACATGTTTACTCCTCTAATATTACAATTACAAAGTTTATTCTTGATCTTGGTCTGCAGCTGCAGTAAACTATATGAAGGCTTGAATCAATTACAGTGGTTGTATATTAATGTTAATCATATGAGTAGACTCACTAAACTGACACTACTTTGTCATAAGGGTCTACACTAATTCCATAAAGTTGGTTTTCTGTATTGGTGCCCAAGTAAAATCGATAAAACATCTGTACACAGCCTAAAACTGAGAACAAACTGAGAGGGGATGTGTCCATTTAAACAAACTAGTTCCTCTGCAGTTGTGGAGAATGGCACTTTCCTCAGTGGGCAAAAAAGGCAGCAGAAACAAGTGCATCCTCAGCAGAAATGCTGACTTGGGAACAGTTTTGGGAGGGAGCATCTCTGACTCCTTGTGCCCAAGGGATCCCTAAGCATGGAGAGTCAGATCCCAGGAGCACAGGGAGGCACAGCCCACCCAGAGCCTGCCACTGAACTCTTCCCAGGGGTGACCAACATTCCTTGGAAGTTTAGCCTAAAGCCTGTGGCCACCAGACAATGGTTGTACCTTACCTAAAGTTCTTCCACAGGCTTGTGAACTGCAGTTAGGAATGAAGTTGGCATTCCAGTTACTTGTGAACCTCATACACAGCATAAAGGGTTCAAGAAACAGTGCCAGTCCTTAAACACAGCTCTGGGGCCAAAGCTGGCTGCAGCCTGGCATTCTGTACAGCACAGCAATCCCAGTCTATCTCAAACTCAGTGGGAACTGAACAGTGTCCATGTTGCACTGTGTTATTTTACCCCTCATATTTGCCCAACACTGCACCAGTACAGCCCCTGCTGGCAGTGACTTCAACACTCACTTTGCAGTACAGTGACAAAACCCAAGCTGTACAGGCTGAAAAAGCAGTATCAGCTAAAACATGACTGTAGAAGACATTAGGAAATAATGCTACAGCCCTTAAAGTTCTTCTAAGTCATCAGTTCCTTTCTCTCCATCCCCCTCTAACCTCCACCCTAATTCCATGCAGAATTCCCTATGCTTTTCCAACTTTCTTGTACATTTACTTCAGAATGACTTGGATATAATGCCTTATAAAATATTTATAAATCAAAATACTCATGAATTATAGGCTAAACCAACAATTCACACCATGGCAAAGAAATTGTGCTAAATGAGCTAAGAATGTACTAATACAGAACAGCCCTGTCCTTCCTTCAGCCCCACTTTCACCATTTCTCACCTCCCCTTTCATTCACTGTCAGTAATTTACCTTTAAAAGCAACTATCAAATTGCAGAGAGGGATATTCTGGTGAAAGCTGATGAGCAAACCCCTGTTCCACTTTTCCAGGAGCACCTTCTCAACTGCAACAAAAGTACCTTCCAATTATTTCTTCCTATTTAGGCAAAATGCAAAAGAAGCTCATATTTCTAAAAATCTAATTATTGGTTAAAAGCATTAAATATTTTAAACGTGTTATTACATTAATACAATTAATTTCAGCACCATTTCTTGACATTAACCTCAGTTACTCCACAAATGACATTCTGTGGATTTCCTTGAGGTCACACAAAAGCAAGGACACCAATTCACATGGAACATTTAATTAGTTAGCCCCTAGAATTTAATCCCAACAGTAAGTTACACTCTCATTTTCACCCAGCAATCTATTACCCACACACACAAAGAACAAAAGAACAATCACACCCCATTGCCTCCATAATGGAGGGCAGAAAGAAAACAAAAAACAAAACCTCAGAGAATGCAGAGGACTAATTGAGTTGAGGCTTTAAAAAAAAATCCTCATTTATACCACAGCTGCTGTTTCTCATAGGGAACACCAGTTATTCTATAGCTACTGGAGAAATTATTTATCTTTTTCTGTGTGATAACAGTCAAAAGAAAAGAAGTCACAAAAGTCGTATAGTTTGTATATGTATTTTCAAGTGACTTCAATGAACACACAGTTTCAGCCATAAAATGGAAATGACAACCTCTTTCCAATGTAATGGAGAACTTGAATCCAAAGAGGAAAAAAAAGTACAACTTTAATACATAAAAATATATCTGGAATCAGCTGTGTCAGAAGGGAAAGCTCAGTCTCAGATGAAACCAGGGCAGAGTCCAAATTGAGAAATACATAAAAGATCTTCCACAGAACTCTTTAGCAGTTGAAACATGTTCATTATATTCATGGAATATACTCATGGAATGCCATCCTGCAGCACAAGGCTGCTAAGGGGATGAGCAGGCCTTTCCCTGCAGCTCACTGCCCACTGTTCTCTACCTTGCTGACATATCACCTTTCAGCTTTTTGCAACCATCATAAAGTCCCTTAGGAGGGGCAGGCACTGATCTCTGCTCTGTGGGACCAGGGACAGCACCCAGGGCATGGCTGGAGCTGTGCCAGGGCAGGGACAGCACCCAGGGAATGGCTGGAGCTGTGTCAGGGCAGGGACAGCACCCAGGGAATGGCTGGAGCTGTGCCAGGGCAGGGACAGCACCCAGGGAATGGCTGGAGCTGTGTCAGGGCAGGGACAGCACCCAGGGAATGGCCTGGAGCTGTGTCAGGGCAGGGACAGCACCCAGGGAATGGCTGGAGCTGTGTCAGGGCAGGGACAGCACCCAGGGAATGGCTGGAGCTGTGCCAGGGCAGGGACAGCACCCAGGGAAGGGCTGGAGCTGTGCCAGGGCAGGGACAGCACCCAGGGAAGGGCTGGAGCTGTGCCAGGGCAGGGACTGTCAGGGCAGGGACAGCACCCAGGGAATGGCCGGAGCTGTGTCAGGGCAGGGACAGCACCCAGGGAATGGCTGGAGCTGTGTCAGGGCAGGGACAGCACCCAGGGAATGGCTGGAGCTGTGCCAGGGCAGGGACAGCACCCAGGGAAGGGCTGGAGCTGTGCCAGGGCAGGGACAGCACCCAGGGAAGGGCTGGAGCTGTGCCAGGGCAGGGACAGGTGGGACCTCAGCAAAAGGTTGTTCCCCCAGAGGGTGGTGGGCACTGCCCAGGCTCCCCAGGGCAGTGGGCACAGCCCCAAGGCTGCCAGAGCTCCAGGAGTGTCTGGACAATGGGACAGGGACAGGGTGGGATTGTTGGGGTGTCTGTGCATGGCCTGGAGTTGGACTGATGGTCCTTGTGGGCCCTTCCCACTCAGGACATTCTCTGATTCCATGATTTCCCAGGTTCTCTCTCCTCACATTCCAGGACATCTGCTCTGGACTCCACTGGGAGCAGCACACACAGATTTTGTGGGTAGGTCCCACCTGCACCAGCCTGAGATCACCTGAGTGACCACTGCTCTGTTCGTCCACAAACTCTCTGCCATTCCATCCAAAATTCTTCAGGCTTACCACATTCATGCCATGCTGACCCTGTGCACTCCTAATTCAGTGTCTGGTACAACCCTGCAGGGCACAGGTGTGGTGTACACCCATCCTGCTTTACAAGGGACTTGGAATTACTGAGTGCTACCAGAGAGCAGACTGCAGTTATTAACTACTGAAACAGAGCAGGAGGGCACATGTTGGAACAGATTAGGGGTGGTTAGGAGTGAACAGCCAGAAGCCATAGTAAAGACCTACATTTTTCTATTGTCAGTCTTCCTCTCATTACTAATTAATATTGGATATGACTGAAAGCAGAAGTACAGTGGCATTAATGTGATTGTCCTAAGCTCAGTGGAACAGCTCATAATACCACTGTGCCCCACTTCTGAGAAGTAAAAAGAAAATGAATTTTAGAATAGACCTGCCAAATTATCAAATTATCAGACAATCAGACAGGCATATGCATGCAAATATGAACAGATGACCATCAAAAAAAAAGTCTAGCTAGGGAGAGCTCTAGTGGAAGCACTAACAATACAGGCAGATAATAATAATTCAAGTTATGTGGGTGTACCAGTTTGCCTCTGCTCTACCTATAGACATGGAGATATTTAGTCTTGAAGTCTTACAAAAATGCAGTACTTGGAACTCCAGGATGGTGCCTTAAACCATTCAGCACCCCAACACATTCTAATTATTCATACAGGCTTTTCATTCTAGCACTGTCTTACCCTTTTAAACATGCTCTGCCAGTTGTTACCAAAGTGGCTGTGGGGAGATCGTGGTGAATAACTAAGGAATGAAAAAGAACTCCATGAAATCTCATTCCTGATGTCCAACCACATTCCAGCTGTGAACTATGCTGGCATGCTCTGGGAAGCAGGAACAGCCTGGGCAGAGTCACAGTGACCTTTAAAGGCAAAACAGCTGTTGGGAGTCATGAGAAGTTCAGTCCAGAGGATTAAGGCCCCATGGAACCACAGGGAATCATGTCACCAACTCCTGCTGGAACGCAGAGAAAGCCCCTCAAGCACTGCAGACAAGGAGGGTCAGACAGCTCAGAGGATCCATTCAGATTAGTTAGTTATTATTCTGCTAAAAAAGAAAAAAAGCCACAAACACCTACTTAGGTTTCTGCAAAAAGACTGAAATGTTCCAAATTCCTTTCCACAGAAGACAGTGGAAACCCCATTATTTTCCTTCACATTCAAACACTGACAAATGACATTATTAAGCCTAAGTTTTTCACATGTTTTATTTAAGAGTTCAATAAATTATTGATGTATAACAATGTTATTAGGGACTACTCTAAAGTTACTGCTAAGAATTTCTCTGCCTTACAAAGCAGTAAGTGTGTATCTAAAGCAAATTTATTCCAGTGTTATGAAGTCATTATCACCTCGTACAATGCTGTTGTAGTTGGTGCACAAAACCACTCTTGTAATACAGTGTATTACACCTCTCAGTGAGAGTCATTAAGCTGAACAGAAGCAGGAAAAAAACCAGGAGAGTAATAAATCACTCTTCACTCTTCAATATGCTAAATAAGAAAGCATTTCTCCTTTTAAGCTCATGGATGACAGAAGTTTGTGTAGTGACATTGTTTAAAGCTGAGCTGCAGATTTGTAGCCAGAATTCTGAGTACACAAGTCAGTGATTTTTGGTTAAGCAGCAAAAGAGGGGGAAAATTGAAAGCAAGCAACTTTGGTATTTAGTTCTTGGAAAGGAGACATATATTCTTTTCAGCTTGAAGCAAAATACTGCTGCTTTTTTTTCTTAAACAACAGAACAAAAGGCATGAGTTAGTACAACAGTGCATTAAGTGACAGTATCCTCTTTTTATTTCATAAGTCATATATTTAGGACACTCATCTTGGAGTGGAAATACTCATGTTCAGATCCTTCCTCCTCCAGGTCAGAATTTGAATGGCTCACCATAAATAAAGTCTGGGATTCCAGCAAGGGAAAAGAAAATACCAAACATACGCTCATTAACTAAGAACTTGTATATTGCTCTTTACAACAGAACTGTAAATATTCAATGATCATTTCACCAAAGACTATGAACAAGGAGTACAGATTGTATAGAACCACCTCAGTTTTAACTGGCTTTACAACATTAAGACTGGTTTAACACCCAGTGTTACAGAGGCAACAAGGAAGCTGCAAAGTGCTCTGTTCTAACCCTTTCAGACACAAAGTGTTGAAATAAGTACCTAAAAAACCAATTAAACATGATAAAAGCAGAAACAACAGTAAATATACCAAATCCAGAGTGTTTCAGAAATATTTTGATTGTTTTCCTCTCCCCAGTTCTGCCTTGCCAGCTTTTCAGGAGTGGCACTGCTGTTTCCAAGGTTGTCCCAACTCTCTGTGCTCCTTAAGATGTGGAAAGGACACAGTGGGATAGCACCCTGCATCTCACAGGGCAGCCTGCAGGACTTCTAATACACACAAAACCTTTTAAAACAATTTTAAAAATTAAATAAACCAAATACTCTGTATTACATGAAGAATGGCCAGGTTTTCCCATGCCAGTATATCCTGCCTAGCTGTAAAACCCAGTCCATTGCTGCAATTCCATCCACCACCAGGAACCTTAATGGACAAACCCAACGAGCAAATAATTTCCCCACATTGTTTGAAAATTCAGGATATAATGAATACATATTATGGTACTAGACAAGCTGAGCACCAAGTTTCAAGCACAGCATTGCAGAAATGCCAGTCATTTTGGAGCATGTGCATTGACAAAACCCATGTGGGTCTGATGTGCTCTCCCATTTGACAGCACAATGTTCAGCCAGCTGTGATTCTCAGATCAGTGGAATCATAGAATCATGGAATCAATTGGGTTGGAAAAGACCTCCGAGATCATCAAGTCCAACCCTTGGGCCAACTCCAGTCCCTTTACCAGATCATGGCACTCAGTGCCACGGCCAAGCTCAGCTGAAAAACCTCCAGGGATGGGGAATCCACCCCCTCTCTGGGCAGCCCATTCCAATGCCTGAGCACTCTCTCTGCAAAGAAGTTTTTCTGCTCTCCAACTTCAATTTCCCCTGGCAGAGCTTGAGCCCCCCGTGCCCCCTTGTCCTATTGCTGAGTGCCTGGGAGAAGAGACCAACCCCCAGCTGGCAACAACTTCCCTTCAGGCAGTTCCAGACAGTGCTGAGGTCACCTCTGAGCCTCCTCTTCTCCAGTGGTTGGTACCTGATGGCAAATTCCATTCTAATAAGAAGACTCCTTCCCCTCCATCTGCCAAAAAACATTCAAAGAGATTGTGTTTCTGCAAACACCATTTCCTGGGAGGTGATGCCACCAGTCACTGCAAATACTTTATCACCAATTAGCTGAAAAGGCTTTGGAAAGAAAAGCACATTGTGTGGCTGCCACTGCTCAGGAGCTCTGGGCAGCCTGGGCAGGAACATCTGCTGTGCTGAGGGATGCTGCAACATGGTCACAGAGTAGGAGGCAGCTGAACCTCTTGCAAATGTTTGTTAAAATTAATTTGAAGAAAACCCTTGGCCCACTTTGTTCCCTCACTCTCCTGCCTGTGCTAATGGCTCTCCCTGGCCAGTAAAACACAGCCAGGCCCAGGCAGACAATTGCCCCATTTTCCAGCCTATTTAACTAGTTGAAAACATAACTCTACTCATTCTTTATTTCCTTGCTACAATAAACTTGGAGAAAAAGAGGGTCAAACTTTCTGGGGGTAGGAATAATTTATTATTTTTTTTAAAAAACAACTCAAACAAGTAGTTATCCTACTTAACATTCTTAAATTCAGAAAAATCCTAAAAATGATGAAATTACCCTGACACCATTTACAGGAAGTTCTCCTGTGAAATACCAAGAGCTAAATACAAAGAGCTAAAGGTTTTGGAAAGACAAAAAGCAGAAGGGCAGGAATTCAGCCATTCTGATATTTTACAAAAAATAGATTAACTGTTATTTAAAACAGACAATATTAGCATTTTCTGTGTGGTTCATAAATTTAAAAGCAGAGACTATGCATGTTATTAGAGTTTTCTTATTTCAAGCCTTTGGTATTCAGACAGCACCATCAGATGTCTGAGGCTGCACGTCATGGATTGAACCACTCACATTTTTTCATCACATTATTACTAAGCTGGAACATCACATTTCCATACTTCTTTCTCACCCAGTGAAAAAAAAAAGGATTATTTATGTCACAGATTCTGATCCAAAACTAACAGGACTCTCTCCTTCTCCCACCATTGATCAAAAATCCCATAAAGGACCAGCTGACAAATCCACTTTTAACACCTCTTAGAGCTGATAAGGGATTACAAATGCAGATTTTTGCTGACACAGCTTCTTAGAAAGTAGAGGTTTTCCTTCAGAAACTCTCAGTTCTCTCTTGCTGGACATCACAGATAAGCTCTGAGCACAAACACAGCTGCTCAATCATAAAAGCTATTCAGTTACTTAATTACACATTAATTTCTGCAACTAAAGAATTCAGTGTATTAAACTGAGTTGCAGAACACCAAAGTCTCACCATAGCTCTGACTTTAAGACCAGCAATCTGTGTCTATCACATATCTGCCTCCTCTCTGAACCAAGAGAGACACTCATCCAATCACCAATCTGGTAGAAAGACAACCAAATCAATATTTTAATTTGCCATAAAAGAAAAAACCAACATCCATGTGGAGAATCCATGTACATTTATATGAGAAATCATCACCAAGTACTTTTTACCCTCCTCTCAACCCAATAAGGGGAAAGTCCTTCCAAAGAAGTCAAGCTCTAAATTAAAGTTTGCTCTGGATTGGTTAGAAGAGACATTCAAGAGTTGCCAAACCCTGATTGAAAATCCTCAAACTTTGAAAGCACTGAAACCCAACATGCAGACAAAATATCAGTAAATTTATTTACAGAATGCAAAAGAAAAGTCCAAGTCAACATGGTTGTGTTGCCCTCAGTGCAGCCAAGCAGGATCACAGCAAGTATTGTCCCACAAACAAAAACCATTTCCCTGGAGGAGTTCTGAAAGTCACAGGAAGGAATATTTTTAGTGGAAGCATCACATACAACTTCTTCATTGTAAAGTAAATTTTTATCTAGTCTAAACTGGGGAAAACCCAAGATTTAGTCAGCCCTGCTGGCAGTGGTGCCTTGAGGTTCTCTGCAGTCACTCCCAGCTTGCCCTGATAAAGGAGCATAACCCAGCAGGACACTCTTCAAAGCAGGGAATTCCTTAAGGATACTTTCCCTGTGAAAGCAGTTCCATGGGGCAGCTGTGAGCTCCTGGAAAGGACAACCATCAGTTCATTTCCTGAGTATTCCCAAAGTGACACTTCCATGGCAGCAGCACTGACAGCACAGACTGTGGCAGGATCCACCCTGCTCTGCACCAGTGGAGCTCAGGGGCTCAGACAGAGCCATGGCACCACCGGGGGGGTTTGGTGCTGCAGGGAGGAGTCAGGACTGGGAGTTTGGATGTTCCCATCCCTGCTCCCTCCTCACTGGATGGCAGACAGCAGCCCCATATCGTGACAGCAGAGCTGCTTCCTGCCTTGACACTGGCTAGAGAACAGGATACCTTTCCCCAGGTATTTGTACAGCACCAAGAACTACAGAAACAGGAACATTCTCAGCTGGGATTCCTTTTCACTGTCACAAACTGCAGCAATAATGGCAAAACAATGAACATACAGCAGATTAATGGTGTCATCCTAAACTGTGACATGTCTTACACATAGAATCATAGAATAGATTGGGTTGGAAAAGACCTCAGAGATCATCAAGTCCAACCCTTGGGCCAACTCCAGTCCCTTTACCACATCATGGCACTCAGTGCCACGGCCAAGCTCACTTGAAAAACCTCCAGGGATGGGGAATCCACCCCCTCTCTGGGCAGCCCATTCCAATGCCTGAGCACTCTCTCTGCAAAGAAGTTTTTTCTGCTCTCCAACTTCAATTTCCCCTGGCAGAGCTTGAGCCCCCCGTGCCCCCTTGTCCTATTGCTGAGTGCCTGGGAGAAGAGACCAACCCCCACCTGGCCACAACTTCCCTTCAGGCACTTCCAGACAGTGCTGAGGTCACCTCTCAGCCTCCTCTTCTCCAGCACAAACACCCCCAGCTCCCTCAGCCTCTCCCCACAGCACTTGTGCTCCACTCTCTTCCCCAGCCTCGTTGCTCTTGTCTCATGTCACTGAGGATGCCAAAGGAGTTCTACATGAACAACAATAGTTTGCTGTCAAAACAGTCTATATGGGAATTAAGGTTCAGTACACAAACACATTTTAGATGTCAGAAGAACTCTAAACATGCTCCAGGATGCCCTTATTAAACCAATTTCATTCCCTTCTACCCCTAAAGCCAACATTCCCTAAATGAGAAGCAATACTGGCATCTCTCTTCACACAACGTGCAGTCAAGACCTTTTCCATTTATTTATCTGAGACAGGATTTTGGACATATAAGTGCAAACAAAAATACAAAGGGCAAGTCACATGACAAGATTATGTTCTATTGGAAATTTTTCATCTTGTTCCAAGGAAGACTTTGCTGTATAATATTTATCATTCTTGCTACCAGCAATACAATTCCTCCCACTTTTATTTGGAATGGGGCGAACTGGTGAACAGAAAATAAACAGAAAAATAAACAGAAAATAAACAGAAAGTAAACAAGGATTGTGACATGATACTGTTGCTTCATTTCTGTGCAAAAATGCTGCCACTGTTTCCCATTTTTCTGAAGTAGATGAGTATTAGGGAAAAAAAAACAACACCCAAACCCCCAAACAAAAACAAACAAACCAAAACCAAAACCCCACACACACATACACGCCCAAACCAACACCAGGAAAACCTCAAAACCCCTCAAAAAGCAAACCTCAAGTGAAAAAGAACCTTGAGACTGTACCAACTGCATCATACAGCAAGTTCCATCCAATTCCTCCCCTTTAGTCAGTGAAAAACCCCTCAGGATCTGAAGTATTTTCAGTGCTGATGTAAGTGTTCCCACAGTAGGATGGAAGCTCCTTTAAACTTCTGCAAACATTGATATTAAAACCTGCCTCAGGCTCACTGCCCATAATTTGCTATAAATTTACACAACAACCAGTGGTAGTGTAGGTGGAAAGTCCTGGTGATGCTGGAAATATTTCATCACTAATATCTTCAACACACATAACATTGAAGTCTAATTCTACTCTAAATACTGCTAGTTTTGTATTTAAAGATAGTGTTTATGGGGTTATCATCTTCTTCAAGAGTACTAAAAAATAACAAATTGTTCTCAGCTCAGCCCTGAAATGGTATCTTTTTTAGGGTCCACTATCCAAAACAACTACTGGGAGCATCTTTATTAATGATGAGGTGGCAGCCAGCACAAAATTCCTGCTCCTATTGATACCAATGAAGAACAGTAAAAACTGAGTTGTAGGTCTTGTCTACACAAGGATTTTATTGCAAAGCAGATTAGGGCAGGGATTTTAAAGTACAATCATTCTTCTATACTACAAGTATCAACTGTATGGTCTAACTATTTGAAGTGGATTCAACTAAACCACATAAAAGAAACTGTTGCCACACAATAATAGTGTTCAGAGGCAAAGAGTGTGAAATAGCAATTCCAGGCTCCCATGCACACAGGGATGACACATGTGACTGATGCCACATGTGCAAGAAGCAGGGCTTGGTCAAACATAAAGAACTACATGAATAAAAAGAAGTTATCAGTGTTTTAAAACATCAATCATGACCCAACCAGTGTGGAGTTGGTACAAATTAGATCACAAAGCTCATACCTTCGACTTTCCTGTGCCATTTAGTAGCTGTTTCCAAACCTTTCATTTCCTCATGGACATTTATTTTTTCCTGTTTGCCAGCAACAGATTTTTCTCTATATTACCCTGAGAGAGTGAGAAAATCTATTCTTTTCTCGTTGTTTCCCATATTCTTAAACTGGACTTAAATATTGGAGGAAAGTGTAAGTGTTACTATAAAACCAGCACAGGTTGAATACTCAGTGCTTACAACACACTCTGCAAGCACAAGTCCTTCTTCATGTTTTCTTTCACTGTCTTCTCAATAATGAGATTATACTTTTAAAACACCAGTTCACAACCCCCTTATTTTTATATGAGGTAAGTACAAAATGGTAATCCTCCTTACTGTTTGAACACTTACTTAAACCCTACCAGCTTATACAGTCATCTTCTAAACCCAGCCAACCTGAATCCTGAACTCAGGAGAAATCAGCACAACCCCAGGGAGAACAGGACAGGGAAAGGAGCAGTACAGCAGTGAGGACAATAACTCACATTTGATAAGGTTTATGGCCATGATAACATTCAAAACCCTGCACAGATGCACATCATACAGATGGTTACTTATCTAAATCCCACTTGTGAAGCCCTGAAAAGAACCCAGGAAAACCTTGCAGGTGCCACTTACAGATAAAATAGTTGCACATTATCCACTGCAGCACTGACCAGCTGCTCCCAAACAGCACAGGCTTCCTGTGGCCTCTCCTCCACTACTGACAAGTCAGAAATTAGTCACAAGCCTTGAAGATGTCTGCCTAACAATGACATCATTGTCTACCTTTTTTGGGTTTTTTTAACTACAGATCCACTGTACCATAACCTTAAATAACTGCTTCCATCACAGTGGGAAGTTACAAACACAAAATTGCAGCAGTCATTTTTCTTCCTAATTAATCCTTCCTATGACACAGTAGTTAACCATATGTGGTTCATAAAGTTTCATTGCTAACAAGTGCAGAATGATTTAAACTTGGAGCTGTTGAAATACAGCCTATGAACCAAACCAGAGGTGGCACTGAAAGCAACACCCACACTAATGTATCACTGAGGGTCAACCTCACTGACCCAGGGGCAGCTGTGGAAAAAAATAAACCAAAAAGCATCTAGGTCATATTTGCTTAAGGAAACCAAAGACCATTCTGAGAAATCTGCACTGGCATGTCCTGGTTGCAGCTGGGAGAGAGTTCATTGTCTTCCTACCAGTGGCATAGTGCTGTGCTTTGGATATAGTATGGGAATAATGTTATAGAATCATAGAATCCCAGAATTGTTTGGGTTGGAGGGGACATTAAATCTCATCCAGTGCCACCCTTGCCATGGACAGGGACACCTCCCACCAGCCCAGGGTGCTCCAAGCCCTGTCCAGCCTGGCCTGGGACACTCCCAGGGATGGGGCAGCCACAGCTTCTCTGGGCACCTGTGCCAGGGCCTGCCCACCCTCCCAGGGAAGGGTTTCCTCCTACAATCTAAACCCACTCTCTGGCAGTGTGAAGCCATTCCCTCTTTTGTCCTGTCTCCAGGCTCTTCTAGATGGTCTCTCTCCATCTTTCCCGTGGGCTCCCTTCAGGTACTGAAGGGATTAATAAGATGTTGACAACACGGTCATGGTTTAGCTGTTGCTGAGCTAAGCTTGCCCTAAGTCAAGGACTTCCCAGTGTCCCACACTGTGCCAGTGAGGAAGCGCACAGGAAGGCAGGAGGGAGCATGGCCAGGACAGCTGACCTGAACTGGCCAAGAGGATATTCCATACACATAACGTTGTGACCAGGAGAGAAACTGGAGTGAACTGAGCACTGCTGACTGCTGGGGACAGGCTCTGCATGGGTCAGCAGCTGGTGAGAACTGCACTGGGCATCACTTGTCTTCTCCTCTCTTTTTGTTGTCTGCCTTGTCATTACTGTAATTAAAATATTTTATTTCAGTTATTAAACTGTGCTTATCTCAACCCACAGGTTTTACCTTTTATTCTGATTCTTTGCCCATCCCAGCAGGGCAGGGGACATGGAAGTGAGCAGTTGGGTGGCCCTGGGGTGCTGGCTGAGGTTACACCACAATAACATTCATCCCCTTCATTTCTTCAGGTGCTGGTAAGTTTAAGAGCATTTGTTTTAAACAGTATGTGATGTGCATACACACAAAGATATATGTGTACATACAACACATAAGACAAAGACACACCAATATTACCTGGCACTGCAGTGAGTGGTCATAGAGATAAGAGGATACTTCAGGTTACAAAAAATTAAAATCTTAAATACTGGTAATATTCCTGCATTCCTGGACATGACTGGAATACTGGAAGCTCTCTGCAGAAATCTGTGTGTTAGACCAAGTGACTGGAGACACAGCAATCCCAACAGGAGCACTGCTGGAACTCCAGGAGCAGTGCCAGGCACTGCACTGCAAAACTCAAGGATAATTGCTAAATTCAATACTAAGTCTAACTTCAAGCTGTTAGTACCCACTTTAACAGAGAGTGAAGACTGGCTGGTGCCATTTCCACTAAAGCTGACACAAAAAGTCCAACTCTGGACTGTTCTTTTCTCTCTCTCAGGAGCTCTTCCCATCAGAGCATTTTGGTGCCAGCACAACCGGACAAGCTCAGAGACAGCACAAGTTGGAAGCTGCAGAGTGGCACAAATCTAATTAAGTCTAAGTGGTAAGACTAAAGGAATGTAAATTAGAACCAGATACACATCAGCTTCCTCACAGGCAAGTTGCACTGAATCAGACTTCCTCTGCATTCTCTAAATCCAGCCCAGCATTCCTGCCCCATGGAACTGAAATTCAAACTAGTCTCTCAGGCAATAGTTAACCAAAAAGAATGCATTTAAGCTTAAGAAAATTGAGAATACATAATCAAAATATATTTTAAAATACAGGTAAAGGAAAACAGGTTAAGCTTTTGCCTTTTCTACAAATATATGTTAGTTTGCAAGAGAAATGCCCCAGACCAAAATCCTCAAGGAGCTCCACAACTGTTCATTTTACCAGTAATAGTTTAAAGAACTGTGACAATCAACCAAATCATCCCCCTGTAGGGACACCTGCAAAAACCTGGTAGTTATCCAGCAAACCCAACATTCATTATAAAGCCCTGAGAAATTCTCTTCAGGGTATGGAACCTTCATTTTATGAACTTCTGAGACATGAGCCACTGCCTTCTGGACTATATGAATACACACACAAAATGTGAGACTTGTTGTCCAAATATGCTGTATTTGTTTACTTTGCAATTACTTGAGTGAGTTGATTAACAACAGTAAATTAATTATTTTATTTAACATTCAATACAATTGCTTTTCAAAAATATATACAGAATAAAAGAACAAAGATCAACAGAAAAGCCAAATTCATCTTGAAAGGTGATTTTGGGCACAGAAGCTATACGAAAAGCAGTTTGAAATCCAAACCACTATTTTCCTATTCAGCATCTCCTCAGGCTGATACCCAAGATGCACACACTCCCTGAGTGCTCACCCTGCTCGTACAAACCTGGACAGGACATTTATCACTTCCCATGCAGGTAACAATTTGATCTAAAGTAGCACAGCAGTTTGGCAGAACTGAAATCAGTATCTAACATGACTTAACCCATCTGAAGCTCTTAGAATCACAGAATCACAGAATGGATTGGGTTGGAAAAGACCTCCGAGATCATCAAGTCCAACCCTTGGGCCAACTCCAGTCCCTTTACCAGATCATGGCACTCAGTGCCACGGCCAAGCTCACTTGAAAAACCTCCAGGGATGGGGAATCCACCCCCTCTCTGGGCAGCCCATTCCAATGCCTCAGCACTCTCTCTGCAAAGAAGTTTTTTCTGCTCTCCAACTTCAATTTCCCCTGGCAGAGCTTGAGCCCCCCGTGCCCCCTTGTCCTATTGCTGAGTGCCTGGGAGAAGAGACCAACCCCCACCTGGCCACAACTTCCCTTCAGGCACTTCCAGACAGTGCTGAGGTCACCTCTCAGCCTCCTCTTCTCCAGCACAAACACCCCCAGCTCCCTCAGCCTCTCCCCACAGCACTTGTGCTCCACTCCCTTCTCCAGCCTCATTGCTCTTCCCTGGCCCCGCTCCAGCCCCTCAATCTCTTGCCTCAACTGAGGGGGCCAGAACTGAACACAACACTCAAGGTGTGGCCTCCCCAAGGCAGAGGCCAGGGGAAGGCTCACTGCCCTGGGCCTGCTGGCCACGCTAGTTTGGATCCAGGCCAGGATCCCATTGGCCTTCTTGGCCACCTGGGCACACTCTTGGCTCCTCTTGAGCTTCCTGTCCCTCAGTCCCCCCAGGTCCCTTTCTGCCTGGCTGCTCTCCAGCCACTCTTTCCCCATTCTTATCATGAATGGTAAAAGCAGAAATATTCCCCCAATGATGGGCTGCCACTGACATCACCATGTTACAATCCGGTAATCACCTTTACTAGCAGTGAAAGCAAAATGAAGTGCTTGTTACTAATGACAACACATCTCACCTGGTGGTTTGTATGAACTGAAATCTTTGCAACCCACTCATGGCCACACAGTTACATGTTCTTGAATGAGAACATGACCAAAACTAGTAGGGAGTGTGAGTTCTCAAACTGGCCTTAGTTTGACAGCAGTTCCATTACAACATTTTGTCTACTAACAATTCAAATGCAATTGGAAAAAAGGGGCACCTTCATAAGAATTCTTAATTTAAAATAACAGGAATGTTTCTGTCTTTCACACTAACAAATTTAAATGCAACAAATTGGGTTTGCACCTGAGGAAGACAAGCTCTGAAGGGTTCCTGACACTCTCTGCACATCCTGGATTCAGTCAAACATGAAGACAGATGGAGCCAATGTCTGGGCTGACACACAGTGCAAACACAAAGCCTCTGGATCCAGCCAAGCAGAGAACTGAACTTCAGACTTACGTTTCTCATCATCAGCATGTACCAGAGAAGCTGCTCTCGACAAAACATCCAATGGAGTCTCCATTCCCCTCTGGATCCTGGAAAACACAGAACCAGAGTTACAGACAGGAAACTCAGAGTCCTTAAGACAACATACCAGGTGCTGCATCACCTGTGCAGAGCAGACACACATCAGTTTTTACAGAAGGAGTGAACAAGAGCATGACAGCAAAAAGAATCAAAAATCCGGGTTTCTGCTGTTCTAGTTCATGTTACACCAGCGCAGGATTGTTAAAACTAAGCCATTGCTTAGTCTTGAAAACAAGGAAACACTGGAATTAGCTTTCCCACCAACTACTCACCCAAACAAACCAAAGAGCAAATCCTCAAATAGTGCAGCTGATGACTGCTGCTCACAGATGCTGCAACAGGGTTATCTTCCACATGCTGTGGGGTTTTATCCCATGTGCCTTCCATCCCAATAAAGAGCTACTTGAGATAATATGCAAAGATGCAACTCCTGGGAGTGAAGGTGACAGCTGGCCTGACCACCTGAGCATGAGGCTGCTTTAGATCCATAGGATTCAATAAGCTTGACCTCCATCTCTCTCCTACATCCCAAGTAGAATAATTCAACAATTATAACCCATTATTAGCTTTTTACTAATGAACATACAGTTGAACTCTGGGTATGTGCATACACAGCAACACAGACAGAGAACTGGAACTTGTGTAATCACACACCACAGCAGCTGCTTTGCCCTGGGTTCAGCCCCTTCCAACAAATAATTCCCATACACAAAAAATGAATCCTACCACATTAAAAATGTACATTTCAGCACCATACCAAGCAAGACTCTCCCACAAAACCAGTGATTGCATTGCAGCTTACAGAAACTTCTCAAAGTTTCACATAGGTGGCTCCAAAACTAAAAAAGAAGTTCCAATATGAAATTCCAAAAATATGAAAGGGAAATGAAGGAAGAGAATAACGTGCTGTCAAGATGGTTTTATTAAAAGGCCAGCAAATTATATGTGTTTTCAAAAAAGAAGGTAACAGCATAGACAGAACTGTTAGAAAAAAAAAATGGAGAAAGAGAAGAAAACCAGAACAGCCAACAGTTTTGTTGGGGTTTTTTCCATCAAAAACTTTGCACAATCACAGAATCATAGAATGGATTGTGTTGGAAAAGACCTCAGAGATCATCAAGTCCAATCCTTGGGCCAACTCCAGTCCCTTTACCAGATCATGGCACTCAGTGCCACGGCCAAGCTCACTTGAAAAACCTCCAGGGATGGGGAATCCACCCCCTCTCTGGGCAGCCCATTCCAATCCCTGAGCACTCTCTCTGCAAAGAAGTTTTTTCTGCTCTCCAACTTCAATTTCCCCTGGCAGAGCTTGAGCCCCCCGTGCCCCCTTGTCCTATTGCTGAGTGCCTGGGAGAAGAGACCAACCCCCACCTGGCCACAACTTCCCTTCAGGCACTTCCAGACAGTGCTGAGGTCACCTCTCAGCCTCCTCTTCTCCAGCACAAACACCCCCAGCTCCCTCAGCCTCTCCCCACAGCACTTGTGCTCCACTCCCTTCTCCAGCCTCGTTGCTCTTCTCTGGCCCCGCTCCAGCCCCTCAATCTCTTGCCTCAACTCAGGGGCCCAGAACTCAACACAACACTCAAGGTGTGGCCTCCCCAAGGCAGAGTCCAGGGGAAGGCTCACTGCCCTGGGCCTGCTGGCCACGCTACTTTGGATCCAGGCCAGGAGCCCATTGGCCTTTTCATCTGTCATAAAAACTGTTTACTATAATTTAACTTTACAGTATAATCTTTAAAAAAAAAAGGTAGTGGCAACTCCAGAAATCTCAAACACATGTAGAACATGTACATAGACTTAACAACAAGCATATGTTTGGGCAGCAATTTCCTTGACTTTGCACTAAAACAATAAACTTCACTATCCTCCCTCCTCTTCCTAAATAACGTCAAAGACTTTAAAAGCAATCAAAGGTTTTAATGCATAATGGAAAGGATTTTGAAGTATTTCTAAGTTTAAAAAAATATATTTTTAAGTTTAAATAATTAAAGCCAGTTACATTTCTACAGAACTATACAAGAGACAAACTGGAAATAACAAAGCACAGCACTCGAGCACTATAACATGCATTTCCCTTGCTGTCAGAACCAGCTTTTGCTCAGGAACAGTATTTTAACTAAGCTTATAAAGCCAATGAACTCTTTCATTTAAAGACAGTACCTGTGGGCAAGAGGTTTTAGAAAACAAGATCTGAGCCTCTTATTTGACTATTAAATCTCTTCACATCTTGTCTGGTCACATTCTCCTCCAAACCAAAGCACAGATTTGGCAGAGTGGTTTGCTGGAGAAACCTCCAGCATCACTCCACTTTGATCCCTGAGAACCTGGTGCTCAGCTTCTTTCTTGCTCTTTGTTTCCTTGGATTAAAATAACACTTTATTTCTCCTCAGACTGTGGATTAGTGACTCTCTGACACATATTTCTCTAGCAGAGTGAAAATTCAGTTGGCAAAGTGACTAAAACAAGTCTGATCAGGGGATGCAGCGACACCAAACTGAACTAACTCGTGATTTAGTGCCAACTTTGTCCAACATTTCAAAGACATCAATACAAGCCATTTTAGTCAACTCCTTAAGAAAAGAAAAACCAAAAACAAGCACCTCTTGATAAAGAACAATGCAAGGGATGGTAAAATGCCTTTTATTGAAACAAATTGCCCTTTTCTCTAAGTTTTTCAGTAAATTTCAACTAATGGGAGTAGCAGATGCCCAATCCCTTTGCAGAACATGTTCCTAGTAAGTGAATTAGCTGGTGACAGAAACCCACATTGACAGAAGGAAACAGGAACCAAGTCTTAATTCTGTTCAGGAAATTAGACACTCTAAAAACAACTTCTCTCTAAGTTGCCTCAATATAGTTTTGCAGCTTTGTATATTATTAAAGTCCATATCATGAGGGAGCTGCTGAGATGTTTGTGTGCAATCAGGGCCTTGTGCAGAATGCTGAGTTCATCCAAGAGCTGCTTTGAAAGGAGAGCTGCAAATCCCAAGCTGCAATACCATGTAGTCTGTGGTTTTTTAAAACATACTGAACATATTTACAATTAAGAAAATTACCTTCAAGGAGATATAAAATTCCAGACTATTTTCAAACAACATTAAATACCACTCTGTCTCTAAATTAGACTAACAAGTCAGCGATAACAGTTTAGAAAGAAATAAAGGTTGTCTATGAGAAGGAGAGAGGAAGGTTCTTCTCTTAGACAGCTCAAAGCTTTAAAACCTAATTTGATCTGGGCAAGGTCAGCAACTGCTGCAGCTTTGCCAAGGCTGCCTTCAGAGAACAGCCCAGGAGTCCTCAGGGGGAGTCACCTTTCACAAACACAGACCAGGCCTGCAGCAATGCTGGATTTTTATGAGAATCCCCATCAAAAACCAGTTCTATCTAATGTGTAAGTGCTGATCTGCACCCAGATCTGGTGAGGGAAGGCAAGTGTCTAGTGAAATAAAGGAACAGAATTGAACCTCCTCTGGCTAAGTTTGATTTAGACACTACGGAGACAGTCTCTCAAATATCTTACTTTTACAAACCCTTAACTGCTCCAATACCATGGCCAGCAGGCCCAGGGCAGTGAGCCTTCCCCTGGACTCTGCCTTGGGGAGGCCACACCTTGAGTGTTGTGTTGAGTTCTGGGCCCCTCAGTTGAGGCAAGAGATTGAGGGGCTGGAGCGGGGCCATAGAAGAGCAACGAGGCTGGAGAAGGGAGTGGAGCACAAGTGCTGTGGGGAGAGGCTGAGGGAGCTGGGGGTGTTTGTGCTGGAGAAGAGGAGGCTGAGAGGTGACCTCAGCACTGTCTGGAAGTGCCTGAAGGGAAGTTGTGGCCAGGTGGGGGTTGGTCTCTTCTCCCAGGCACTCAGCAATAGGACAAGGGGGCACGGGGGGCTCAAGCTCTGCCAGGGGAAATTGAAGTTGGAGAGCAGAAAAAACTTCTTTCCAGACACAGTGCTCAGGGATTGGAATGGGCTGCCCAGAGAGGGGGTGGATTCCCCATCCCTGGAGGTTTTTAACCTGAGCTTGGCCGTGGCACTGAGTGCCATGATCTGGTAAAGGGAGTGGAGTTGGCCCAAGGGTTGGACTTGATGATCTCGGAGGTCTTTTCCAACCCAATCCATTCTATGATTCTATGATTTAAAGAGACATGAGCCAAAAGCACTTTTACAAGCATTTTTATCTCCTGCAATTTCAAATAATAGTTTAGTATCTTACTCAGTCCTTTCATTTCTCAGCCACTGCTCCCACTGCACAAGCCCCAAGCCTGTCCCACCTGCACTGCAGCACAGACACATCCTGGGCAGGGGAAGACACAGATGGGAAATCAGATACAATGTCTGAAAGACAACCAAGTTACCAAACACTGATCCACCTGTAAGTTTTTTATGCAGCACTTGAAACACACAGCACCCAGCAGTGTAATGAAGCCCCTTATTTTCCCTCTTCTTTTCATATTTTTGGACATTCCAGACACATAAGGACTACCCTCAGCTTTGCAAATGCCTGCTCCCTTTTTATTTTATTTTCCTTTGGAAGACCGTGGAGAAATTAAAGCTTTTGAAAATGAAGAAGTGACTTCATGGATTTATACAGCACATTCCAAGCATCAGGAAAAGCATGCATGGAAAAATCCTAAAGTTGCTTGTTTGAAATTCAGTGAACAGACAACCAGAACCACTCACTCAGCCTGAACCGACACACAACTATTTAATCCCATCCAAGTTAATATTCAGGGCTCATCAGGAAGGATTTGAAATAAAATGAAGAATTTTACATTTGATTTTTTAAAAAGGGTATAGCAAAGGGACAGAAAGGAAAAAGAAACATGGAAGATGATGCATGGGCAGTACTCTCATGAAGGAGATGTGATGGCTTTTGTCTAGGATGGACTTAAAACTTGGAGCTGAAGCAACAAGATGACAGAAACGAGGCCAAAGGGTGATGAGAACAACAGACACGTTGGGCAGGTAAGAAAAATCCAAAGAATGTTGACATAGTTTGGATATGAAAAGCTAAAGTGAAGTCACATCCATGCCAATACCTGGATTACAGGTCTGACTGCCAGACCTGCAGAGCTGCTGCAAACACCTTGCTAAGGAACACCTGAAAGGGGTCACTCAGACCTGCTGAGTGTGACCTACAGACAGACAAGGAGGGAAAGGCTGAACCCTCCATGGGGCACAGAGAAGTCCAGCACTGGAATTGCCATCTGGTGAAATCCAGAGATAAGGCTGGAGGGAGGAAAGGGGGATTAACAAGCAAAGCCCATTGTAACAATGAAAAAGTGATTCAAGAATGACAAGACACTGGAGAAAAAAACAAGCCTAAAGTGAACTAAGTGTAGATAAACACAAGTGTAAAGAAAACAAGATTAATTGAGGAATATGGACAAACAGGTCAAAAGCAGCTCCCACCTGGGGAGATACAGGCAAAGTCCTGCCCAAATTCATAACCACAAGTGTCTGCAGAGAGAGGGACTCAGCTGATTTCCATGGCAGAAAGCAAAACTGAAGGGGAAATCCAGGCACAGCTCATCAGCACAATCAGTAAGTCCAAAGAGGAAAGGAAGAGAAAGCAGCACTTTCATGCAAAATAGGTAAATACCTTTCAGTTTCGTTATAGAAGAGAGTAAATCTAATTTGCAACATGAATGAGAATAATGATAAGCACAATATATGTCCAAATGGACACAATACATTTAAATTCCTTCAACTGCATTTAGATCAGAGCTTCCACTTGTGGATATGTAAATCCTGTGTTGAGATACCCATGTGAAGTGGTAACTGCAAGGGCTCAGTTTGGGTCAGGATTTACAGCTCATGGTGCTCAGAGGGAGTTCAGGCTACTTGGCCAAGGAATCATCAAAATACCACTTTTTCAAGAGCAAAGTTATTTATTCACTACTTTGGAGGTTTTTAACCATGATCGCTTTGCATGTGGAAAATGTGTTTGAACAGGCAAATCTTCAAACAGAAACAACAATTTAATTCACCACACAGAAAATTATAAGCTTAAAGCAGAGCTTTGGCATTTTACCTTGTGCCTTTTGTTGTCTTGTTGCATAAATACTCCTTACCAAGGTAACATTCCAAGAAGAAAGCTATTAGCAACAGTGTTTGAATTAAAAGCTAACAAACCTAAGAAATTAAAGGTGGAAAAGTCCAACAAGACCACTCAGTCCATCCTGCATGTTACACACTCTGCTGCAAACATACTATGAAACATTGAACTATAGTAGAGAGAACTGAACTAAAGCTCCCTTTTATAATAGAAAACTTCCAAATGTTTCTGAGAACAAACAAATTAACTAATGCAATATGGAGATTATCAGAGCTACATTTATGTAAATGAAACCTGACACTTGACGATGTGAATGTTCTTAATTAACAGACCCCAAAGGGGTGTACAGTGATTTTCTACCCTGTTTTAGTACCCTGCACCAGAACATCCCATCCTTGTTTCGCACAGTGTGCTGGAGATGCTGGAGATTCAGCAACAACTCTTCCAGCCCATTATTGACTTAAAAAATGCAAATATCCAACAGACAGATCCAAACTCAACCCAGAGTCTAATGGGCCAGATCTGTGTCTTATTTGTGAATAAAAGTAGTTCTTGTAACTGATCCCCAAAGCCTCACAGCCTGATCCCAAATCCTGAGATTATAATTGGTGTATCAGTAAGAAAGAGATGTGGGGAATTTAAGGAAAACACACTTTCACATTAGAAATCTCCTCACAAGATCACAGGCAGGAAGATACAAATAAAGGCTTAGAATTCTGAGGAACAGCCTTTAAAAAGTTTATTACTAAGGCAGGAGAGGCAGATTGTTGTCAGATTTTATACAGCTTTGTTTGTAAGGGTTCTCAGCACCATTGCCTGTGAAGAGGTTCACTCAGGTTTCACAGCTTAGTTTGTTTCTCTACGAGTAACGCTCATTAAACAACTCTCTGTTCCTGAGTTAGGGAAAATCCAATCCGAAATATTATCCTGCAGGAGAAATCCCGGAGCTCTTGATCAGCCAGTCCTCTTTGGTTTAATTAAAAAACCTTCTTCTTCCTGATAATCCTGAAGCCCCAACACAGCGCATGGGAAGCGACTGGAGGAATCCTCACATATCAACGGGAACAGCTGTTAAATTCCCATTCACCGGCCTCCAGAAAAGGGGAGCACTGGTAGCACACGCAGACAGCTCAACCCTGCGGATTAATTCCTGCTGATTGCACGTGGGGAGCGCGCAGCGAGCGCGACCCCGCTCTGCCCACCCCGAGCGAGAAACGCCCCTGCACACGGAACACACGGGACGCCGAGGCAAAGCCTGCCCGGAGCCCTCGGGACTCATTCGGGAAGGTTTCCCCTCTGCTACGGACACGATCCCAGGGATTTCCCGGCAGGAACCCCACGCGGTGCGGAGCCCGAAGGTGCCCGCTCGGGTGCCCAGGCCGCGGGACACTGTCCCGGTGCCGCCCGCAGTGCCCGCGGCGGCCGCAGAACAGCGCCGGGACAGCCGCGGTGGGTCCCGCCCGGCCCCGCGGAGGCTCCGCGCCCGTCCCGCCCCNAGCGGAGCGGCGACCCGAGCCCGGCCCCGCACTGGCCCCGCACTGGCCCCGCTGGCCGCGCTCGCTGCGGGCCCGGGGAGGAATCCCAGGAATGATGGAATGCTGCGCCGAGCAGGTGGGAGCGCGGGGCGGCCCCATTGGCCGGGCCCGTATGACGTCAGCGTGAGTTGGGTAATGAGGCGCTGACGTCACATCCTCGCAGGTAGGGAGCGCGCGCCAGGCCCCGCCCTGGAGGCGGCGCTGGGAGGGCGCGGGTTCGAGTCCCGCGGGGCTGAGCCGAGCCGAGCTGTGCTGAGCTGAGTTGAGCCGAGCCGAGCCGAGTCGAGCCGAGCTGTGCTGTGTTGTACTGTACTGAGCTGTACTGTGTTGTGCCCGCCCGAGCTGCGCTGCCGTGCCCGCCCGGTTCCAACCCCCGTTACAGCGCTATTCCAGCACTGCAGGAAAACAACAGAACAGCTTCTCTTCACCGAGCACCGTGTAAGAGCAGAAGTGCAGCACGTGCGTCCCCGGGAGAACACAGCGGTGGTCGCACGGCCGAGGGGCGGCACGGGCGGGGCCGCAGCAGGTGCCGGGAGCCCCCGGGCAGTGCAGCCGGAGGGGACACGGCCCCCGATCCGCGCGGGGTGACCACAAGTGCTCCGAACGGAGCTGTCACTTCGTTTCCTGTTCACCGCTCGCTCTGCAGCGGGCTTTTACACAATCCCTTCTCGCACTTGATATGACTCACTCAGCCGCGGGAGGAACTGCCAACAGTCAGACTTGTGTGAAACTAAAGCTGAGCTATCGCCACGGTCAACAAATCGCTCTCGTTCACTTCCGTCTGCAGAGCAGCAGCTCCATGTGCGACTGCGGAAGGTCTCGGTGTCTGCCAGGAGCCAGAGGGACCCGGTCCTCAGTACTGGCCCACTGCAAAAAGCCAGGAGTGCACCTGCTCTCACCAGCCCAGCACCCCTGAACAACAGCACCCCCTCGGCCATTCCCACTGCCCTGCACCAGCACTTGGTCCAAATTTTCCATTTCCAAGACTCAAGCAATTTAGGAGCACGTCTTGCCTGTCTTGAGTAATATTATCAAAATCAAACTGGTTTGGAACAGCTTGTGCATTTGAAAGAGCCACTTCTCAGAAGACAAAGTAAGGCTTCCAATGCACTCTGAAGAACCTGGGATTGCTGTTTGTGCAACAGGCATTTAGCTTGCAGAACTTAATTACAGAGCAGAAGATTCCACAGGAAAGAGCTGTACTGATCTGGTGTTCACATGGAACATCAGTTGTCACATGGAGAAACAGGTCCAATAATGCTGCATTTTAACTACACAAGGTTCTGAGGGTGCTTCGGGTGGTTCTTGGAGTGCATTGCAAAGGGTGAGAATGACAGAATATGCTGAGCTGGGAGGGACCCACAGGGATCATCCAGTCCATCCCTTAGCGCTGCACAGGCCCAGCCCCAAGAGTCACCCCCTGTGCCCCAGAGCATCATCCAAACCCTCCTGGAGCTCTGGCAGCCTTGGGGCTGTGCCCACTGCCCTGGGGGAAGAAACTTTTCTAATACCAGCCTAAACCTGCCCTGACACAACCTCAAATCAGCCTGAGCCCCACAGAGTTTTAGGGCTGCAGATTTGCAGTGGAACCCGAAAAGAGCACAAAGCAACAGAAATACAGAGTGTCAGTGGAGTTCTGCTTGTGGTGTTTCTCCTCCTCAGCTTCTCCTCCCCTCCCTGGGACAGACATGCACACTAATGTCATGAATGCATAAGTGTATAAATGGCAGCACAACTGTCTGGGCTTTCTCAAGGAAAAAAAAGTACCAAGGCGCAGCAGAGTTTATTTTAGATCCTGAAACTGGGCTTTATGCATGAAATGGTGGAGGGAGCACAGCTCCCACAGGCAGCCAGAGGTGCAGCCAAAGCAGCAGCCCCGCCAAGAGGTGTGGGAGGGAAGGGAACGGCCGGGAGTGAACCCACACACCCTGCTCTTGGATTCCTTGAAAGATTCAGAGCCCAGGATGGATCTGGGCTGGCCAGTTCCCATTTAAAAGTCTATCAAAATCATGCAAGAATAGCTGAGATGGAAGTATTTTCACATCCTTGCAAGGACAGGTCATGAGATCTCCGGGCCACCAAAAGCTTAGCCAAAAATGCATTCCAAACATTAAATGAAATCCAGATTTAGACTCCACACACTCAGGATATCTAGTAGAAACATTTCAGTTGTTAAAAAACTGAAAGGCATATAGTCTCATAACAATCATAATTTCAATCATATTTTTAAACCTTTGTCTATGGCATTTCTAACAATATATGGTAATATTTATCATTTTAAAAACATTGATATTGTATTAATAGACTACTGGAGAATGTTTTCATTACCAGCTAACAAGAACAGAAGTTTGGTGATCTAATATTTGGAAAAATAGCAGTCAAAAATAGTAATGTAAAACATACCTGAGAAAAGAAAGACAGAAAAAAATACATGAAATATGGAAAACGAAAACACATATACTGGGAAAATATCTGAACTAGACATTGGTACATGAGAATTAATTGCTGCAGACTAATTACAAGACTTTTTAATATGTATCTCTGAGAAGAAAGTCTGCCACTCCTGTGGTTTATAACTGCTGGAGGGAACAGTAGGAAGGGTTTGTTTGTTTAACAAGACAGAGCTCCTGGGATGAGGAGCTTGAAAAAGGAGAGGTCCAAACAGCTTTTGATCCTCTGGATACACTATTACAGCTCCCAGCAAAAGTTTTAGAACAGGATATTTGTTAAACATCCCAAGAGTCTGAGGAGCATCAGCTTGCTGGGCACAGTGACCCTGTGCATTCCCCTACAGACACTGCTGGTACAGACAGACAGATTTCCTCACTGAAAGGGGGTGTCAACACTTGTTACAACCAAAAAATGAAGTGTAAGTTGTCAAATGCTGGAAATCTTTGAAAACCTTGTTGAAACTGCTGAACTCAACACATGCCAATACTCAGCAAAGCTGCTCAATGGGCAAATTCACAAATTAGGAAAGCAAAACCAGTCTTGGGTGATGAACCATATTTTGTTTGGTTCAGGGGTTCAAATTTGTTTCTCATTTTGCAAGTACTTTCTAACTGACTGATACCAAAGGCTCTTTGCTGACACACATATCAGCAAAAATGTACTTTGCTGAAACCCAAAAAGTGACTGGGACGGCTGAGGGTTCCTTGCTGAACTGTAACAAAAGCAAAGCTTCAGCCCAAACACAGGTGAGGCACCCAAGGTATGATGCAAATCCTGGGACAGACTCCAGTTGCCACTCCTGTTCCAAATGGGTATTAATCACCAAAAATGAGTCACAGAAGGTTTAACCCCTGCAGGAGGGAGGTGGGATTGTTACTGCTGGTGCAGCCCAGGTGCTGCAGGATCAATGGCTCCCAACTCTTCCTGCTGTGGATGTGCAGTAGGTAGAGATTGGCCACATCCCCCAGGCCACTGAACCTGTCAAACGAAGTGTGAGCACAGTGCCACAGACACACCAGGATTTCACAAGCAACAAAAGCTGCCAGATAATTTCTACGCATGGTTTGAGAGTTACCTCTGTTTCACAACTTGTTTTAATACTTTCTTCTTCCTTTTAGTCTACAAACAGGAAAGGACTTGAAATCAGAAGGGGGGAAAAATGTGTACTAGGAAGTGCAGTTGCAGCCTGCAGGGAGATCTGATGGCCTAGTTCTCCAGACCCCATTCAACCATTAATCTTGTAATTATTATTGAAATTGAGCCTGACATCTGTTCCAGGACCAACCAAGAAAAATAACATTTCCACCACAATAACAGTTGGTTAAAAATGCCGTGGGCAAGTGTCTCCCTCCATGTGGGTCCCAACAGCAACAGCCTCACTGCTGTAACAGACTGCAGAGTTCAGCAGCCACAGGTGCTCCATGTGCAGAGGGACTCCAGCCTGGTCTGCTGAACTGGGTTTGAGTGATTTCAGCTTCTAAGAGTAGCAGCAGGGGGCACATATTGTGTTCTCTTCAATCCTACAAAGAGATGGTTTCTTTTTCTTCAGGTGCCCATCTAAGGATGTAACTGGCCAGGTGTTATCACTGCATGTGAGAGAGGCATTTATGGAACTTCTTCCAGTTTCTTACTGCAACCTCATTTTGTTTTTCAAACAGCAACAATACAGGTATTTCTGTTACAACAGACAGGAATGCAGGAAGTTACCTTGAGTCTGAGGAGAAGCACAAGACATATTAAACTCTGCACAGAGATGATTAAGTTGGTGCCAAAAGCAAATATTTTCTCAAAGCTCTCATAAAACACCATTGTCAGCTTAATAAGGCATGTCATTGCTTCACAATCTGTCACTACAACTCCAATGCATACCTTCCATCTATCCATACCATCTTTTACTGAAACAGGGTCATTTTACACCAAATGACAGCAGCTTTTAAAATCATATTCAAAACACATCACACACAAATTATGCAGCCTCAGAAACAAACACCTTTTCTCCAATGTTAACACTCCTAAACTCTGAATCTGAAAGTCTTTCCTGCAAAAATCTACATTCATTGCACTGCAACTCAAAGCTTCCTTATGTAAGAACACACCTGAAATCCAAACCACTGTGGAACATAAGACTTAAAAAGATTTGAAATTTTTTTAAAGATAGTTTATTATTTCATTAGACCATAATGTGTTTAATTGCAGTAATTCCAGACAGACAAGTTGATCCAAACTGTAAGATGATGGAGATGGTTATTTATTACCTGCTTCAAGACAAAGCTTGCCCTCTTCATAATTGTCTGCCCCATCATCCAAAGGAAGATGAAAAGAGCCTGTATAATGTCAGTTGGAGCAGGGTCATAACAGCAGCATAATCTTCAAGCAAACAATGAGATACTTTCAGACTCAAACAGAAATATGAACACCACTGACTCTGTTCTTTCAGAACATTTAACCACAGGCACTTTTTGCTTGCTTTGTTCTGGAAAAGATTCCACTCTATGGAGGTTCCCATAGGATGAAGATACCTGAGGAAAAAAGAGTTTCTAAAAGAGGAGTGTCAGATTAACAAATTAAAAGCAACCTTTGGTCAAACCCACTGGTTGTAATTTGTCAAAGTTCTGTTAAACGCTGATAAAAAGACCACAAATAGTTCACAGCAAGACTCTGAATGACAAATTCATTGTACAAGAAAGGTCAGTATAACCAGTGATACACAGACACAGGTAAATATTCAAAGCAACTTCTCTATTGTACACTTTTTTCTTGTGCAGCAAACACATACATATAATAGATTTAATTCCCTATTAGATTTGCATCCTTTCACATAGGACAAGAGGAACTTTAGTGCCTCTGGGATCATTAAAATCACAGACAGGTAGCAGTTCATGATTAGATGCAAACCTATTTTCAGAGTTTCCACACTAAGTCATTGTAATGTGAGAAATGCTCACATTTCCCAATAAAATTCAGAGGGGACAAAGTCGCTGAAGCAAAAGTAAACTTTTATTTAACAAATTCAGCTGGAAACAGACCCAGGCCAGCAAGGAACAGAGGTTTTATCCCCTAGCCCAGCTGGAGGTACCTGCCCTGTTCCTGTGGGTCAGCACTGGGGGCTCACAGCCTGGCCCTGAGACCCCACAGCCCTCCAAAGGTGCCAAAACCCATTGGGAACTCAACTACCCCCTGCCCTGTTCTCTTCTTTATCAATACAGTTCCTTCAGCTCCAGCAAAACTCTAATTCTGTTTCTAACAGTCAGCTACATAATTTCTATACATTTCCAGGCCACAGGAAAAGGTTCTTCAGTTCCCTGGATTTTTTCTAAACAAGCAATAAGTGCCCAGGTAAGAGTAATGTGCCTTTCCAAGGGAACTGGACACGAGGAGACTGTCTGGGCCCTTTGGAATATCCATCAGCAGCTCAAAGGTGTGTCATGGAATCACACTGTGCTGGTCAAAGGCTGCACTCGAGGATCTTGGAGGTCTTTTCAAACCTAAATGATTCTGTGAGTCTGTAATACAAATCACACACTTTCATTTTTATACTGAAAAGAATCCTGCTGAAATCAGTCACAAATAAAATATTTCAAACGAACATTCTTTAAACATTCTTTAAACAACAGAAAGTAAAGCAGAAGAAAACAGAACTTCACTTTAAAGGCATCTGTGCAAGCACAACTCTTAAATATAATCCACCTTAAAGTGTTCTGAGAATTTAAAGTGCACTGATTTATTTCATCATCTCCTGTTGTCTGTATAAACTCACCTTCAAACTCTGCAATTGCTCAGTGCTCTGTTTGGCAGGTCTAACCCAAGGATGCAGGCCCAGAGTTAACCAGGAGTGTGCAGAGTGTGCAGTCTCCCCATGTAGGATTTATGCCCCAACACCAGACTTGGGAGGCAATGAGGGGAGAAAAAATAGAGGGGAAAAAAAAAAGAAAAAAGGGACTGTCTAGAATTTATTGTGAAAATAATTTGGTTCTAAAAAGCCTTGCCTCAGGCTGCAATGCCAAAGCACTGGGACAATATCATGAGACAGACACTGGGAGGCTGTTTTGTGTCAGCTCTCCCCCTCTCCTGCACCATTTCTTGAGACATCCCAAGGAGCTCCAAACTTCTTGGCCCTCATTACTGTCTCACATGAGCACTGAGCCAGACATTTCCCCACTGCTAAGAGCAAGACAACTGGAGGATGGCAACATTAAAAGAAAAAACCAAACCCACAAACAAAACCAAACAAACACTGAATGTCCCCTCTCGTGCTTTGCAACTGATTTTAAAACAGGAGGTTTGGAGAAGCTTTGGTAGGAGGCAGAGATTAAAAAAATAACCCCTGTGGGGAACAGAACCTTTCAGATTTACCAAGTACTCCACAGAGTTAGGTAGATTCCATGTAGAGAAGTAATACAAGTTCTTAGACTAAAGATGTAACTAAAATATTTGGAGCTTTCATGAATAATTTCAGAATGTACAGTCTGAAGCTTCCTGTTTATGTACTAAAACTTAACCCATTTCTTAACATTTCTGATTTAACCAGTCTGAGTAAGAAGTTAAAACATGCAAGAATAAAGTGATTATTGTCTCTCCCTAAGGCAGTCATTAAGTTCAGGATCAGTTAGTGACTGTGGTGTAGATTTTTATCTAGAAAAACAGGTAAATAAGGTCACTGCAAAATTTTATGAAACCAAAGTATCAAAAGTGACAGAGCAGCTGTTCACCCAAACCAAAAATATCCCAGAAAATACCCATGTAGAGGTAGTGTCTCTTCTTCCTGCAGTAGATAATACAAAGAAAATTCATTTTCTACACAGAATATACGGTCAGCAGAACTGAATTTAAAAATGAAGAATACTTTGCCCTCTGTCAACACCTTACCCATGAAAAACTACCAGACACACACTGACCTGACATTCTGACCTCCAAAGCATATTTCAATGTCAATTCTATTTTTAAATTAAATGCTGGGAAAAGGCATGAGTCACAACCCTGCCTGAATCCCCCTCCACTGGACAGTCACCAAGGGCTGCATTTATTCTGAAGTTTCCCAAGTCAGAACAGGCTGTAGGAGCATTACCACCTCCATGTGGAGAACAAACACCTCATAATCCAGTCCCCTAAGCCACCCAGGAACACTGGCCTCTATATCCATTTTTATCTTCCCAATCTGGCAAAGATTTTTGCTGCAAACATCAGGAAGCTCTGGAACACTCTGAAGTGCATCCCTCTAATAGCAAGGGATGCCACTGGCTCAGCTGTGTGTTAACCTGCAGGCCCTTTGTTCATGATCAGATTGCAGCTGTTACTCCCCATCTGTGGGTCCCATTCCCTGACACTGAAGGTCAACCAAATCCAGAGAGAAGCCTCCCCAAGCACAGGTGAGAAATGCAGGATCTGCAGCTAAAGCAAAGTCAGGTGCCCTCAATGTAGCTGGTATCTGAGGGGTCCCACAGCCAACCACCTGGAGAAAATCCCTGCTCAAACAGTGGGAAAATGGGAAATGTGCAGGTGATAAAGAACACATTGTACTCATGCTGATGGGGGAGATCAGCACACTCTGCCCTAGAGCTTCGTGCACTGCCCAGAGGCAAAGTTCAGGAGCAGACACACACCCCACTGCTGGCCAAAGGGGCTGCTCTCAACAGCGGGCAAGGGAACAAAAACGTGGAATCCAGGATTATGGGATGTGTCCAGGCACATTTTGATTTCCCATTCCCTCTGAAGCACGAGGCAGTTCCGTACTGCACTGGCACTGGAGGGCCCAAAGGCAGCCAGGCCCTGCTGCTGACTCACCTACAGCAATCCTTAGGAGTTTGATTGCATCCAGGCTGTACATTAGAGAGAAGCCTTTTAAGACATCAGAAATAAATCATCTGCCTGGTTGCCTTTAATGAAAGCACTGTTACACAGGAAAGAGGAGGAGGGAGCATAAAACAATATCCATGGTGGGACAGCCAAACCAGAAATGAGAGATGTCTGAAGAACAGAATGAAAGACTTGAGAATTAAGACAAGAAAAGAAACAATAAACCAACGTGGAAATGGAGCAGGAAGGCACAAACAGGAAAGTTACAAATCATAGGAAAAGCTAAAGTGACTATATTTTGTGAAAGAACAAACACACCTCATTAGGACAAAAGTTAGTAAAATATTCCCATGTACCAACTTACCATTCAACAACCATGAGTTATTTGAGTGGATTACAGCTGTATAACCATAAGAAATCATTTCCACATACTGCTGAGGAACTTCAAAGGCAACTAACAAGTCTGAAATCAATCTCTCTTCTCTTGAAAGTCTTACATAGCAAAGCATTGTAACAACTGCACCGAGTATTCTCTATTTGCAGTCGAGAGGAGCCCAGACTGAGCTGCTCAGGGCCATGATTCATTTGTGGCTCCCTGCCAAAAAAATAAATACATTCAAGACCAAAGGCCCCAGGGGGAAAGGTAGGCCACTTTTTAAAAGGCACAGAGATAAATGATTTACAGAACAGAATACAGTTGAAGATTTCAGCCTATGTGGATGAGGAGGAAGGACTGAATTCTCACAAAGATTTAGTGCACAAACTTGGATACTGGCAACGTATCAACAGAGGGAGTGAACAGGGAACTGTTAAACTGGGATTTGCAAACTCTCTCCGAAGAGCAAGAAGTGACCCATTACAGTGCTGGACACAAAGCAAGCTCATCAAGCCAAATGCAGATATGCTGTGGGTATGCAGCAGTGTCAGACAAGCACAGCCAGCTCAGGTTACAGGCAGAGTGCAGTAACACCTGCAGAGGGGCCGAGTGCCCACGGCAGCAGCACAGGCTGCAGGGCTGGGAGGGGCTGAGCCACAGCAGCTGCTGCTCAGAAGGTTCATGAGCTGCCAGAGCAAGCAGTGTTCTACCTTTTTTTATTTTCAGGAGAACATTATTTCCTGAATGCCCTTGCTCAGCCAGCAAGGTGCAGGATGAGAATTGCAGTTTCACTGCAGGAGTGAGGCCAACTCATTCTCACATCACAGACTTGTCTTTGCCTTTTAATGTTTTGAACCATCATTTCAGGAGCAAGCACCTTCTGAAACACCAAAACCACTTCTAAATGTGTCTTACTTTAATATTTAGCACATTATATTTGTATTGCTAAGGGCTTTTAAAAGAAAGCTGCACTTTTAAATGCTTCCCTAGAGTTAAAACTGCATTTCATCATTGAAAAGTTCCAGCTTTAACTGCTGCTCATCCCCAAATTTACCAAAAGTGAGGAACTGCAGGGAAGGAGAAACTCTGAGTGTCTCAGGATACAAGATATGCCCACAGGATATTCTATTTAAAGTTCTGGTGCACACATATCTCCAAGGTACCCTCTCCAACAGAAGGGAAAACAGCCACCACTTGAAGGTAACAAATCAAATCACCAGAGGGAAGGAGCTGCTGGAATCCAGCCTTTCCTCACATGGCAGCCACATCCCAGGAGCAGGTCAGCCATGTCCAACTGCACTGTCCAACTTTCTGCATCACAGATTTGTACAACATTGTTTGCTCCTGTAGATTCAAGGCCAAGCTCTATGTTGTCACTATCTCAAAAATGAATGACATCCTTATTCAACAACAGTACTAATCTATAAACTGTAAGTCAGGCATGTGATTAAATGCTCTAATAGGAATTCTCAAGCAGAAGTTGGGCAACCTTATGACACCTGACCCCTCTCAACCAGTGCTTGAAGCAGTTACAATATATGATCCAGTGGTTTCCTATCCTGTGGTGCTGTTATTTCACCAGGATAGAAAGCCCCAATCTCACCTTTTTGTGTTAAGGAAACAAAGGAAAAAAGTTGGTCAGGATGGTTTGTTCAATGGTCTTACTCCCCAGAATGGCTCATGATTTAAAACTTCACTACATTCCACTATCACAGGAGGAAGGAATCAGCTCCTTTAGATATAGGAGTGTCTCGTTTTGCCACTGCCTTTTTTTTTTTTTTTAATTTGGTCATATTGCTTATTCCATGGAAAACTTTTAGCTCCATCTGTGCACCACAGATGTCCTTTTGTTTTCTGTCAGCCTATATGTTTCTATGCAATACCCAGTAAAGTCTGCAGTCTTGAGGGAATTATGGGAATCACAGAATCGTTACATTTTCATTTACAGACACTAAGAGGGAATAAATGAGGCAAAATCTGGAATAACATTTTAGTTGTTAGCCTTAATTATCTTGCAATGTATTCAGTACATAGAATAGATTTCTAAATCCAGTGTGCAGCAATTGGCACTTCTTAAAAACATAAAAACAACTCTGTTTTTCTGCTTAGAATATTTAATTTTCAAAAGTTGACTAGAGGAAAAGAATTCACACAGGAAAATACAGCTTCACTAGGAGAGATCCCTCTGAATTTGCCAAGGACCCCCAGTGGTCAGCACCCTCTGCTCTGCAAGGAGTGAAGGCTCTCCCACCCCTTCCCACATAGCCTTAAAGGAAAATAAACAAAACTACAAAAGGAAGTCAGATTATGTAAAATTCAGTTACATTAAAATAAGTAAATAAATACTTTTGCTAACTACTCATGCAGAGGGACGTTTGAAATTGTTCTGTTTCCTACAAGGACAACCTAAATGCTGTCAATTCCAGTTTCCAGTTTTTTCTGTATCCTAAGACTTTCACAGATGAGGATTTCCCTCCTTCCTTCCCTCCCAAATTACTACCCTAGACCCCACTCAAACTTTGCTAACACTTAAGTACTGGTGTAAAATTCAGTGTTCTGTCTATGCTGCTGCACAGGTGCCCATGTGCTCCCCTACAGAGCATTCCATTCGGGACCAACTCATCAAAGCTGTCACCTCATTAGCTGACTAAACCAGGCAGTTCTCACTCCTTACCTGGTAACTATTTCATTCAGAAAGTCATGGCTCCATCCTCAATCTTTTCTCAGGCTGTTCATTTGTCCCAAAGCTTTGTGTCTGTCAGGTCTGTGTTTCCCACTGGGGGCAGTGTTCTCTGTCCTTGGGAGCTTCCCACGAGCACACCTAAGCAAGTCAACAGCTGAGTTCAGATTTCTTTTACTAAAGCTTATGCTGAAACGTTAAAAATGGTGTGGCTGTTCCAAGTCCTCACTACATATGAGGTTAATTTTAAGGTGGATAAGGGTGTATTATGTAGAAAAGACTTCTAGACTGTCTACAAAGGAACCTCTTCATGCAAAAAAAAAAGCAGCCAAAACCCAAGTTTAGTTTATTTAAGCATTGGCTTAAATCCCCTGGTTACATTTTTTATAAGGTGAACTTTTCTAATTGGGGAATTTGGCCTCTTACATTGGTAAGGGGGGACAGAGAATACCAGTGCCACACACACAAACATTGTTCACCACCTTCAAAGGCTGGTTCAGCCCTCTGATGTCAGCACAGGGATATCAGGGGCGATTGGCTCACACATTCTGCATCCATCACCAATGGATAATGCAAAGTGTCAGGGATCTGCCTTGGAAAGTTTCACAGCAATTTCTTCACTATTTCAAAGTAATAATATTTTTCAAGAAAATAAGTTTTAAAAGGGGACACATTTATTTCCTGACCCTGGATTAAAATTTCAAACTCAAATATTTAACAGTTTTTCTGTGATTGAAATAAGACTGTATGAGTCATATTACATAAAATAATACATTTTCCACTGACTGTCTTAAATCTATGCTTTGAACTGCCCCCTGGAAACAATCAGGAGACAACTTCATTCCAATAATTTATTTTTTAAAGTGAGATCACTAAATCAAATGTAGCTTGAGATGATCATACTTATCACATAATACACAGGAAAAAATACATGTAATCAGGAAAGATACATTTTATTTCCATTTTTTACCACTAAATTATTTTTATAATTAACATTTTCACAAATAAAATTAAATCACATCTCAATTTATTTCTAATAAGAAAAACTTCCCAAACTGGGAAACCCACTTGAGTAAGTGTGAAAAATATTTTATTTACAAAAGATCCTCCAGGTTTACTGAATCACACATGAAAACTGCCAGAAATGTCCTTTCCTTAATGGCATGATTGACATAACATGTTATGTAAAATTCCAATTTTCTTTAGCTAATTTAAAGGGAGAACAATTTTCACCCTTGTGGACAGTATTTTCAGGGGAAAAAATATCAAAAAATCAAGCACTATGTGCTTTTGTTCATAATATTCCCAACATTAAAGTACTTTGACAGAATCTTTTGCCAAGCAACACACATTGTGTAAGTCTGCACAGGTAGGTCCATGGAGTTCTGATTTTCCCTCCAACTCCGGCACTTGTGACAAGGCTGAGCCATGAGTTGGGCAGTTTTCATCTCAGGCTTATAAAAGGATTTTTATGAAAGGACCTGAGAATTCACTTCTCCTTCCCACACTGAAAGCCACTGTGGAAGTTTTTTTGATTTGGAATGTCACACATGTGAGGAAAAATGTACTTTCCATGAGGTCTGCCCTGCAGGAGCACCCAGTGAGCACCCTCAGAAGAATTCCAAGGATGAACTGTCAGTGCAGAAATGTGAGAGGACAGTTTCACATCTACTTAAAACTCAGTGGACTCTCCAGTTCCATAAGTCCCTGAAAGAACTTGATTATTTTGAAAGAGCCTGAGGGTATTTTGGAAAATAAAGCTAGTAATACATATAAAATGAGCAGCTTTGGGTTTGAATTCATATGTACAATCAATTCTTTTTATTTGGGTTTCTGAAAATCCAAACTCACATATACAGGAAAATTCATTTCAGTATTTACAGGCTGGAATTCCTTTGCCCTGTTCCCAGCAAACCTCCTCCCACTAAAACAGGTCCTATTTCATTAGTAAAACTGGGCATGTAAATCATTAGAACAGACTTCTTACATGCATTGTAATCTTCACAAGTATGAAAAGTCACACCTGCAAAATATTTAGAGAAAAAGTACAGTTTATTTACCCATACATAGTATGTCAAGACTCAAGATGTCTTCCTTAACCAACCCTTTGTCATTTTGTATAATTTCTTCATACTGTAAATTACAGATTTCTTTGCCCCTAAAAAAGGAGGAAAAAAAGGAGAAAATGAGAAATATAAACATTTAGGAAGGCTGACTCAGATAAAAGGCTTGTACTACATCAAGTGAAGTATTTCCCTAGAGGAATGACAACCTAATCCACCAGGCAGATATGCAATAACCTTCATAACACAGTAAGTAATGACACAACCCCCTTTTAATAGTGTCAAAGTTTGTACAATACACAGTTCATTCTGAAGGCCTGACAATGTTGGACACAAGCACATTGTACAGACAATAACCAAGGGCCAGCAAATGTAGAGATTCCTGCTAACAACAATTAACCAGAACAGAGGGAAACCTCTCCTCATCATTGTTTCTGCACACAGGAAGGCTTTTAACCCACCTGTGAGTCCTGTAGGTCCTCACCAAACCAATCACTGTCCTTTCCAAGCCCCTTCTCATCTACTGTGAGGTATGTCCAGCTGAGCAGATTCCACTCTGGCCTGGCAGTGCACACCTGCTGGATTATATTCTGCAGCAGGACACCCAGGCAGGAGTGTCTGGAGAATTCAGAGCTGTTAGTTAAGCATGCAGATTAATTAGCTGGCCATGGTTATGAGAAGAATCTGGTTGGTGAGCTCTTGAGACAGGAGCCCAACTCCAGATTATGGAGATGAGATGAAGTGTAAGCACCAAGAGCCCCAGCTGTGCCCAAAGCTGCACAGCCACAGTTCTACTGAAGGATAAAGGGGAAGGAGTGAGAAGGCTGAACAGGACAAATGAACGTGCTGCTCAAGCAAGACAAGCAAAGTCCATGTGACTGGTACACAAGCTCTCCACTTCCAAACCCTACTGCGCCCATTCCTGGTGCCAAGCAGATTTCAGCCAGCCAGCTCAGTGCCACACACTGGGCACCAGCCTGCCTTGCTGGAGACCAGCCAGAACTGAGAAGCATCACCGTGATGCCCACCTCAACTTCTTGTTTAATCCAACCCTGCAGATGAGCAGCAGCCCAGGCACTGCTGTGCAAAGGCTCCTGAATTAGAAGTGAAAGCAGGGAACTGGGGTTTTCACAAGAACTATGTTCCTCACTGCTAAGGGTCAAAGCTGCTCTGGTCTCAACAAGTTGTAAAGTATATTGTAATGTCCTTGAATATTTTGTTATTGCCTCATGACAGCCCATGGCAGGTACCATTTCCTAACTGAGAGAATGGCACATCTGCAAGAGATCTGCAATGGAGAACTGCTCAATCTGTGTGCTTGGGTAAGAGGAGATAATACTGAAATGATGATGGGTCTGGAACACCAGGTAAGGCACATGCCCAACTGAACTGAAAGCAGCAAAACCAATGAGATTATGACAAGGAGCTGTACTTTGGAGACACTGCCAATATCAGAGGGATAATGTGGACCCCAGTGTGAAAACTGTCACAGGGATGTTGTCTGGACCAGTTTCACTTCAGAATATCCTGCTGTCACTTGTTTATAACAAACCTCCTATGAAGCCAGAAGAGCTGCCATGCTCCAGCACTCCCCTGCCCACAAGCAGGGAACTCTGGTAAACACCACCCCATTACACTGGGCCTATAATGAAGGCAGGCATGGCTCAATTTTCCTAAAAATACAGCAGCAGTCATTGCCTTCAAGCATTTATAAGTTTATATATGAAGAGACTGAGGATGACTCCTACACAATTTGTGAACTGAACCCTTGGACTTAAACACTTGGGAAGTTCTACCAGAGACAAGCCTTGTCTATAGACCTAGAGTAAAAACAGACACAGCCTTTTTGCTGAGTTTAGTCATCTACTATTTGTAAACTTAAAACCAAAATACTGTTAGTCTTGGCATTTCAGTTGGGTCCTGAGATGCTAACAAGGGGAGCTACTTATTTTTTGGTCTTCCAGCTTTTTTTTTTTTAAAGAACACCCCAAACCAACCAAACAAAAACCCCAATATAAAACATGGTGACTTTTCAGATTACAACACAATCTAATCACACCCTTACGAATTCAAAACTGAAAAGGCAAGTTTTTAATGCTGCACAAAAAGCTTTAATTTTGACACTTACATGTAGAAATGAAGAGCATGGTATGTTATACTTACTGCAATCTTTCTTATGTTTATTTAATTGAACACCTGATATGACTGACTAAAAACACACAGAAGCAATTTAGCCAGAAGTCACACAGTATGACAGAGCAGAACACAAGGAAAGATTCTGGAACAGAGAAGCACCCCAGGCTTAGCCATCTACTGCACTGGTCTATTTTTGAGGGGAAGGAGGAGGGCAGGGTATGAAAATATTCAATTCCAAAAGACCCTAGAAAGCAATAAAATTACAATAAAATATTTCAAGTGAGAAGATGCATTCAGTATTGACAGTCCAGAGTAGCAAGAAGTCAATGCAGTAATAAGGAAAGGTGCATGCTCTGTTTTTCTGAAGGAATGTGACAGGGTAAAACCCTGGGATAACAAATACACTATATAGAATCAGTCTCATGTCTCCAACTGCAATTTAAATAAGCTCAGCTTTACCTTTTGTAAGAAACCATCCATACATGGATCTTGAACTTACAAACCATGGGCATCTGAAATATATGCTCAAACTCTCCTACAATAAAGAGGTTTTTGTAAAAGGCTGAATGGGCTGTTCTTTGCAGCATCTCAAATAAGTAAATAATCATGTAAATTCTGAGGTGACTCACACATCTGCATTGGAAGTGCATAGAGTAAGAATTCCAGTTGCAGAACAAGGCCAGGCTGAGCTCAGGCACAGCACATAAATGACAGAAGTGGTTCCAATCTCCAAAGTTAACACTGTGTGAATGGCTTTGAAAATGACTGACCAGTGCTCTGGGTGCTACACGTGCAGGACCCAGCCCCTGCAGCACTGGAACTGCTCTGCCAGGATCTGTCTGTTGGTGCCATTGCAGAGAGGTCAGAGTACCTGTGCAGGTGCAGGAGAGCTTGTGGCAGCCCAACAGCACCACAGCTGGTGCAGGACTGGCATTAACTGTGCTGGCACTGCAGCCTGCAAGGCAGCTTGTTTTCCCAGCCTGCCAACTCACCCTGCCTCCTGCAGCAGCTCAACATAAGAGCCATCCTCCTCCCCATGTGCTCCGTGCAGGGAGCGCTGCACTGAGCTCCACCCACCACAGCCTCATGGAATGAACGCTGACACTTCTGCCCCAGCACATCAGCCTGCAAAGCAAACTGCAGGTACACACACACAGCTGGTTCCTAAAGCAGCCTCAGGGGGCTGAGCCACATCTGTAGCAAAAGTTAATGGCTGTAATTAGGGCTCATTCTCAGAATCTGAAGCAGTTGGCCCACATGAAAATGTCTTTCTACTTCAGCTATGGATCTATGACTTGGTGCTTCCACCTCCCCTTCTGATTTTTCCACAACAGGATACAGAACAAAGGCCTAATGCACAGGACCAAGACTACAACATCTCAGTGTAAACACAAGTTGTGTCTGCTTTTACTTAACAAGCACACTGAGTTTTTTGGAAGTGTTAGTGTTGTAGGACAGCAATTTGGCTGTAGGTCTCCCCAAGTTTCCTGGTAGGGATGCCTGGTATTCTTCATTACCTTTTAAAAAGAAAGGGTGATGAATGTACTGCTGAAGTGTCACGTGGAGACAAACAGTTATAGACTGAGAGCGTCGTGCTCAGACACACACAAACTTCATACATGTACTCCCAGGGAAGTTGGTGGTAATGGAGCATCTGCTCAGGCAGCTGGGGCAGACAGCAGTTACCACAACCCTACAGGAGATTTTATATGTAAGGCTGATCCTTAAAATTTTTTAAAAATTCCTGAATACATAAGGATTAGTATACTACTATCTCCATTCTAAGAAAACAAATGTTATTCAGAGCATTAACTTAAAAGTGTCTTGAACAAATCCTTCAACTGATGATTTAATTCATAGTAGTGTATTTATAGAAAAATTTTCAAGCCTTGCAGCATTCCTTGAGTGAAACACAAAGACAAAATCCAAGCTAAAGAAGTATCAAGAACTCCTTCAGAGGAGCTAAATATAAGAGCTGCAGAGTTAGTTCCCAAAGGCCATGCAGACTCTGGCTATGTGGGAAAACAAATCAAACAATGGTGCCATCCCTAATGAGAAACAGGCAACCTCACCACAGCCTTGAAGACATACACAGGCACATTTTCAAAAACTAAACAGGGCATTTAACAACAAACAAAACACAGAGCTGGAGCTCAACTTTAAAACTACATTGGCAGAGAAAAAAAGTTCTCTTGGATGGGTTGAAATTCTTCATTTTCTTTGTGCTCCCTGCCAATAATGCTAATACCCAGCATGCCAGCTCAGCACAACCACTGCTGACTTAACATGCAATTCAGAAATATGCTGTACATCAGACTGCTGTGCTGTGCACCAGAGTAGACATTGCACTCTTTTTGTTGTAGGTATGGTAAAACACTAAGCTAAGGAAAACACTCCACTACATTCCAAAACCATGATGGCCAGGTAGTGAAAATCAATTCTTCTGCAAGCAAACAATTAGTACAGTTCCTAGAAACAGCAAAAAAAAAGTCAGAGCTTATTTAATGAAGCTACAGATTTCATGAATCTCTTTCATAATCGTCTTATTTTAAGCTACTGTTCTTGCCATAAACACTGCAGGAGGTCAGAGCCATATACTTGTCCTAAAATCTCCACTAGAAAGTGTAAAAATATGCCTTAGGGGAACAGAATATTAGAGAAGATTTGGACAAAGAGTGAAGAATGAAATATGGCATCCTTAGGGATTGGATCTGAAGCTCCCCACTTCCCTGTGAGACACATTCTGGTATGAGTGAAGCAAATAGTTCAGTGTAGGAGCCACACTGGTTGTGTCGTGCACACTCTGTGTCTCTGGGAACATGGAGAGCCCCAAGGGGTGGCACTGCCAGGGCAGCAGCAGGAATGCTGCCCCTAGAAATGCATTCTTAAATTAAGAAACTGTATTGGAGAGAAAATCTTGATTAGAAGATACAGCAAGATTTAACATGGACTCAATCATAAGTGTTTAGAGAGAAATATTAAAAAAAAGGCAACAAAAACCCCACAAGCAAAAGGCTTTCACTATCTAACTCCTAAATCCATGGACACCCACCCCTCCTCAGTTCCAGGGAAAAATCACTGAAGATCATACAAACCTCACATCCAAAAAATCCATCAATCCCGAATTCTGTTGCAAATGGTTTTGGCCAGATTCTGGCAGGAGAGTGTAAAAATGTTTAAAAAAATCCCCCAAAACTAAATTATGCTAAAAGTAAGAGAAACCAATTCCCCCAGTCCTTCTTGCTCAAACCTGGCTTCTGCTTGAGGCAAAGGATCAATATTGCTTTGCTTTACCTGAATCAAACTGCAAAAATACGTTTTCAATGCTAAAACCACTAGTAGAAAATAGATGTTTTTAAATATGAGTGTTACTCTATCAAAGTGCCTGGTTAGGAGACAACTAGAGTTTGCTTTAAAGGGAACAAAAGAACAACTATATATAAAGCAAAAAGCAATTAAAACAAAGGAAAGTAAAGGCGTTTCATAAATAACGAGTTTCAGGTGCACAAACAGAAAACATTGTACAAATCACAAGTTCTACTGAGAGATGCATTAGGACCCCCTGAAAGTGCCAGTGCCAACACAGGCTGTAAGTGATTTACTGCATGACAGGCAAAGGGAGCCAACAGCTCCCAGAAGGGATTTTCTGTCCATCAGAACAGACAGAAGGAGAGCATCAATAACCTACAAAGTTTAACTAACTCTATTCCCACTCCTGCAGTTACACACAAACTACTTTGCCCCATGAGGCAGTCAGGATAACTTCCCCAAGCACTGGATCCAACAGGATAACACTGTCTTTGACCCCTCCCCTCCAATTAGTTCGCTAAAAAATCTGCTCTCCATGGATTTGCAAACACACAGGATGCAAGTTGACATTTCTAAAAAAGACATGTTACAATATCAGAGTTCTTGGCCACTGGCAGGTAATTTTGACAACAAATCCTAGAAGAAAAATGTCACCTATTTGGCTGGAAACACCTTACATTAGAAACTAACAGCTGCCATGTGCTTAATTGATATATAACAAGAATTGCTTTACTCAGATGGAGTTATGTCCTGAGCCTCCTCCTGTTACTGAAGTTAGGCAGTAGCTTTGACAGACTTCTTCCAGTCATCAGAACAAAACCATTAACAGAAGCATATAGGAAGTCAAACTGTTCCTGCCTATTTCACTCTGCTGCAGCCCTGCAATGGCCCCGAGCACTGGGACTTGTGTTTCTGTACAAGGGGCAGGAGGTGGAACATGGAGCCACCAACACTGATGGAGGGGAAGAGCTGCTGTAGAAGGATAAGGGTAAGGATTGCTCAGTAGGAACCTCTACAGTTGCTTTTAAAACCAGTGATGGCATCATTTGTATAGAATTGCATTTGTGGAAGAATTATGAATAGTTCAGAAAATTATTCAAGCCACTTCAGGAAAGCATGAAGCCTTTTTAATGCAAAACATGCAGAAATAGTGCATGGCAGCCATACCTGGCCTGCACAGAAAATGAATTTGAACTAAAAAGTTGCCTTTTTCTTGCTTTTAGGTTGTTGAGAGTCTTGTTTATTTGTTTACAAGTCACACAGACTCCAGTTCCTTTCAGCATTTTACAATTTTGCAATAGTTATAATAAGGCTTCTGCTTTAAATATTACTTTTATCTTCCAGGGGCTTTCAACTAAACACACTAAGAGTTTAGAGAACAAACTCCTGTAACAAGACAGTCTTGGGGCCCTGTAATTTTTCCTTTGTGAAACTGTAAGGCCTATGTTGATGGAAATCCCACACATTCTTACCAGCTGTCAGTATGGTTTTAGCACTCTGCACTACACTGGAAGATCTCACAATTCCTGAAATGCCTGCAGAGAGAAAAGCACACAGATGTTACCCATCTTAGCAGTTTTGGCAGGATTTTTTTTACCCTCCAACATACACAAGTCAAATATTGTTCTGTTATACAATCAAGTCAGCCTGAAAGTAAAACATACAGTTATGCTGGGAAAGTTTTGTTTCTGCTCTGCTTTGTAATACTAATTGAAAACATTCCCTAAGCTATTTTAAATTATTTTATATGTAAAATACAGAAAAACACCCCACAAATTAATATTAAAACAGACAACAAGCAGTGGGAATTGATCAAATAAATTCATTTAGAGTTCCCATTATTTATCTCCTAAGATGGTTAATCACAAAGGATTCAGAGTTGCTTCATCTGAATGCTGGTGTTTCAACATTCCAGAGCAGAACAAGTTGTACTTCGTATTTACTTCAATAAGATATTGGGATTTTGTATTTCTCTGATGGAGTAGAGATGCCTCTATGTGTGATGCTTGTCTGGCTTTTCCAGATTATCAGCTTTGGAAGATAATGCTCATTTACCCCTTTGCACTGTGCCTCACTGTCCAGGGGTTCTTAGCTATTATTAGAATAGTATATAATACTTTAAAACCTTTTTTTCAGAAGTATTAACTTGTATTTGTTGCAACACATACATACATAGTGATACATAAAAAAGTACTAAATACTTTAAAAATGTAGAAATGCAGCAGCCTCTGAGTTAGTCTTCCAAACTGAAAAGATGTTATTCTGCATTAACTACATAGAATAGAATTTCAAATATTTTTAAATCCTTCTTTCAAAGCTACTTCCATATTGAAGAACAAAGCTTAGCATAATCCATGAAATAAGTAAGAGGAATACAATATTCCACTGAAAATAACTGGAGGGGTAGGGAGAGGAAAGGAAGAATCATGTGGATCTAGCAAAATATCCAGGGATAATGCAATTCAGCTTGAGTAATCATCTTTGTCCTGCAGGATTCCCACATGGATTGTCCTGGCCTTCACCCAGAGTGATGAATTAGGAAAATCTTTTGGCCATGAAAGTGAGGGGGAGGTTTTGATTTGTTCTCCTGAGAGCTCAAACTGCTTGGCCTGAGAGGGCCAGACCTGTTCAGTGCTGTGATCCTGAGCTGCTGCCCCCCCGTGCAGTGACAGCCCTGCCTGCAGGGCCCTGCACACACAGCCACGAGGATGGGGAGCTCGGGGGGGGGAACCTGGAGTCACGTGCAGCTCCCAACACTGCAAGCCCTGCCCTGCACTCAGCTTCTACCCTGTCACTGCTGCAGCCCAGCACAGAAGGTGCCATGGACTGCCATGAAAAAGGTGCAATTCATCCTCTACTGTCAGTGGAGAACTGCAGCTCTCAGGAGTGTTATTTCCCCAAACAGAAATCAGTCTAAGAGCCCCCTCAGCAGTTGGCAAGTGTCTAGTGGCTCCCAGGCATACAGAGAACTTCTGCTGCGCTCAAGGAGCTTGCAAAATTTGCTGCCTGAAACTAAAAATGTGTCAAGTTCTTTCAATATGCAAAAGTCTCCAATTACTAAACATTTTCTTTTTTCTGCAGCATAATAAACCACTAATATCTGCAGCATTAGCTTTAACTTGCTCACATGACATAATCTTGCCTGAGAGCAGCTGTGATGATGAGAGCACCTCAATCTGCTTCCTCAAAGCTGGAGTTCTCTGCCAGAGCTCACATGCCTGGACTAACCAAGATGACTGGGAAGGGTAATGTCAGCAAGACAGAAAATGAGCTGAGCCTTGCAATGTGTGACTGGGAGGATGTCCAGCTCAGTATTTCAGTGAAGTTATGCCTGAAGGTGTAAGCACCCCAGAGTCCCGTGGTCTAAGCAGGCCACACTAACCCCTAAGGACTCCCTCTTTCAGGACCCAAACCAAAACAGATCTCCCTGTATCAGGAGGAATGCTATTTGCTAGTATTTCCTATAACCTGTTTGCAATCAAAGAAATCCAAACCCAAGTTTAAAGATGGTATCTTTTGATTAATCCCTTGGTTTTTTCACCCTTCTCTTTACACCATCCTTCTGAAATAGAAGAACATATACAATAGATTTATATATCTATTGTGTCTTAAAGGAGATTACAGACCCTGGTTAGGCCTACCTTGATGCACCACAAATCCACACTCAGGGTCATGGGCAACTTGCAGTAAAATTTCTTCCACATCTCTGTTTTTTCCAGGAGGGTTTACCAGAGAAGTTATCTTTTGTTGCAGAGTCTTTGGCAAAGCCATCAGTTGTGTAAATTGACCTTCTGGACTTTTATCAATCTGAATGTTATAAAAAGTAAGACAGAAAAAACATTCAGTTCTCTTTCTTAAAGAAGTCAGAAGATTGTTCTGGCTTTGACCTCTGCTAAACATCTCTCAGAATCCAATCTATTGCACTAGTTATGGACATTGCAAATGAAAACTTCACAAGCACAGGGAAATGCAGTTATCTCAGTTCTGAACCAGAAGAATAACAATGCAAAGATGTTAATTTTTATTAAAGGAAAGACCCACATGATCTTCCCTCTCTCTGTAAGTAACTTTTCATTGAAACTGTATAATTTCAGTTATAGCCAACTTCCTTTGGAAACATAAGTACACTACATTATTAAAAAAAAAGGTTCCCCAAAAGGCCACTTAACTCAGTTCTTCTGCCTGAATATAATCAAGCTTTAGACACACACATTTCAAGTTTAGTTTGAAAAGTATTTTCTATGCTTTAAACTCAAACCACATCTGGTTTGTGTAATTCGAAGAAAATATTCACTTCACATTTCCCAATCTCAATCAGAAATTCACAGACCCTTTTTTGAATAAAACAACCCCAACACATAAGCCTGTACATGGTTATATAAAATGTAAGCACAAACACTGAAAAATGCATGATGGAGCAGATCTCTGCAAAACTGTAGGAAAACATAAAGAGCTGGATTCCTCCCACACAACATTTCAGACACTTCATGGAGACATCAGACAGGAGTCTGGTTGCCCTAAACACTCCCTTTTGTCAGTGTGGAGAAAATGATCTCCAGATGAATCACCCACTGCCTGCAGAGGCAGCGCCGATGAGCAGCTCGGAACAGTGTGGGAGGAATCCACGCCTGAACCAAAGCTGTGAGACCTCCTGTCTGCATTCACTGGCTTTGAAGAATCTTGTAAGAGAGGATTTTCTCTGCAGACATATCCTTGGAGAAGGGGGTTCTATTCTGCACTAAGCTGCACTCCTGAGAGCAGTCACCCACCTCAGTCTGCAGAGTGACTGCCTGTAATGACACCAAGGTGTGAGAAACAGAGTATTAAACCACTTTGCTTCAAATCAACAGCTGAATGGCAGCATTTAATCAACATCCCTCATGAGTATTGTGGAATTATGGACAGATTTATTATCCAACAGCATATTTGCATTATGTTACCAGGATTTGTTTAAAGGTGAAACAACAGGCAGTACTATTCTGACTAGCCTTTTTCTTGAAGAAACCATTACTGATCCTCTTAAAAATTAATTTTAATATTTCTTCCATCAAACTGTTGAAAAGCACATTGATAAGAAAACATGGAGACAGCTGCAGTGTAAGACAGATCTGCCTATGCTGTACTCCCAATCAGTGCAGTACAACTGTTCATTGTACTCAAGTCTGCTTATAACTGTAGTTATATCAGTTTCTAACAAAGACACATCCTAAAAGGAGGCATTTGGAAGATAATTACCAACATGACTTGAGGATAAAGACTCTGTAAGACAGCCTGTGCAATTTTAACTCCATGTTGAAGTTTATATCACACTTGAAAAATTCATACATGGACATGCAAACTACAGGAGGAAAAATTGCTACTGGCCCCCTGATTGTGGCATCTCTCCTGTAATTCCAATGTTATATCAGAAAGATGGAGTTTGAGATACTGGTCATTTTGGATTTCCCAAATGCTAAGGATAAAAATGGTTTAATATGGGTATTTAAAGATCATGCCAGAATTTCACTTGAGTTTAATCAAGTTATCTTCACAATTAGGACTTTATGAGGGTTTTTTGTGAGATAGTTTTTGATGGCAGAAAGTTGCACCCCTGAGTTACAGCCTAATCTTTCTAACACAAACCACATGTTCCTTCATCACTTCCTAGACCGTTGTTTCCATGTGGGAGTCATTAGAACACACGTTTTACAACGATCTTCTCTTGTTCCCTTGCTGGGGCTCCAGTTCTGTGCCCATGCTCAAAGAAAATGAGCAGCAGTGACCACGTATGCAGAGACTGGTATTTAAGGCAAATCTGCTGGGTGCAGAATTAACTTAAGAACAGAACCATAACACACAGCAAGCACAGTGACCACCACTGCTCTCCTTGGTGCATGCTGCAATTCCTGCCTTCTGTCAGTGGGATAAAGCACCTCCACCTGCTTGTTTTTAAAATGTTTTGAAGAGCACTTGCCTCCAGCCTTCCCAGATGGTGCTTATACACCACTTGAGGGCAGTCCTGTAATATGTTACTGTACAGCTTCTGAAAATGGGGAATGTTGGGCTTCACTATGTTCTGCACTTTCGATCTGTCCTCCCCTATTATCATTCGGAAATCACCTGGTCAGGAAAAGAGACACAGTTAATTCAGGAGGAAAAACCCAAAAACTCAGAGAAAGACGGAGAATAGACCCGAAACTAACACAGCAAAAAGCTGTCATCTAAAACTTTGTTCTCTAATGCCTATATGAGCCACAATAAGGTTCACCTTCTAGTAGTCAAAAAGCTACTAAAATATCTTCAAGCACAGAAAATATGTACTTGAAGGCAAATATTGTTATGTGGCCTCTGATGTGCTGTATTAACAAACCCCAGGGCCACGTTTTCACTTGGACAACACAGTCAGTCTGGCTGTCAAGAGGCAGTAACAGTTACATTCCTTGCAATGATACATCAGTTTCCACAGATTACTAAACAAATTGACCAGTCCTAATACTTTGTATCCTAATCAAATAAGCCTCATTTTCCAATAGTGAAAAAAAATAATTTGCATTATCTCTGCACTTCAAGGGCAGTCATGGTAAGATCACTGTATCATCTCTGCCTCTTAGCCACGTATTTTGTTATCAGTCTCAAAAATCAACTCCTTTTAACAGCACTGATACATCACTGACCTTTACACTTTCTTTTCTGATACATGACTGAAAAATTTCAGAGAATAAGTGGAAAGACAGTATGTAACAAAGCACTCCACTACCTCTATTAGGTACCAGCCTTGCAGCTCCCTGGGGTTTCAGGAGTTACTGCTCAGTGCAGTGAGGATCAACAAACAAAATCCCAAATCAATTCATTTTCCCACTTCCCACATTCAGGAGAGAAATGCTGCTGGAAGGTGGCAACTTGCTAGCCTTACTTAGTTTATTTTAATTGATGCCAAGCCACAAAACAAACACTTTGCATATAAATGGTACTGGCTCATTGCTCTCAACAAATGCATCAAAAAATAAAGGATAAACATTTTCTAAACTAAAGCATGTACAACTCTTTGCAGCATGATTAGAGTAACACATCAGTTTTGTGTACTAGCATACCCTCTGAAAGACTTAACAAAATGGCAGCAAAATAAATGCCCACAAACATGTAATCAACAGCTTTTCCCTTGAACATTCCCAAGTGGGAGTCTTACTGCTTTGGCTTTGCTCACACAGCAGAGCCACTTTCAACATCTTACAGCATGGTAACTGACCTCCCATGTTTCCATCCAACTGCACTGGTTCAACAATTACACAGAGAACAGAGTTCCACCAAGAATGTAATGCCACTGCTGGGCAGGTTTCAGGTGGGCAGGTCTGCAGCCCCTCAGCAAACCCCCTTGGCTGGCAATCCCACTCTCAGCACACTCTTATTGTCACTTTGGAACAGGCAACAACTCAGTATAAAACTCCTATGGAAAAGCTGAACAAGTTGCACAGGAAGGATTCCATGAAGAACAGTAACACTCCTTGGTACAGCCAAACTGCAGCCTGTAACCCCCACCTGCACACCTGGGATTTTTTAAAGCCAAATGTGTATTTCTGTATGAGCAAAGGTGGTGCAGAGTAAAGGACAACCCCAACCAAACTTGGCCATAGTGATTTCATTAAGGATATCAACATTTAAAAAGCAATGCTGAATTAACTTGTAAAAAACAGATCTTATAATGAAGAACCATTTGCAATAGTTTTTTTAATTGTTTCCCACATCAATTTCCTAACTAAAGAAAGAAGGAAATTCTCTAAGGGGGGGGAAAAAGTCAACAAATACCAACCAGGAGATGTGTGTTAAATATTCATTGAAGAATTATAAATTGGATCTTTAAGTTAAATAAATAAGAACCTAAAACACATCACACTCAAAAAGAGATGACAAGGTATGAGTCAGTGTCAGATGACTCAACATTACACTGAGAGAGGAAAGAATTTTTTTTTCCAAGGTTTTGAAACATTAAACCAAAATACAATCCATACAAACAGAAAAACCCCACATTATCTCATCATATTCAGTCACTCATAATTAGCTGTTCATAAATCAAGCATTATAAGAAGCTCTGTTTATGTACCTACACCTATTTCCTATGAATAAGCCCAATTAGTCTCTTGGAGCTGTTACCTAACACAGCACTCAGACACAGTTTTTGGAGCAAGAAGCATGTGGGCCCACAGCAAGAGGGCAGGTGACTTATTACACATCAGACTTTATGGGTACAACAGCTCCAACTACAGCTTTTCTCCTCAGAGAGTTCAGACACCACATACTAACCAGAGTAGGAGAGTCCTGCAATCTGCATATAGAGGTCTTCTTCAGAGAAACTCTCTGGTAACATGAGAAAGGCTGCTGTGACTGCACTCTTCAGGTTGCTAACCAGAGCAGCTTGCAGCTTGCTGTTCTCATTTTGTGTCAGTATTTTCACCTGAAAAAGCAGAGCCATTGGAAGCAAAACTTTAGCAAAGTGCTACTGAAGACGGAACTTGAAATGTTACTCAATCCAGCATGAAAAATAAACAAGAAATTTACTTAAGATTAGATCTTACTAGTATGATATAATAAGGACCTTTTGTTTACACTGTGTGGAAGAGAGGAACATCTTTTTAAGGGTTAACAGTCTGCTGGAAAAGGCTGTTTTTACAAACAGGTTTGGAACTGCCACATGTGACAGCCATTAGCTGATCTCTGAAGAGCTATTCACCTTTTCATATTCATAAATTTAACATTAATCAACACAGTAAATATGAATGCATCAACAGAAATACTTCATATGTGATTATGCAGTAAGAAAAATGATCACTGTCACACTGAAAGAGAATGGAACACCAAAGAAGTAAGTTCTTATAGTCATCCTTTTTTTTTTTAGTAGAAGACTCCTCTATCAAATGTTTCAAGTGGTTTCTCAGACATTAGGTGCCCTCCCGGAAGAAGCAGGGCTTTATTTTTGCTCTTTGCAGGAGAAGGCAGCAAACTCAGAGGGGTCCTCATACATACAGGATGAACAGACCCCTCGAATGCCTCTCTGTGCCACAAGAAGTATTTATTTTTAGGAAACATTTAAACTGTTCAAGATGAACTAGAGAATCCAGTCACCTCGGATATGGAAATGTACTGGACCAAAAAGCAGATCTTTGGTAAGAACCGAATATAGAAACATATCATTACAGAGTATCAGACAGATGAAGTCAGCCTGGTTTACAAGACAGCTCTTTAACTGTGCTCTTCCAGAAACAACTCTCTCAGGAATTCCTGCTTCTCAGGAGCTTCTGTCTTTTTCAAGTGTCTTGCTTATAAAAGGCAGCTTTTTAATATTTGTCTATCCTACAATACCTTAAAAAGCAAACTGACTGGCAGTTATGAACAAAGGTATCCCATTTGCTCTTCCTTCCCATTCACACACTAATGAGCTGCAGCATTACCTGAAATTCTGCCCCCACATAAAACCTGAAACAGCCAAGGCACCCTTTCAAGGAACTGTTTTTCTTCAGGAATGTAAATACACTGTTAATGAAGGGGGGAAAAAGCCCTAAACCAAGCCCAGATCCAGTAAAAAAGTAGGAGAATCAGACATATCTGCTACACACAATCCCTCTTACAGACAGGACTCTGCTAAAGCAATGTCATGACTGATCAATACCATATTCAGAACACACTTTTTAGTTATGGCAAAATCTTTAAGAGGCATAAAACTGGAATATCTGATTTTGATAGGAAGTTGAATGCAACAGTTCACAGGTTGCTTGCTTCAATCATTCTGCACTACTTATTTATTTCCTTGAAAGCCACAGGAGGTTACTGAATGCATAACAGACTTGCTTATGTAGTTTCAGTAACTAAGACATGCTTGTTATGGGGATAAACTAATAAATGTACATTCATAACTTGCTGCTACAGGGAATCTCTAAGGAAATATAGAAGAGAGAGGTCGGTGGCACTCCAAGCACTCATACAGGTGTTTATAGAACCTCAGGATCACCTTGGAAGTAACACCAAGTTCTGGACCTGTTTAAAGAACACCACAGTTACAGCCCTTTCAAATGTGAAACTCCAAAGAGATCTCATTCCTTCTTATGGAAGACCAGAGGACTTTTTTCCAAGGAAAACAACCTGCTAGGCTTCAAACTATGCATGCCTGGAAACACTGCAGTAGTGATGAAATGAATTTATGAACAAATTTTAAACAGTTTAGAGAGCAAAGAGTCTCCCAGGAAGTCAGAGGGCAACAGTTATCACCCTGGTACAAAAGGGATGGATGTTGATTCTTGGGGTAAACCTGACAGAGCACCAAAGTTAAGGAAGGCTTTTTCACAGTACAGAGAACTTATAATTGGAACTGTTCAATGTACAATATCACAAATCAAAGTATCAGCAAATGCAGTTACACTGAAAATAGCTATTCAGTATTCATTGTTAATGTGGCATTCAGAATTCTCCCTTCAGTTGTTTCTCACTGCATTAAGCTGCATTCTTTACAGAAGCTCTAACAGCTGCTCTAACCTGTATCATGTCTCTGGAGATAGAGAAAAGCCAGTAGTGCTGAGACAATCTATTCAAACTTCCACTCCAAATTTTTACTTAAAAGCACAATTAACTTCTGTTTTAAGACCTGAAGAGTTCTCCTTTCCTTCTCACCCTCCCCTCTTACCAAATCTTCCCTTAGCACTGCTGCCATCTGCTGAAACCGCACTGAGGGTGCACTCACGGAAAGCAAACACCCACTGCTTGTGACACAAACACGGAGGAGAAAAACACACGAGCTTAACCCACAGTTCACTCAATTATAGATACTTTATGCACTAGACAGTAACTGCCCAGCAAAGCAACTTTCATTTTATTTCCATTATTTAACTGCATTAAATTTTGGTGACCTCTTTAATCTGTGATGAAAGGCACATAATACATTTAACATTAGAGGGACTTTGCATTAACATAGTCCAGTTATCCAAGATTTACTATAGGCAGAAAACTTCCACTGGTCCACTTGCCTTTGGGGGTTTTCCACAGGGTCACTGAGGACATTTCCCTTCTCAGGGATTACCCCTCTAGGGCTACACACTGAAATCAAAACTAGGGTGGCCAGCAGGCCCAGGGCAGTGAGCCTTCCCCTGGACTCTGCCTTGGGGACGCCACACCTTGAGTGTTGTGTTCATTTCTGGGCCCCTGAGTTGAGGCAAGAGATTGAGGGGCTGGAGCGGGGCCAGAGAAGAGCAACGAGGCTGGAGAAGGGAGTGGAGCACAAGTGCTGTGGGGAGAGGCTGAGGGAGCTGGGGGTGTTTGTGCTGGAGAAGAGGAGGCTGAGAGGTGACCTCAGCACTGTCTGGAAGTGCCTGAAGGGAAGTTGTGGCCAGGTGGGGGTTGGTCTCTTCTCCCAGGCACTCAGCAATAGGACAAGGGGGCACGGGGGGCTCAAGCTCTGCCAGGGGAAATTGAAGTTGGAGAGCAGGAAAAACTTCTTTCCAGACACAGTGCTCAGGCATTGGAATGGGCTGCCCAGAGAGGGGGTGGATTCCCCATCCCTGGAGGTTTTTAACCTGAGCTTGGCCGTGGCACTGAGTGCCATGATCTGGTAAAGGGAGTGGAGCTGGCCCAAGGGTTGGACTTGATGATCTCAGAGGTCTTTTCCAACCCAATCCATTCTATGATTCTATGAAATCATGGCACTTTCAGCAGTGATACATCCTTAACAGATAAAGGTAAAACTACAACTGATAATTTTCCAGCCCTGTAATTTCCTGCATTTCAAGACAGAAAACTGGAGGGCTGAGCACTTACCGGCTTCTGGAGGCGCCCAGCGACGTAGAGGGTTTTCCAGTGAAATAAATCATCAATCAGGGCATCAGTGCTAATTACTCCATACTTTATCAGCTGAGAAAAAAGCAAAAGAAAGGCTTTTGAAAAAACATACACCTGAACCTTTTTCACTACATGAAACTTACTGACATAACCATCATTCATTCTAAAAAACACTCAGCTCCAATAAAAAACTGGATGCATAACAGTAAAATACTTTCATGCTTTAATTAAGACAAGAGGTAAAAGAAAGATTTCCTATTCACATGAAAACTTCTGGGAAAAAATGAAATGCATGGAACTCTAAGACCCTTTCTAGAATTAAAGATGCAATAAAGTCACCAACCAAATTTTAGAATATTTGGATTAATCCATAGTATCCTTTATGATGTTGAAAACAGTCAAGAAATTGCCAGAGATCTAAAATCTGCTGGACAAGGGCCACTTACCTAGAATTATCAACTATACCCACACCTCACAGGTCAGGATATCAACACTAAACAGCACAGATGTCAATGCCAACTTGCTGTGTTGGAATTTGCATTTCATGCCAAACAAACAGTCAAAATCCACACTGCTATTACTACACGGTCCACTGCTGAAATGAAGGGCCTGTTTCCCCACAATACTCTGTATCACCACCAAAGCTGGCAGACAGCAAACAAAAAGGAATATAAATACAGTTTCTGAAGCACTTTACCTCCGAGTTCCAAACACTGCTCACACTTTTAAGGTGAAAGACCAGTTGCTCTGTTTGCTTTATAATTAAAATGCTGTTTGTGAAGCAGGTTTGAGACATAAATATTGCAGATATAACATGAGTTAATCTACAGCTACAATCTACAAGATTGGGTTCCTGAAATCTGCTTTCAGCTAATTATTTCAATACCTCACACACAAAAATATTTGACATAATTTGTACTTGTACACAGACTACTTGTACTTACCCTACCATTGCATGGCACTAAAGTGTTGTAGTAAATTCCTGCTCCGTAGCTCTGTACGCTGGTTATCTGTTTGGGCCCAAAAAGTTTGAGGAAGGAATAATGACTTCTGTTCTTTAACAAGTTCATCATATGCCAGGTCACAGAATCATCAACAGCAAACACGAAATCCAGCATATTGTCCTGTGGAGGAGGGGAAGAGTGTTGGGGGTTTTATGTCAAGAAGTAGCCGATGTTAATTATATTAATCTAAGATGTACATAATATCAAAGACAAAAAAATAATAAAGCCTACAACAAAAGTACTAATGTCAGACACAGGATAAATATCCAGACGAAGTTGTGTTTCCTTGTCAGTTTAGCAGACACTACTCAAAATTTTCCTGTCCTAGTTGTGATCAAACTCCAATCCTCCAAAAGGGGGGAGGAGGAAGTGTAAGATCAACACCAAAATGCACAGCTCAGTGTAACAGCTCACACGGCTACAGAACAGGTCTTTTGGCCATTTGGAAGGCCATGAACTGGGAGCTGTGGGCACCTGAGAGCCAGCAGCAAGAAACTACATTTCTAGTGTATTCCTTTGCTTTTGATAACAAAACAACCCAAACTCCAAAGACTTCTGATGCACAGTGCACAGCCAGCCAGGGGAAAGCTCACACTCGGACCCACAACCAACCCCCATCCTGAGTGATGATCCTTCAAACACACCAGGACTGTCTCGCTGGGGCTTATTAACTGTGGGCAGCATCTTGGCTAACTCATCAATACTACTAAAACCATAACCTGCTAGCTGCCTTTTTCCTACTTTGTGTGAGGATGAGATGCTGTTAGAGCTCTGAAATTCTTATTGTTTTCTGTTTTAAAGAAAACGAGGCACATTTAAAGTCACATTTGTGGGGAGTGCTTAGCTGTCAAGCCAGTAATGAATAACACTGCTGAAAAGTTGAACACAAATAAAAAAGAAACATTATTTCCAAATAGTTGACCCCCAAACGATAGGAAAGCCCCGAGACTGCCACTTCAGCGGGGCAATGTATTTTCAGTTCCGCCCATGCGGTGCACAGCAGGTTGGGCATTGCTTTAGAGCAGCAGTGAATGGCCTGACACAGACACAGTGTGCACACACAGGGCTGGGGGGACTCCGAGCCCCGCACAGCGACGGACCCACTGCGGGGCCGGCCCGGGGCAGAGACTGCGGGAGAGGGGTGGGACCCGCGCCCTTCCCGCCCCAGTGGCCCCGCACAGCCCGGCCCGAGGCTCACCTGGCCGAGCTCGGCCGCGGCCCCTGCCTGGCGGAACACGCCCGAGCCGTAGGCGAAGGCCAGGCTGAGCTCCTGCGGGAAGTGC
>VWZD01004139.1:9372-46877 GCA_013396695.1 Sakesphorus luctuosus | reverse complement strand
GTCAGTCTGGAGGAGAAAAGACAGCACAGACACAACTGTTCCTTGCCAATGTCACCAAAGGAGACTTTCCGTTGTGCCTTTTGTGACCGGACCTCCTTATCCCGTATTAGCCTTTTTAGCCACCAGCAGCTTGCAGCAAGCGTGGGTAGTGCCCTTCCCATTTGGTTCACGAAGCCTGGCCATGATGATGATGACTCTTTGCTGTGTGCTCTTTTAACCAGTGGCTGACTTGGTCATGTGTTCTCTTTGCCATTTGAGACTTTGAGTCCAAAACAGAATATTTGACAAGCTCTGGGTGCTGTTTTCTTTTTTATTGTACCACTCTGCTCTGTATTTTTATTTTGTTAAAACTGCACACTTTTTTTCGTCCATGACAACAGCAATTATTGTGCAGGCTACTGATCCCTCAGCAAACACCACCATGGAACAGCCTGCAAGTGCACCATTTGACAGTGAAATCCCCACAGCCCCGTGTTTATCTGAGAAAGCTGCTCAGTAAATGTTTCAAACAGATGAAGACATCTGGAATGTTGACTCCTCATCCTGTAACAAGACATTTTTTATTTCAAAGCAAATACTTTCTTTATGAATTAAAGTACCTTCAGAAGTTGCTTTTGTTTCCTGAGCTGTTAAAAAAAATAATTAGTTATTAATCTCTAGCATTTTGTGTCAAAGCAGATGCCAAAAAAGCAGTAACAATTAAATAGGTATCAGGCAGCTCCCACACCCACACTCAGAGGTACAGTAAGTGCCCATTAATCTACAGCTGTTTCAGAACACCACTGAAAACTTTCACATCATACACCACCACCATGGAATGGATTTGCTCAAAGCTACACGAGTGTTCACTGGTTTCTTAATGAAGGAAAACCCAGCTGGCCACTTTCCAACTCCACTGCAGTGTATTCTGTGTGTTTGTATGGGAGGCACAGCAGCACTGCTGCCAACAGCACCAACACAGGGGATCTTACTGAGGTCAAGCTCTGCTCTCTGAGTGTGGCCTGACCAAGATAAAGGTTTGGCAGCTTGAGGGTGACAGACCATCCAAACTCAATCTCCTACTCTGATTTGTTAAGTTTCAGGTGCAATTAAGTGCTCCGGTGGACAGTTACTAGAAAGAGAATCTCAGACAGGAGAAATAACATTTATTCTGGTTCTTTAGTGATTATGAGGATGGATACAATGACCTGGATTCAATAAGATCACTGCTTTCACTGAGATGTTGTTGGTAACTGCACAGTCCGTCTGGATTTTATTTTCTTAGTTCTCTCGGGCATGGTGAGGTTAAATGTGACAGAGAATGAAACAGCCTGCAAAGGGCCTCTATAACAGCTTTCGCTTAACCAGCTGTTATAGGTTTAGCCAGGTGGGCCTAAATTTAGGTTCCAAAATTTTGACTAGGCCTGAATTGTCAACTGACTTGAGCTGGGCTGAGCTAGCAAACAGCTGACTTCTTCTAGCGAATAATATTGTATTCCATACCATCTTACATCATCTCAATAGGAGTAAAATCCAGTGTATGGGTGTGGCTTGGTCAGTTCTGCCATGGCCGAGGTGCGAGCCGAACGTGATGCAGCTGCTGCCTTGAAGTGGGCCTTGCTCTTGCTGTTGCCGCTGTTTGCATTTTGTTTGAGTTCAGGGAAGTAAAAATATTTTGTTACTCTTTCTGTTTCTTGCCAAGTGTCTTTTAGAGTGCTTATGAATTTAGAGTAATACACTTTGTATTAATTGGGGAGTGGGAGGTTATTTCTTGTTATATATAACTTGTGTGTGTGTTATACTGTAGTTTTCTCTTAATTTTCTCTTTTCTGTATAAATACATGTAGTTAGTTTCAGCATAAACCTGGTTTGGAGTTTTTCTTCCCTCTCCCTCTTCAACCCTTTTTTTCTGTTCTTGGGCAGTTGGCATTTTGCCAGCTCAACCCAAGCCACCAGCAGCTCCTGGAAGTACTGACAGGAAATTCATTCAGTCAAAATCACTGAGCAACTCCTAAAACTTAGTAAATGCAGGCTTTTAGTTTCACTAGTTACACACAAAGTATTTGGGTAATGTTAATGGAAGCTTTCTGTAGTAAGAGAATGGTTTGTCTCTAAGTGTTATCATTTATGACCTTTTAAACAATTTTAACAATTTAGATAAATCCATTTGATTTTCTGCAAAGAGGCAATATTAAATCCACTAAAATTAAATTTCTTTTATGTAAGGTATTTTTGAGAAAAACAAACAGAAATTATTTCTGACTCACTTTTAATGAGTGCCTTCCAGGATCCAACTTCTGACACAAATTAATTCAACTCTGAGAGTTAAATTAAAAAAGTACTGTGGAATCAGCACAGCTTTAGCATCCTGAACTCATCACAGCCTCTTTATCAATCTAGAATTGAAATTATTTCTGGCAATAATTTTAATAATTAGCAAGAGGTATATATCACCATAATAAATTGCCAGATTGCTAAACTGAATCCTGTGAGATGAAATCAGATGTGTAGAATCTCATCCCATCATCCTTGTTTGACTGAAGTCTATCCTTCTTTATTCCAAAGGTCTCTTGCTTAAAAGAAGGAATTTTTTAATTTGTTTTTGTCTTTAATTGATCTTTATTGACTGTAGTCAGGCTATGCTTCCCATCATCAATCTGTGCTTCCTGCAGGAATCCAACTGCCCTGCTGAGCATCCTCTGTAAATCAAGCTTTCAGCAACAATGCTCCTGAAAGTTTGCAACCACTATGCTCAACAGAAGCTCTTTGAGATCATCTCCTCAGAATGGCAATTTTTGTCATTCTCTGTGCACCAGTTTCCTGCTCAGACTTTTAGGTCCTTCTGGGTCTATAATCTTTGAAGGCTTGTGTTGTAGTTCAGGGGCTCTGAGTGCTGTCACAGTTACACTTCTTATCTAATCCCCATTTAGCCCTACAAATATTTATTTCCTCCTTCTTGCTGTGCCACCAAGGCCATGCACAGCCTGTTGCTGTTCCCATTAGGAGAGTCTCATTTGTTAATACAGTACTAAACACACACTGCAGAGCAATACTTTACAGTGGCTGAAGTAACTCTCCTGAGGAAACACACCAACAGGATGAGGCTGTGGTACATTCACTGCCTCTGCCTTAGTCTATCTGCCTGAAGCCAAAGGCTGAGGACTTCTAGCAACATGAAAATAGTATTTTGTAAAGATCTCAGTGAAGAAAATTTTAATGGAAATAATAAACACATCAAGGCACTGGACTTACACATGAAACAGTCATTGCCTTCTACAGCAGTTGCTGTAGTTGCAAGATGTTTATTTAAAATACAGAACACAGATTAGATTCATTACATAACACCAGTGGAGTTAGAAAAGAATTTGCTGAAGTATGTTATAAAGTTAGTAATTAAGATAACTTTCTGTTAGCTTCTGTTATAGAATCAAAACCCAAAAAGAGTTTTGATTCCATAAATCTCGTTTATGAAGTCACTGCATTCCCCACTCATTCCAGCTCTTAATCTGCAGTTCAGTGCTCTCCAACTGTGCCGAGATAATTTATTACAGGTCTGTGTTATAAATCAGACAAAGAACAACAAAATTCATGGGCACAATGCCATATCCTGGTAGATGGATAAGTCTAAACCAAGTGTGTTAGGGTAGCTACCTGAGAGTCAGTCAACATAAACCCTTGCATCTCCTGTTGTATAACACTGTGAATCAGCCACAGAATACAGAAACTGTAGGTATCAGACAAGCCAGGAACATCTCTGGTCCCCAAACCATGAATCATACTGGTGAGATGTTCAAAGAAAACAAAAAATGGATGGGCAGTAGAGTATTACACAAGCTCTGAGCTGAGCATAAAGGCTAGACATGAAGCAGTCTGCAGATCATAAAGCTAAATTATCAATTTTAGAACATATTAACTGCATAATGGCTTTTCCATGCAAGGAACAACCCTGATTTTTTTATAAATGGAAATTTATTTGATTTATATAGATTAAATCATGGTGAGTGTTAGTACAGCACATGATAAACTGAATGGTTATGACTGCAAATGGTTGTAAGATGCACTTAAAACCATGTAACAGACATTCAGTCCAGAAAGCTTTGCAGAATGTGCCTCTAACCTACCTACAATGGGTAAAAAAATGCTCTCCAAATCCCCATTGGGAGACCAGGAAAGATCACAGGCATCAGCAGCTCCCAAGGCCCTGACACAACATGACCTTTTGTGTTGAAATTTCCAGATGCTCTGAGGAAACAACCTCAGGCTACAGAGCAAGGGAAAGCCCCAAGTGGTCCTTGCCAAAGCTGATGGGAGAGAAACAGGACGGCAAGTGCAAAACCCAGTTAGTTGAGGGAGACACAGCTATGGGGAATTCTGCACCAGTGAGACTGTCTACACATGGAAACATTGCTCCAGATGCAGCTAACATCAGGAAAGCCTCGAAGTTACTGCTGACTGCTGACTTCAGCTGTGCAAAGTTACTAATTGCACTCCATTTACTATGAAATAACAATCTCTCTCCTGCAAGTGAAAGAAAAGCTATCAAACCACAGTTTCAAGTTCACATCAAAAAGATTTTTAAATCATATCAGGCTTTTTTAACACTCCTTTTTACATTTGATCAAGCCCAGGAAAATTACCCTCATTTCTAAACATTTTGTGGGATGCCTTGCCTACATTTGGCAAACGAGCTCTTTTTTTTCTTCTTCCTCCAGTGTTTCATCTGCCTCCCACTTCTGCCTTGCCTACATCAACCACTCTCACTGTAACTGAAGAAATAATTTGATTAGCCACTAATTGATACATATTTGCTTTCAGATTGAATTCTTTACTTATATTCTCTAAGTTTGAGACTCCAGTTTTAGACTGAGAACATCTGAAGAGTCTTGGCTCAATTAGTGTGGCCCATAACCTGTCAACCCTTTTGATTCCCAACCTGTAGGGTACCACAGCAGAGGAACACAGCACTACTGATGTTTATTGCACAATTTTTCAGACTGTTCTCTCTCTGAATTAATGCCCTTCATGCAACATAATTCTCTCCGACCATCTCAAATTTCAGACTGCACAACCAAGATGAAAAACCACATTCAAGCGTTTTCATTCAACCCAGATGTACTCTTATCACTCAAATTTATGGTTATTTCATTAGATAACAAGCCATTTGCACTCACTTCAGGTACATCAGCCGTCATCGGGGTTTGAAAGCTCTGATAAAATGCATTAATGACATCTGTCTTGCTTTTGGAGTGCTGTGGGTAGGTTTTGTTTTCCCTTTTTAAACAGCCTGCATTCTGTAAGCTGGATGTGCTTGGTGAGTCGACCTTGGCTGTCTGGAGAGCTGTCAACAGGAGAGTGGGACAAAATTAACTTGTGAGTCATGATAAAGGCCTGGAGAACACTTACTGATTACCAAGCACTATCATGGGCAAACCCAACCTGACTTGGTGAAAATGAGTTTATTTCCAATTGCTACAGAGTTCGATGATGAGAAACAAAAATCATTTTACTTCCCCCCTCCCCGCCCCAGGTTCAGCTTCACCTCTGCATGCCTGACTCCTCTGCCACCCAAGCACTGCAGGGGTGGGGAATGTGGGTGATCATCAACCCACAACAGCTCTGCTCTTCTGCTCTTTCCTCCCCACCCCTCCCCCTGCCCCACAGACCATAGGGGAGTCCCTGTGCTGGCTCCTGTGATGCCTAAAAGTGTGATTTAATGTAATTATAGAAGGTTTTAAAATCATATAGACTCTGTTCAGTTACCCTGATTTTAAGTCTGAATATTAAAGTGTCTTTCCCACCAACTGTAAGCCTGGTCAAGGCCGAGCTATATTCCAGCAGACACCTGCAAGATAACAGAAGACAAACAACAAGAAGGCCTGAGAAGGCCCATCTGCCCCCCCTGACGAAGGGGCAGATTGGCAGGACTTTTGGGTGGGCATTAGGGAGAAATGAGAACTTCTGATTGGATGTCCATGAGGGGTATAAAAACCCCGAGACTTCCTGACCTAGGGGTCAGATCCCTTGGGTCTGATGGTCAGACCCTCTGTAACACCCTCTGGGTTTGGTCATCAGACCCCCTTGGGTTTGATCGTGGAAGCTTCTTCTAATAAAAACCCTATATCTTTCTCCATTAACTTGTCTGTAGTGTGTCTCTGTTCACAGGGGTACGAGATCACAGGCATCACCTGGAGCACCTCCTCCTCTAACCCCCTCGGTGATCACAGGGTTTCTCCTCACACCTTTTTTCCTCATACTTCTGTTGGTGTTTTTGCCTTTTCTTAAGCCTGTTCCCCAGAGGAACCACCAGCAGGGCAGAGGAGTTGGGCTGCTCTGTAACCCCTCAGCCCCTGCTGCCCCTGGGCACAGGCACCCCGAACAACATGCACCTCAAAGGTATTTTTACAAGTTCTGTGTGTATCACACTGCTCTAGGAAGCATTTCAAATGTAAGATGTAGAGGAGATGTAAACAGGAGGGGGCTGATGTACTGAAGCACTGAAGCTCCTGTGAGTGCTGCCCAGGAGTGAGATCCACCAGTGAGCACTGCTCTGTTCTTCCCTAGACCAAAGTGAGAAATGAAAACACACTGCTGTTGATCTCAGAAAACGCCCTAATAGCACCAAAGCACCAATCCACAATTCCTTTGGCTGTTGGCACCCTGCTGGGGAAAGCTGTGGTGCCATTGCCACAGTAAATACCTTTGTCAGGAGCCCTTAGAGAAAGGCTAGAATGCATTTGAAAAAACTACAGTACCCACACCCCATAGATACATTTTAAGAGCTTCTTACTTTTAACTAGAACCAAGTCAATTTACTGTTTTTTTCCTTACTATTCATTGCACAGGTTCCTCTAAGCAGAAGAGTTGATGTCTGTGTCTGGCTCAAAAGCTGTGATTCCAGGCTTGGCACTTTGAACCCGCAGTGATTTAAATGCTGGTTGGTGCATTAGCATTAGAGTTTGCTACGTAGTCACAGGAGGGATTGCAAAGCCACTGAGTGAGAGTGATTGTCGAAAAGTGGCAATGGCAGTAGGGACGCTTTCAAAAACCTGCACACAAAACCTCCAAGCTCTGTGAGATGATGACTGTGAAGCCACTCATGGCAGGGGGTTGGAATGAGATGTCCCTTCCAACCCAACCATTCTAGGATTCGATGATAATGCACAGAAATCCCAAAGGTGAACAAAGAGTCCATTGTAGTAGGGAAAAATCTGCTGTAGACTTAGCTGGTGACTGCCACTTCTATGCCAGAGTAACTTCAATTCTCTTCGGGACATTGGCAGTTGGGGTAGCTTCTCTTCATGCAAGAATAGCACCAGACAAACAGCCCTGATAGGGTCAGGGAAAAACACTGTTATAAATTTTGAAGGTATTTTTCCCATCACTCAAATATTACATGTGAAATGAAGAACATCTTTATAGTCCTTTGTAAGATTAGCTGCTGTCCTTGTTCCAAAAGGCTTTTTTAAGTAATAGTACTGGATACTCTTTCCCTTCCAGGTAACACTATACACAAGACCCTCTGATTTATATGCAGCTGAACAGAAGACCAAGTTTAGCACTTGTCTTTTCATGCATCAAAACCTTCCACCTTCAGGAGCAGGGCCACAGAAGATACTTTGATGGTAATCCAGGTGCACTTGCTTAGATACTCACTGGCTATGACATGACCCTGAACTGGCAAAAACTGTGGCATGAATTAAACTTTATCCTTCAAGCAAGATCCCCAAAACACCACCACATCTTTGTTAACTCGAGTGCCATGTTTCATTAGACAACAAACTAAAACAATTGTGTTTCTTCAAAAGTAGAGAAAACTCAGAGAAACACTGAACACAAAGAATGGAAGTTTGCTATGGCATCTCCCCTCTCTCCACTGTATCCTCACAGCATGGGGTCTCCTTGCAGGCCTCCTCCCATTTCAGCAACCCCAAGAGCCCCTCTGTGCTGTAACACTCAGTTCCAAGACATTCTGGATCCATCAAAATAGATTTTCTGTCTCCTCTGAAGTCTGGCTGTATGTCTGCTCCTGCTTTTCTCCAGACTCACTCTTTCTGTAACACTGCTGTTGGCTTCCCTCTTGCGCAGACAGCAAGTTGTGCTTTCCATGCACCATCCTGCCTGGAGTCTGGCACACCTCCCTCAAGGAAGGACAATAAATGCTGACAGGGAAGGAGCACTCCTATCCTGCCCCATCCGATGGCATCCCATCTCCACCTGCAGTAGCCATCAGGCAGCAGAGCTCCTTCTCTGTTATCAAACCCTCTTAAAGGCACACAGCCTCCATTAGCAGTGCTCGATCTGCAGACAGCAGATAACATCCCCTGTGCTCCTCTCACCACTAAAGATCTGCAGCTCTCCAGAGGAATTCCATGACAACAGGGGAGCCATCAGCTGGTGCTGCAGGGCCCAGCATTGTTGAGGGATGCTGATGTTGTTCAGCTGAGCTTGCAGAGAGATTTACCTTAACCTTATTTCAAACACTCTTTGGAAGCCAGAACAGCTCCAAACATGTCAAAGATGCACAGGGAGGGGGAAATGTACAGTCAGGATGTTGAGTGGTATGTGTTTCAGTACATAAAAGTGATGTGCCAGCTCACTGGCACTATCCCATGCCCAGTGTTGCAGTGCCCTCCCACGTGAGGAAGCCCTCACCAAGCACATCAGAATCTCACTAGTGCTGCTCAGTTTGCTGGCCAGGGGACTGAGCTGTCCCACTGTTTGTACTTCTGCTTGTGTGGAAGGCACTGAGAGAAATGGGTATTGGAGAAAAAAGCAATGCCACCTTCTGGAATGACAGCAGCTTTCATGGCCAAGGCACATCCACTGCCCTGCTGCCTAAATTCCTATGAAAACACACACTCAGAAACAATATTCATGGAGAAAGACAGACAGAATACTGTTGAGAGATTGCTTGCAGAAAGTGAATTTCTGAGCAATCCAAACTGCTTTAGCCGTGAGAATCCTGCTGATATGGTAGCCAAGCAAGGACACACACCTGCTGTTTGTCAGGCCTTGGTTACTCCCTTCAAGTACAGCCTTGGGATCATCCCAACTGCCTGGCTCATCTCAGGACATGAATTTGAAAACATCAGGATGAGATAATGTAAACATTGGGCTTGTGAGATATAAGCTTGTAACCAATTAGAAGTTCTAACGTGTTGGGGTAAGACCTTTTTAGCCAATAAGATGTACCTGTAACCCTATATAACCTGTGTGCTGTGTGGAATAAAATGTCTTCACTTTAAATCTCATAGATTCGTGTTGAGTAGTCCTTTCTCCGCCACGAACTTTGTTTACTTTAGAATACCTTTATTGAAAGCTTTCACAGTGCACACCAGAGGTCTGCACACATGTGACCAGGGGTGTTACAGTTTTTCTAACCTCTCTAGCCATTAGCATGTATGTTATCTACAGCCAACCTGGGATACAGATTTCTCTAATACTCACCCATAGAGATCCTTAGAACTGCGCCTTTGGAGCAGCTCCAAGGGCCCTGGGCCCTCTTCTGTTTTGTCTCAAAGCTATCTTGCAGGTGTCTTCTTCAAAACATCATGTCCTTGAGAGAGCTTAAGAATCTGTGAGAAAGAGCTTTAGTAACTTTCCAACACCACCTGAAAACGTGCACAATGCAGGAGAATCCACGTAACTTATATGATTATAATAATGGCCAATCTTCGCAAACGAAGATTTGGGAAGGGCTCACCCCACCTGGGTGTGCCCTCCGAGCCTGCGCAGTGGATTTTTTTAGGTGAGGCTTAGCGTGCGCAGAACTGGCCCCACCGTTTAACTCCTAAGGTTCGTTTTGCCACGGCCGAGCAAGCTTGGACAGTGACAGTGAAGTCCTTGGGACTATCTACAGCACCCGGTACTAACCAGGGCTGACCCTGCTTGGCATCCGAGATCTGACGGGATCGGATGGCAGGGAGGCTTGAACTGCCGGGGACGGCCCCACTGAGACTCGAACTCGCAACCTTGGGAAGTCAGAGACTGGAGTGCTCTCCACTATGCCACGGGACCGCCTTATATGATTATAAAAATCTACAAAATGCACACTAAATCTTTAGGCATCAGCCCCAGGGCTGGTGATCTCTGCTCACCATGAGGAGGAGGACACAGCAGAGAGGCAGTGAAGGACCACTGACACAGCAGGTAGAAACCCCAGCTGTTACAACTGCAACCACTCTGAGCAAGGGTGAAACAAGCTGATTTAGTCCAGGAAAGTGAAGCTGTGGTGTAGAAGGCTTGGCCTTCGTCCTGCTCTGAGAAGGAGGGCAAGAAGGAGGGAGACAGGGAGAAGGCAGCGAGTGCCCAGCCAGTCACCAAGGTGTCAAACTGGCTCTGGTTCTGATTTCTGGGGTGAGCGCCTTAACTTCACTTGAAGGGAAATAGGCCACATAAGAATTTTAATATTAGAACCATGGAGTCCTAGAGAAGATTGTAAGGGAGGTTCTGGAGCTCCCTTCCACAGAAGGAACAGATCAGATAAATATCTCTGTTCTTGGCTTGCTGCAGAGAGGAGCAGATCTTTTCTTGAGCTGCCTTTTTCTACAGTTCTGGTCTTCTATACACATGTGTTACATATAACCAAATTAACCAAATATCAGGTTCTAAAATGTGAATTTTATCTTCATTTGAATTGATTTTCATCTGGCCTAATGCCAAGGAAAATATTGAGCAATAAATAAGTGTCAGCTAAAAATGGAACTTAAGAAAAAAAGCTTCTGCTTGTTTAACTGTTTTTTCCTAAACTCTGTTACCAACTGTTACCAAGTGTTACCAAGTGTATGCAATAATTAAACAGTTAACCATTCTAAGACAATTTTCTGCTTAAATGACCATGCATTATGTATAACAGTCTTCTGTATTTTGCTTAGAGGTGAAAAATAAGTCTAGGGGAAAAAAACTTCTTAGAAGAACAGGATGACATAATTAGTGCCATCTGTATGGATCTTGTAGCCTCATAAAGGGTTTTATTGAAAAGATAGAGCAATGAAGAGTTATTTTATTTTTAAAAGACTGATTCAACTGGGCAACATCACCAGCTTTTATAGACCAGTGTCACTCCTCAGACATCAATGGAATCATACCTGCTCTATTCCCAAAATGAAAAGAGGGATAACTCCAAGAACCTACAAGAGCTTTTATTTGAAGTGAATGTCAACTCTTCTATTAACTTCACAGAAACCCTTCAAATTTAAGGGGTTATAATACTAATTTCAGGGTTTGTTACGAAAATTACACAAACAGTATCAGTAATATTGAAAGTTGATACTCAGTTTAACCTTTTGTTATCTCAGCTTTAATAAAATTAGGGTTTGTGGTCACTTCTGGGAAGATCTCATATATTTTCTAAACTGATTCTTCCAGATGAATTTTACAAATACAAAATCCCACCTGAAAACTAATCAGTTTAGTTTTAATCATCTTTAAATAGAGTTCATTTCTCCTGAGGGCCTCAGATAGAAAGAGTCAGGAAAAAATTTATTACATGGCATGTGTCAAATGAGTTGTAGCCCTTCCTATTCTTTTATCCATTTCACTCTAAACAATTATTCCAAAGTTATTACATACTTATATAAACTGACAGAGAAATCAAGGAGCAGAGTTCTTACAGAGTTCAACAACAACAAAATCACCAAAAAAACTCCCAATGTGCTATGATCTCCCAAATTATCACCGTAAGTTCCAAATAAAAACTTCCTTGAATGTGTTTTTCAGTAGTTATTCTATTTACTTTCCATATTCAGTTTACAACCATTTCTAAACCTCTAGGCCACCACCAGGGGTACATTATAATTACAAATTTTTCTGCCACATCATTAACACCAAATGTTCCAATTTAGGAAAATTACCTTGGTTTTACTTGTACCTTTTAATCAGCAAACAAGGTCAGCTTGACCTTCTGGGGGAACAAAAACCCTTCTGAGCCTCTATCAACCCATGATAAAATTCACTTGTATCAAGCAATAACAAGTCAAGTTTTTTGTTTCTGCACATCTGAAACTCCTCCACGAGGTCACTGAATGGATCACTGTTCTCAGTGCAACATATGTGACAGGCAGAAGCTTTATAGTTCATTTTGTTTAACTTCTCTGCTAAATGAAAGGTGGCTTGATAGAGGAGATGATATAGTTCTGTTCATTAAAATCTTGTGCTGGATTATAGGTCAGTTTTCTCCTCCTGGCTGTGGGAATAAAGGAAGGCATCATCTTGCTGCTTCAAGCACCATGAAGCACTTCATATCATCAAGAAACAGGTCTTGTCTAGGGGAAAAAATGGATATTTTTGAACATATTCAGCACCATTTTTTTACTGCCAAATACAAGGTCTGAATGTTTTTCTCTTTTCTTTTGTTGTTTTTTTTTTAATTATTATTTTGGGTTTTTTATTGTGGAATGCTACTATTTTTCAGCCACAAGAAAACTGAGATGGTCCCATTGAAAAGGCACACCTGCTACTAGTGAGTGTAGCAAGAAAGACAGTCATTAGGTCTATTTCTTTCAGTGCATATTTGTAAAAACAAAGTTAGGACAAAGGTTTTTAATATAGAAACTTCTAATTGTTGAAGTGTTTTAAAAAAATCCCTCAGGAGGCTGTTCTGGGATCCCAGTCCCTCAGGGTACAGAAAGGATCACAAAGCTTACTTGGACATCCAGCCTTAATGGAGCATCAACACTTGGAATGTACTTTCACCAGCTTTCCATTTAAAAGGCTCTTTTCTCACTCTACAATCACATCACTCCTTAAGCTGATGAGGTCTGGCCACACATTTATCAGGTCTTTGGTCCTATTTGACAAGGATTCACCTACAGATTTTCTTTCACAGTAATCATATAATGCAACTCCATTTGAACTCTGCTCTTCCTTCTTCAACACTCACAATTCCATCTGAAATTATATTAATTCCCTAAATTAACACACTTGAATTGCATACTACTGAACTACTTTCCATTTCAATTATTCCAGTTACTCAGTTTCACTGACTTTTTTCTCAGAGAAGTGTGGAAATACATGAAAGGAAATACAGGACTCCCCATTTCAGTCATTCGTGAAACTCTGACACAAGGTTGGTTAAAAGAAGTTAAATCTATTTTAGGATCATGGAATAATGAAATGGTTTGGGTTGGAAGGGACATTAAACCTCATTTCATTCCACCCCTTGCCATGGGCAGGGACACCTTCCACCAGCCCTGTCCCTGGACACTTCCATGGATGGGGCAGCCACAGCTTCTCTGCCCAAGCTGTGCCAGGGCCTGCCCACCCTCACAGGGAAGAAGTTCTTCCCAATATATGTAAGCTAAATTTCCCCTCTTTCAGTCTGACCTCACCATTCCTTGCCCTGTCACTCCAGTTCCTGATGAGCAGTCCCTCTCTGGCTCCTCTGTAGCCCCTTCAGCTCCTGGAAAGTGCTCTGAGGTCTCCACACAACCTTCTCTTCTAGAGGCTCAATTCTGTCTCAGTTTCTGTTTATCTCGGGTCTTTGAGCCTCCCACCCAACAGGGCTTGGAAGATGATTGAGGTCACAATCAAATCTAATGACAAATTCCTGATGGGCCAGAAATTGTGTTTTCTTCACACTTAGAAGTGGTAGAACAACATGAGAAATTTGAAAGCTGAAGGGAGTTTTTTGGAAGAATGGGATCATCAATCTGAAATATAAGTCCAAAGCGAAAGTGCCACCTTTGCCTTAATTATAACTTTATTACTTTGATGCTACACTTGGCTGGATCATGTCACAAAGCTGTGTCAAGCCTTGGGAGCAGCAGTGCCAGACTGGGTGATTTTACACCTAAAAAGTACAGAGGTTTTATGCCTTTCATTTAGCATTCTGTACTCAAACAAAAATTAAAAGGTCATCTCTTCAACTTCTCTGGGAGAAGACTGATTATGGTACAACTTGGGGCAACCTGAAACAAAACAGGAGCAATTTAATTTTGACAAGTTCATTTATCTTTTGGTAAATTCTATGAAAATATGTTGATAAAGGGGATTGCTCATTGAAAGAAAGTCTGTGTGTTTTTGTTTTTCAGCCAGGGTGAGTTTGGTTCATACCCAGTAAAGAATTTAAATGCCACCTGAGATGCCCAGTTTGAGCTGGGAAAAGCACAGTGAGATCACTTGGGAATCTGCAAACAGGATTTCTTCCCTGGCTGTTGTTTTTGGAAGGAAAGTGCTTCACCCTTGCTGAGTTCATTGCAAACCCCAAGTTACACAGTGTTCCAACTGCCATCAGTGATGGATCCAATGGTGATGCTGAATGATTTGGGGACTGAAAGTTACTTGGTTAACATTTCCATTGCTTTTTCTCTCTAGCACAAAGTATCATTATTGCAGAGTCAGGTAAGAAGAATGACATTTTGTAAAATTCAGGATAAAAGCATTTTCTAAACAATTAGCTTGATGTGTTCCCAATCAGATTCATGACTATGATTTCTAGTTGTTTAACCCTGATATAGAGAAAAAACTCCATAAACAGTAAATTAAAATAACTTGAATTGACACTGTGAGTTCCCTGGTTATAAGAATTGCTATTTAGGTGTAGGCTACCTGTAAAATACCTGTTAATCTTAAAAAAAAAAAAATTCTTTACTGATCCTGAAAAATCTTTACAATGCCCTTATTTGGCATTATTCTTTTCTTTTTTCTGATACACATATGAGTTTGTTCCCAAAACACAGGCCTGTCATGAAGAACACAAAGACTAAGCAGGCTTGGAACTCCTCAAAAAAAAGCCTGTACTGCTAAAGAAAAGAAATATCCATTCCATTGGCAAGTTAGACTTTCTGAAGGAACTGGATATTGAGCTGTCTCACTAGCAGAAAGGAAGATGGATGACTCTTCCTGAATTAGATGCTTGAAACTTGCTTCTGCTCAAAAGAGAATATGACCAATTTGGGAAAGAGTTGCCTCTAACTCTGGGAATGCTTTATCATAAATAGCAGATTGTATTTGAACTTTACTTGAGTGTTTTAAAGGTACTATTACAGCTTAACCTTCAAAATGAATAACAGTTTATTTGTGCAGTTACTCACTGAAATAGGTTGAGATATCCAGTTTAAAAAATGTTCTACCCTGTCCTTTATGCCCTACTTTTTCTATTCATTATTAGCTGGGTTTATTACTCATCTTATTTTTTCCGTTTTAGGTTCAGAGGCAGCAGATTGATTACCTTGTGTTGGCACCTGAAGGGCAGGGAGGCAAACATGAGCTCAGACCATCCTCTTCGGGTAAGAAGCCACAGGTGGACTCTCAAGGAAGCATTTTGTAGCTTCTGACCTTCCCCTGTTCATACAGAACCTTCCAGAAGGAAGTGTGGTACTCCAGGGAGAGTCTGGAAAGGTCAAACACTGAGAGAAGGGGCTCTCTACTGTAATGGGGCCATTAATTCTGGCTGTCTGGGTGATGAGTCCTGAAGACTCAGAACCACTTTCACTCTTTCTAAATGACTAAGATCTGGCACTAAGCCTTTTCAGCAAAGAAACCTGTGTCCAGGAGATGAGATGCCAAAGGGGAAGCTCCAACACTGAAGTTACAAGTAGCCCAGAACACACCGTATTTTTTCCCCTGGATTTCAGCTAAGGCAAAACACTGGAGAGAAGGTGAGATACAGGAATCCCAGGTACTGTTTTTACTCCTCCAGTGTGTTCTGGAAAAACTTTCACTGTTATATGAGCACCTAAGCTGAAAAATTCTATGCAATTTATAACCAGTATTCATACACAAATACATCTTTAATACTGTTGAGGGGTTTTTAATTAGAAGAAAGTTGTCTAATAATTTCATTGCCAAACCCCCAAATCCATCTGTATTTTGCTGTGATTTAAGTGGCTCTATGAATAATCCAGCTATGATACAGGCCCTGGATTTGACTCGTATAATTTACTAACAACATTAAGTATTGGAAATAAATTTGGATGCTCAGTTCCTTTTTGAACTTGGCCTGTATATATGTACCAGGTCAGAAAACTTGTGACACAGTTCTTTGTTTCAGAAACAGGTATGTCCATCAGAAGCATCAACTCTCTTACAGAGCAACAAATATGAAGTTAATAAAACTTACTATTTTTTCTATTACTTTTAAATACATTTATGCTCAGTGCAAGGCATAATTAAATTATTTTAAGTACTGTTATGTTTAATACCTATGAAATGGGCATTGGTGTAAACCCATATAAATCACAGGAAAGTCATGCAGGAGAAAAATGAAGAGCAAAGTTAAGCCAGACAAGCTTTCGAGAATTGTTTGTTGTTCACTAAACGTTCTAAAATCCTTCATTAAATAATGCAGTGGCGAATGATGAATTTCTGTATCAGTAAAATGTGGTGGAATTTCTAGGGCTGCTAAAAGTTAGAGTACTATTCTTTATTCAAAATATAATCAACTTGCACTGCAATGCTGTGCAAAAATAATGCTTTAATTTAGTTGTAGACATGATTCATTAGGATTCAAATGAAGGAGACAAACGAAAATCCAAATTTGGGGTAAGCTTCTTATGAAAGTCCTAAACAAAGGTGATGCCCAAGCCCCAGACTGAGCCCACCCTGCCAGTGCAACGGACTTTTGGGCAGGGGTTAGTGGTGGCATTGGCAATGCTGGGTAATGGCTGGACTCGATGACCTTAGAAGGCTTTTCCAACCTAAAATTTTCTGATTATGATTTAATTAACCTCACATATAAACTTACAGGTGCAATGAAATTAAATGTCTCAGTGACTAAAACTGTCCATCTAAGTTTGCTATACACATTCTTTAGGGTTTGGGTGAAAAAAATAAAAAGACAGTATAAGAGCATATTAGTAAAACACTCTATACACTTATGTTTTAGCACAGCCAAAAACCTGTCTTGTTGGAATTTTGGGACTTGCTATTCCAATACATTCACAAAATCCATGGTTTTCTTACCTGTCACTTTAATGCAGAGCTCCCCCTGGCTTCAGGAGTAACAGCATTTGGATATTTTGCTGATTTTTCACATCCATAACTTCCCTCTTCAAGCACTTAATAGGCTTTTAAAAAAAGAAAGCAATACAACATGAGAAATACAAGAGTGCAGGGAGGGGCGACATTCATTGAACATTGGGATTTTTTGTTGTTTTTTTTCCCTTCACTGTAGACATTTCAAAGGTTCTTGGAAATGTTTCATGTGTCTCTTCCTTTGAGCATATTCTCCTAAATTTCATTTAATTGTGCAGCCACCAAATAAGAGCTGTTCAGGCAGTGATGCAGAAGGATGCATCAGGGACTGCTTTCCCAATATTTTCCTGCATGAACAAGTAGGCAAGAGGAGAATGGAAAACAGCGTGAATTGTAGGAACATTCCATGGCTTGTTTCTTACTGGCCTGACTTGCTGGCAGACATGAAAGCTCCTCCCTCAGCAGGACACTCTGATGTCTGGGCTACTGCACAGAATTGCCACAGGCTTAGGCAGGATCACCTCTTTCAATAGTTTTAAGACCAAAGTGTTTAAAGCCTTTTTTCAAGGTCTTGGGTTTTTTATCATTTTGTTAAAATTGTCAAGCATTACAGATAGCTGATCACAATGAAAACCAATAACATAAGGATAAGCTCACAGGCTCTGTGAGGAAAAATGTGTTACAGCACGCCTAGTTTGATAAGCTTTTTCCTACACACTTGCAAGGCTGGATAGAGTTTTTCTAGAGAACTCCTGGGAGATAAATGGAGGGCCAGGAGAATGTAAACAGCACACACAGAACCAAAACCTCTGTAAAAATGGAAAGGTGTATGAAAACCTGCACACAGGAGTTCATTATCAACAGATCTGTATCAAGGTGGAGAGAACTCCAGGATCCAACCTGTGGCCAGCACTATTCCTCATCTGGATGTTTATTCCTTGGATGACAGCCTTTAGAAATAGGCTGCTAGAACACAGAATTTTACAACTCTATGGTCAGGCAGATGCTCCTGACCTCACCATCCAGCTGGGCAACATCTAGTTAGGGTGCAGGTTCTGGGGAATTACTGTGGATCACAAAATGGGCAAGACTCAGCCATGCCACACTGCAAAAGAAAATTCCCCTGCAGACAAAGACCTGCAGCAAGAGCAGGTGTAATCCTGTCCTGCTCCACTCACCAAGGAGATCTCCGCTGGAGCACTGAGTCTGGAGCACTGTCCTGGGAGAAACATGGATATTAAACACAGCACAGAAAATGTGACAGAGAAAAAGAGTGGAAAACAATAGGACTGCCTAAGCCTGCAGGCCAGCAACGTGACTTTCAAATATATGAAAGGTGACTATAAAGAAGATAGAAATAATCTCTTCTGCCTATTTGTAGCTGATACAAGAGGTCATGGATTGAATCACAGTAAGGAAGGTTCAGACTGGACTTCAGCATATGGTCTATGGGGAGAGCTTTAGTGACAGGCTAGAGAAACAGCTGTCAAGACTATTTTAAGAAGTTGTCTTCCTTGTCCTTCCCCATCCTACAGCTCCGAACTAAGGAGCAAGGTTAAGCTATGATAAATGGCATCACTACCTCAGTGTTGTTCCTGGGAATTTGATCAGTGTGTACGTGAAAAATACTGTTATCTGGTTGCAGTGTAGTACTCTAACATAGAATGTCTACATTCTCAAATGTATTTTGGAAACAATTTTGAAAAATATCAAGGTAAGAAATTAAAGTGAAAAAACTGTGAGGCTGGAAAGTGACGAGAATGTTCCCAACAAGGAAAAGCATTTTAGTAACTAAGTATTAAATTATCCAGGTGAACTGTCTTAATTTTGTTCTATTTGGAAAGATCAGCATTTTGATTTTCAAAACATTTTCCAATGCTAGACCATATTTCAAAATCACAACAGTGTCTCAAGAGGAGCTTTTACCTCACCCCCCAAAGTGATAAACTTTAGGAGTTGTGTTCTTAAGAGCAATGCTTCCTTTGGGATGCAAATGAATGCTGCTCTGCTGCTGGACAGACTGGTGCCTCCCACCATTGCCAGGGGACAACTGGCTGAAGAGAATCCTCTGAAAGTTTCACAGGCCAAAAAAAACTTTCTCACACCTTTTGTGGAAAACAGCAGGGGTAATCCAAGAGATCATTATGATATAGGAAGGGCTACAACTCATTTGACATATGCCATGTCATAGGCCATGAAATAAAATTTGTCCTGGCTGTTTCTATTTGAGGCCTTCAGGAGAAGTGAACTCTATTTAAAGGTGATTAAAACTAAAGTAATTATTTTTTCCAGTGAGTTTTTGTATTTGTGAAATTCATCTGAAAGAATCAGTTTAGAAAATACATGAGATCTTCCCAGAAGTGACCACAAACCCTAATTTTATCGAAGCTGAGATAACAAAATGTTAAACTATCAGCTTTTAATATTACTGATACTGTTCGTGAAATTTTCCTAACAAACTCTGAAATTAGTATTATGTGCCTGTAATCCATTCTTCCATGTCTCAGGTTTGGCCTAGTTTTTTTTACCAACCCTGGACTGCCTTCCTCCCTCCTCCTGGCTGGAGGCAGGGCAGTCTCATCACTGTTCTTGGCTCTGTTCTGGGATTTCTGCTTTAACATGTGGACAGCTTTGTAGCAGCTTTCTTACGTTTTGATTTCCATACCTGGACTTCAAGCACAGAAGTAGATGCACTGTCCCACCTCTTCATGTCTTTCCCCTGGTCACACAGGAAGGATGACAGTTCACCATGTGACTCACACTTGGGGTTTGCTCTTTGTCGAGGTGAGACAGGAGAGACAGACAGCTTGCTTTGGCTTTAAGGCTTCTCTTTGCAGTGGCTGCATTCACAGCAGGTACAACTGGAACTGTGTGAACTCACAAAAACAGTCAGTAACAGGGATAAAACGAGCATCCAGTAGCAAGGGAACATTGTTTGTATTATTTGTTCTGGATATACTAAAACAAAGCAGATAGCAAGGAATGTTTCTATAACAATGCTCNAACAACAAAATATTTCTACTTCCCTGAACTCAAACAAACTGCAAGCAGTGACAACAACAGGAACAAGGCCCACTCCAACAAGGCACCAGCTGCACCACGTTCGGCTCGCACCTCGGCCATGGCAGAACTGACTAAGCCACTCCCACACACTGGATTTTACTCCTATTGAGATGATGTAAGATGGTATGGAATACAATATTATTGGCTAGAAGAAGTCAGCTGTTAGCTAGCTCAGCCCAGCTCAAGGCAGCTGATAATTTCAGGCCTATTCTAAATTTTGGAACCTAAATTTAGGCCCACCTGGCTAAACCTATAACATTCCAGGAGGACAGCCTGAAGCTGTGGATCTGCAGAGCCCGTTGATGCCACTGCTCAGAGACACAAAGTCTGGCCCTTCCCAAATTCCTCAGGAATATTTCAAGTGAGCCACATTGAGAGTGAGGGCTGACTGGAGTGCAGATGGAGGTGGGAATGTTCACCGTCACACAAGTGTCACAGTCTGGTACTGGGGAAAGAAAAAGGGGGAGATAAAACCAGACATCCCTGGATATCCTGCTGTGGCTGTATAACTGCATGACATTATTAGAGAAATGCCTGAAATGAGTTATGGAGCTAATTAAGGAAATATAAAAGCCATGGATAAAACGTTCCTTGTTAAGAATAATTGATAGTACAAATCTTATTTGAAAGGTTAACAAGCTCTTGAAAATTGTTGAATCAAGTACAGACTGATGTTTTTAATATAATTATATAGAGCTAGCAGATGGTATAGTCCTTTTTATTATATTGTCAGCTATTAGATTTTCATTTTGAAAGCAAATAACTTAATTATACTAAAGATTTGTATGGTTATTTTAAAAGATTTTTTCATTTTCTAATATCTGTATGTACTGATCAAATGCATAATATTTACCATTTATAAAAACTTGAAAGACAAGATTTAAATAAGAATTCAGAATATTTTACTTTTTTCTGAAAAATTTTATTTTAGATTTTAATTAAAAGCTCAATTCCCATAATGAATGACATAATTTTAAATATGTAAATATATTTTCAGACCAGCTGAGGTCTGAAGTACTTTGAGAAAACAAAGCAGCAGGAAAAAAACTACTCTTAATTCAATAATTCTAGTTCCAAAAAGCCACTGAAAAATTAAACTTAATATGCCAGATGATCCACCAATTCAGAAAGGAGTCAGGTGATTACCTCATTCATACACCCTCCTGTCTGCCAGTCTGAATCTGAGACCTCCTTTTCACCCATGTTTTGAAACTCTGTGCAATAAATGTCACTACTTACCTTAGTTTTTCTAAAACAGAATCTTCACATAAGACTCAGACTTCTGCCTCCTATTGTGCTACTTCTACTACTGAGTAACACATTCTACAGACCTCTTACACATCAAACCAAAACTGAGGAGAGTTCAAGATTCATAGGTGGAGTAACAGCATATTTTTCTCACTACAGTCAATGAGGTTGCACTGTCTGAGAATAGCAAGGAAGCAGTTCAGTTCATCAGGAACTTGAGTGACAGGACAAGGAATAATGAGTTCAGACTGAAAGAGGGGAAATTTAGGTTAGATATTGAGAAGGATTTGTTCCCTGTGAGGGTGGGCAGGCCCTGGCACAGGGTGCCCAGAGAAGCTGTGGCTGCCCCATCCCTGGGAGTGTCCAAGGCCAGGTTGGACAGGGCTTGGAGCAACCTGGGCTGGTGGGAGGTGTCCCTGCCCATGGCAGGGGTGGTACTGGGTGGGCTTTGAGGTCCTTTCCAACCCAAACCATTCTGTGATTCTGTGATTTACTAAGAAGGCGAGTGCTCTAATTTATTCTTACAAGTGTCAGACAAAATGGAGTAAGTCCAAACTGATTTTGGACTTTTCCATAAGGAGTACTCATCGCAGACTCATGGAATAGTTTGGGTTGGAAGGGATCTTAATGCTCATCTAGTTCCACCCCCTTGACATGGTCCACTAGACCAGGTTGCTCAAGTCCTTACAAAGTAGGACGTGAATTACACCCTTTGTCTTAGTGTTCATCTCATCTAAATGTAGCAATCAGAAAGAGAAGCATGTACTTGTTAAGATTCCTGTATAATCATGGGGCAAACCACCAGACACCTGCCAGGGCCCTTTGGAGGTGCTGTTTGCATTTATCAGTTAGCAGAAGTCCAAACTGCTCCTGAGGAGAATACATTTAAAACATCTAAGTTAGATGGAGGAAGAGGGATACTATACAAACTTAAGCCTCATTAAGTTAGAGAAAATGTGCCCATATTCCTCAAACTCATCAATATAATTTGCCTTGGGAAGGGAACAGAAAGCAACACTTGCCCAAATACCTTCCCAGCTGTGCTTTCATTTCCAATTCTTCAGGCTAACGCTCATCCCTCCCAACAACTCGAAGCTCTGCTCACATGGCTTGTGAGGAACCCGGGGATGGCTGTCAGTGAGGCCATAAAAATAGATAGCCTGAGCTTGATGGCTCTTGAAATAATCACACTGCATCAGTGCTTCAGCTGGGGTAGGAAATGAAGGATGGGAAGAGCTCCTTCTGTGAGCTAAGAGTAAATAACTGACCCAGACAAGCTCAGACATCCTGCAGTTTCAACTTAATGAATTCACTGGACCCTTGACTGGATTAAAATAAATAAAACATACTTTCTCACTTGCAAGTCCCCTCAAAATAGTCACAAAACAACTACCAGGTCACTTGAAGGGAACTAAAAATCATCTAAAACTTCATGGATTTTTAACCAATGGGCTACAATCAAAAAGCTGTAACAACAATGTGTTCAATTGTCTATTTCACACTCTTGTAGTCATTGTCAAAGTACTGGATTTATGCCAGTCTTTCTGTCCTTCTCTACAGTCTCTGTCACAACAATCAAGCATTGCAATTTTATAGACTTATATGTTCTCTCAAAGATAACAGTAACCAATATTCCTTTGTCATTTTCAATGTTCTATAATTTTATGGGATGGTTCTTCTTATTCTTCCTTTTACATTCTCAGAACTGATGAAAAAGTGATGAAACGGCCAACAAAATAAAATACAGAATTATTAAGAGGTTAAAGTAGTGAGCCTGACTACTGTCTCTTATGCAACACACAGGGCCTAAAGATTTTTGTTTCACTTTTGGTCATTCTCGTCACAGCTTTCTTGCAAAGTAACATCACACGACACAACAAGCTCCCACAGGAACTGCAGATCATATCAAGCATCACCACTTCCCAGCTTAGACAGGAGGCTCATTTCAGTTGATTCCATGTCCTTTAAAAACTGCTTAGCACACCACACGTGCTTCTGCCCCTTTCTGTGCAGATATGTGTAGGTATGGCTCAGGATAAATCCCAAAGAAGCTACTCTGCTTCAGACACTCCTCCTCCTACAGAGATGAAAGAGCCAATAAGTGACAGATGTTTGTCACGCTGCTTAATCCACCACTAGAAGGAATGTGAGCCTGCAGTAATGGAGGGAGTGTAAGAAACTGTGCTGTAGAGCATTAGTGGTGTCCTAAAACGAACTGAAGACGAAATAACACAGTAAGTTCTCAGTGGGGAAGGAAAATGTAACACAGTTATCCTTACATGCCAAACCCTTGAACAGACTCTCCAGCTGATCCACCATGTGGTTCCTCTGTGAATTCAAACTGGAGGCAACAGGGAAAGGATGAGTGGGGCATAGGTACAGTGCAGGCAGATTAAAGAATAAGAAAGAACAGAGAGAACTGCACCAACTGTAGAATCATTTCCTGCACCTGCAAACACTTCACCTGCAGTTTCGCTTCTGTCTTCTGCAATATGCCTGCATGCACAAGGTTTGTGAATGATGAAAGCACATGAGTTATTGTAATCAGAGGAAAGGAGATTACATCACTGAAGCTTTTCTGGCATTCAAATTAGTTATTTATGTCAACCTTCATTGAATTTTCTTCCCATAAATGTGAACATTTTGGGTGGTTTATGTTAGCTATATCTCCACAGACTCAAGTGTAAATCTACACTTCGAACATCTGAAGACGTGAACCTGAGGAAGGAGTGGAGAAGATGTGAATGAGGAGAAAGTCACCTTTCAACACTGCAGAGTTCTGCTTTGGCTAGTTCCTTGTTTGGAAGCTTTCCTGACCCCTGATAATTATTATCTCATCCTCATCCCTTCTGGGTGCACAGCACCCTCACTTGAACCTGGGGGAACCAGATCCTCTTCATATTCTCCTCCCAGGGGCAATCCCTTGCAACCAGCAGCACAGAGAGACTTCTGCCCTGCTTCAGGTTCTTAAAAGTTTGGGATGTGCCAAGATTTCAGGTTTCTGGTATTTGATGCTGAGCCTAAGGTAATGTTATGGGTTTAGCCAGGTAGGCCTAAATTTAGGCTTTAAAACTCAGATTTGGGCCTGAAATTGTCAGCTGCCTTGAGCTGGGCCGGGCTGGCTGACAGCTGACCTCTTCTAGCCAATGATTTTGTATTCCACCCCATCTTACATCATCTCAATAGCAGTAAAGTCCAGTGTGTGGGTGTGGCTGGGGCAGTTTTCACCATGGCTGAGGGGCAGGGAAGACGTGCTACGCCTTTTCTGCTATCTTAGGCCTCGCTCCTGCTTCGGCTGCTGCTCCTTGCATTTTGTTTGGTTTCAGGGAAGTAGAAACATTTTGCTGTTACTCTTTCTGTTTCTTGCTGAATGCCTTTTAGAGTGCTTATGGATCTAGAGTCATACACTTTGTATTAATTGGGGAGTGGGAGGTTATTTCTTGTTGTATCTTGTTAAAACTTGTGTAAGAGTGTGTTATATTGTAGTTTTCTTTTAATTTTCTCTTTTCTGTATAAATACATGTAGTTAGTTTCAGAAGAAACCTGGCTTTAGAAGTTTTTTTTTCCTCTCCCTTTTCTTTCTCCCTTTGGCTGGTTGGGGGGAGGAGGAACCGTTTTTCTCTGTACTTGGGCAGTTGGCGTTTTGCCAGCTCAACCCAAGACGGGTAACATAAAAGGGCACCGAATAAAGGGTTTTACATAGTGACTTGTATCATCCAATCTCATTCCTGCTGCTAGTTGGGAAGTCACAATGTCCTCAGTAGTGATAGTCTCCTTCACAGTAATAAGCTTTGGGGCCTGGGCTAAGAGCAGAAACTTCTCCCTCAAGGACTTAATCCAACAAAATATTTGAGCATATACATAATATTTAAGGGTAGAATCTTAAATATTTTGCTGAATTGTCATCTAAAATGCATAACAGAAAAACAAGCAAACTAAGTCAGAGTGCTCAGAAACACTTCTCCTTTGAACCCCAACTTTAAGACACTAAAAAAACCCCCAATACTGACAAACAGCTGAAAAGAACCTACAAGTTGTTACCAGAGGGGGTTATTACTTTTTTGTGTTTGACACCTTCTTATTCCTTTGATGCTCTCACTAACAGCAGATTTTACAGGGGAATACAAAAAATTGAAATATAACTCCTTCAAATAAATACACAGACTAACATCAAGTAGCTTTTTAAATGCTGTCCCACCAAATTGTCTTTAGGAGCTAAAGAAAGGTGCATATATATTCCTGTGTGAAATGCTGCCTGGCAATGCTTTCAGAAGAAAGGATCAGAGGAGTTTGCATGCAGCTCAAGGCAAAACATGCCACTTACAAAAGACCATGGAAGACAGCAGGTAATTCAAGAATTAGAAACACCTTTTGACTGAGAAAACCTGAGGGGCAAATATGATCTCATGGACAGAAAAAGGATTCAGGTGATTTTCAGTAAAAATATTCCAATCCCTAGAGAGGGACAAACTGGCTTCGAGCTATCACAGACCAACAGACAGCGCTCAGTTGCTTCTGCAGGGAACCTTCTGAGGTGTCCAGGAGGGAAAGAGGACTCTGGCTGGCAGGCTCTGCCCAACAGCCAGTCTCTCATCCATCTGAAATCAAAGCAGGCACAGCGGAAAAGAAGGGTATTAATCTATAAATTATGTGGGTGATTTTTTTTATTCTTTTTAAAGGAAGAAGAAACTCATGTAAAGCAAGAAGACACAGAATACAAACACCAAAGGAGAAGGGAAAAGTGAGAGAAAGCATGAATAGAGATCAAAGTAAAAGAGGGATGGACAATGAGATTACTCTGGGGTCTAGACTTGATTTAGTTAATGCATTGGGCAAGGCTGGAGAAATATGTAATTTTTGTAAAGTAACACAGTGCACTGCAGGAACAGAACAGAGGAACCAGAAACAATGGGAAAAGAGATAACAGGAAGGTAATGCAGTCATGGTGGGGGTGTGAGGACAGGATGAAAGAGTAGAAAATAGATCTGGTGTTGAGTTGCCACATTTCAGAATCCCAGAATCACTAAGATTGGCAAAGCCCTCCCAGCCCCTGNCTGGGCAGCCCCTGCCAAGGCCTGACCACCCTTTCCAGGCAGAAATTCCTGCTGCTGTGCCCCCTGCCCCTGCCCTGGCCCAGCCTGAGGCCGTGCCCTCTCCTCCTGTCCCTGTGCCCTGGAGGAGAGCTGGACCCCCTGTCCCGTCTCCCCCTCCTGGCAGGGATTGCAGAGCCAGAAGGTGCCCCCTGAGCCTCCTTTTCTTCAGGCTGAGCCCCCCCAGCTCCCTCAGCTGCTGCTCCAGCCCCTTCCCAGCTCCGTTCCCTTCTCTGGCTCTTCTCTATCTTTAAGACTGTTGCTGGTAAACTATGAAGTAATAAATATGAGAACAGAGAGAACAAAGCAGGCTCCAAAGAGGCTCTCTCCTAGGGGACCATTCCCCATCTCAGGGGTACAGACAGAGATCATGGCTGTCACTCAGGAGACATTCCCATCCTGACAGGGGGAGCAAGCAGAGCCCAGTGCCCCCTGCAGTGCTGCTCCCCAGTGCTGCACTGAGTGGGTAGTGCAGTGGATTGCAGGCATATTGCTCAGGGGAAGGTCTGGCTGTGGCTCTTGGAAGGGCTGACTGAAGAGCAGCAATGGGCTCTTGCACTGACATACAAGGCAGTGCCTTTCCTGGTTTATGCTGCAGAAATCAGTCTGTGACAACACTTGGGTCTGGTTTTTTCTGGGCTATTGGCAAAGCCTTGCAGGTTTTGACACAGCAAAGTATATATTTCACAATATCTATATACACCAAATTACTACACACAATGCATACACACAGGGAAATATGTATTAAGCCCATAATAATAAATACTGTTGTTTACATTTTTAGTTACATTATCCCCCAGCATGAGGAGTAATTAATAAGATCATGAGTTGGTTCCACTTCCAAGTTAAGGAATATATAAAACCAGACTGTAAACAAAGCTTTTCAATTAACAAAAATGAAAAAGCAGAAAAACCCTCCACAACAAACCTCCTGAAATTCAGAGCACTACTATTCGAGATGAACAGAAGAGCCTCAGGACATAACTGAACTCAGAAACTCAAAATCATCTAAAACTTTTTTGTAGAGAAAAGGAAAGAGCTTCAGAAGGCTTCCAGCCCTAACTGGGTGATAATCACCTCTAAAGAGATACTAGCTACACACTAGAAGTAAAGTAAACAGCATAAGAAAGCTACATTTTAGATAGAAAAGGGTGAGAATAATTCAAGAATGGCTCCATACCTAATGTTTTTTACATAGTAACAAGTGCTTTCAGTTCTATAAATAGAACATAAAAAGAAGATATTAAGATGCTGTAAGAATTAAGACTATTTTTTACGAATTTATTTTAGAATAAATTCTTTTCTTTGGCTTTCAGTAAGAGAAGAAGAGTCTCAGGCAAAAACCACACTGTCTAATGGGAATAGAGTAGTGAAATGGAGGCTGCCACTGTCAAAAAACCACAGAGATCAAAGGATTTAATGTGCTTACACTGTGAGGACCAGAGAGTTTCCTTCCCAGAATATATGAAAGCATAGAGAGATGAAGTGCAAGTGAAATAGGAGAGGCCTCTATCAAAGAGGTGAGGCACTGCCTGACCAAAGAGGAGCTGAAATCATACTTATACTTCAGAGAGAGGGCAAAAGGTGAGCCAAATAACAGCAGATCCATTAGTTTTATCTCAATGACACTCAAGGCTCTTGAACACATTCACAGGAAAATGTAATAGAAAAGCTGGGTGTAAACAGAGCTGAAGGGGCAGCCTGGGGTGGTGTGGCAGCTCTGCCTTGCTGTGGCTGGCACAGGGCATGTCACAGACCAGCTCAGTGTGGCTTCCGTGCAGCGGCAGCTGAACCCAGTGATATGGGGGTTGGGTAAGTCTGTACAACATGTAAGGAACTGGCCAAGAGAAAAGAGGGAGAAAGCAAGAGAAAAATATAAAATGCAAAGTTGGACATTTATTGACTAATTACAGAAACTTGTGTTAAATGCTGTGAGTGTGGCACCTGCAAATGTCACGTAACAGAGCACAGCGGTGAGACCTTCTCTACAACAGGCTCCCCAAATCTCACTCAGGACCAGACCCAGAGCAGGCAGGAGGGTGATTAGAGGTTCTCCCCTAAGAACAGTTGAAAAAACAACTAAAAGTCTTTCTTTTTTGGCCCAGAAAAATGCCAGCTGCAAAAAAAATACAGCTGTGTTCAATGTACACAATGGGAAGGTGAAAGAAGGGCAAACACAGTGCTGGCAAAGAACAGATGGGTAAACTGGCATGAGACAAAGCTTGTAGGGACAGGTGAAGCCCTCCAGGCCTGTGCTTTCTGTTCACAAGCACTTCACAGCAATAATTTCATCATAAATGCCTCTCTGGATGTTGAGTATACTGAGATTTGTCTTGCACTGAAGGCGCTGTGTGTCAGTTTGGCAACCAGAGCACATATTACACTGTAATAATATGTTTCTACTTACTTAGGGGGGAGTGTGTGCCTCCTTTGTCTCTGTAATCAGAGAAAGGACCAAAACCCTTTCAGTGGATAAGCTCATTAAGAGCCATAGGAACACAGGATAATCCTGCTCAGAAAGGACTTCAGAAGAGTTCAAGTCCACCCTCCTGCTCTTGGCAGGATCAGCTGTATGGGGTGCAATGGCTGCACCCACTCTGGACTTGAAAAGCTCCAAGAGCGGAGACCACGCTACCTTTTCAGCAACTTGTTCCACTGATTAAAGATTTCATTGGGATAAAGCTTCCCTCTATATCCAGATGGAAAAAGCCCAGTGCAATCCCACATCCTCCAAACCACAACCAAACTATGAAAGGGAATTTAGCAGAAAAATGTTATAAGGAATAATGTAACAATTGCCTTCCCTCAGACTTCTCTCTTTTATGAAGTACTCATTTAAATACAGAAGAGTCCTAAACCCTTTGGGTTCGGGTAAAGCATAATGTTTCCTTCTTGCCACCTCTTTCAAATCTAAGTGCAGACAGAGACAGAAAGAGCAGGGATCTAAATTGTCTCTTCAGACCCTTTCTAACCCTGTGATTCAACCACTGAGCACACAAACCACAAAACAAGCATCTCTGGAGTGTTTGCCACAGTTTCCTTTCTTGTTTGTGCCATGGTAGGGAACAGACATCGTGTGCTTCAAGAGACAGTGAGAAATGGTTTGTTACACTGAGTAGAACTCCTCACTTTATTAGATCTTGGACACCTGTTGGGAAATTGGTCACACACACAGACTCTTTCCCTTAATTCACGTGCAAAACCCTCTGTCCCACTTTCCTTCCAGAAACCTCAAGGACAGTCCCCATTTCAGGGCAGTCAAAAATCTGAATGCAGTAGGGAGCGAGATATAGGTTAGGGGAAGGAGAGCAGAAGCAGGATGTAAGTTAATTCATTGTAGGCAGCATGACAGAAATGGGTCTTTAAGATGGACATCCATGTGCACAGTCCCTGGAGGGAAGTTCCAGGAGGTCACACAACACTCGAGAGCCAGCAGAGAGGTGCAGAGAATGAGCTGGCATTACCTTCCCCTTGTGGGTTTTCTGAAGAACAAATTTAATCTCACCCAGTACAGGAATACTTTAAAAAAATTACAGATTTTGTGTAAAAAAAATTACAGAATTATGTAAACAGAGGAAAATAGAGATTTTTTTTTTCCCTTGGCCTGAAAATATAGTAAACAAAATCATCCAGTGTCTGTTCTATATAGTCTGCAAGGCTCAACATAGCAGGCAATCAGTGTGGATGCATGTGAGTGCTCACAAGCTCATTTAAATGTTCATAAATGAGTTAACAGGAATACATCTCCAAGAGGAAAAATACTGTATCAGTATCAATTAAATATTTTTTTGATAATTTAAATAACTTTCTTGATTTTCACAAATTCATCACTGATAAAAAGTTGTAAAACATCCTTGTAATATTTCCAAATAGAAATCTTTTAAAAGATACTGAAGACCTGCTGAATTTCTCAGATGTATATAATTTGGGCAAATTGATGTCATGGAGAAATATAAATTTCACAGATTCTTCTTTTACCTTTACAGGAACAAATATCCTAAAGTATTTCACAGTGTTTCAAGTACCTCCTGAAAAACAATAGAATCACTTCATTTCCATGAAAGTACGTAGACCCAATCCCATGTGAAGATAATAATTTCTATTTGTGGCATATACTTTAAGCAAACGTAGCTTCATGGCAAGAAATACTTCAAGATGATGAAATTAATTGTAACTCATGTTTGTTCTCTTTACATTAATACAGTAACCCCAAAGAAACAGATCAAAATATTTTAGCTTTAATGGAGCACCCCTTGGATATTTGTTTATCCTAAAAACTTTCCTCTGATGAATACTTTAGTTAGTTGCATTCTCTTATTTTCCTCTTCATCCCGCTGGTGCTTTAAAGAAGCCAAGGCTTTTGGTTATCTTTAATTCAGCTTTTTGTTTGTTTAATTTCCTCATCTGACATTCTGGTTTGTAAATCAATCTCTTCTTTCGAGTGCTGATTAAGAGCAAACACTCAAACAAGCCTAGACACAAACAGCAGAAGTTTCCCATCCTGATGCCCAGAAGCTGCACACACTTCTGACTATGAGCAGGTTTGGATATTTCCAGGTATTGAACACATGACTAGTCTGAACAGATGTGGATTTGGTGTTGGCTTGCTCCTCTGGAGGAACACTATCTCCAAAGACAGCATCTTCCAGAGATGATGACTAATACACTGAGAGCCTTGGTGCTTGTGAAAGCCATGACCTGGAACCACAACTTTTTCTTTCTCAAAAAGATATTTATGAAACCTTAATTGCTGGTGGCACCAGCAGGGCTGACTGAAAGTGTCCACCACAACCCTAAAATGCATGTGCATTGTTGGAGGGTACCAGGAGTTTCCCCCCTTTTATTATTCAGTAGCAATTTCCTCCTTTGCCTTCGACCTATTCTCTTACCTAATTACTAATTTATACTTAGTGGAGCTAACAGAATTGCAAATGATGGACAATATTTGTTTCAAGCCAATAAGGTTTGAAGTTCTTAAAATTCTCCAACTCTCTAACCCTTAAGGATCTGTATTTCCTCTTTCCATCCCATCTCTCAAGAGGGGTTACCTTTCTGGAACTTGCAAATCACAGTAAACAAAGGTCAAAGAATCAGCTCTTTGGGAGCAGAATCACATTTGGGGAGTTTAAAACCATTTCCAAATATTAAGAGAGGCTTTTAGGCATGAAAGGGGAAAAGCCAGGAGAATTGGCCTTTAGAATTAGTCTACTTTTTATGTATCTTGTACCTTATTATTTCAGATAGGTGAGAGTGTATTATAACAAACACACGTCACAATATGTGTCTGAGACACTTTCAAAAGTAGCAGAAATCTCTGTCTTCACCAATGGCCTTGATCATCTAATGCTGATTCCACAGAGCTGTCAGACAACTCTTCTGCCACTGTCAGATCCCACTTTCTGTCCTTTCTGTTCAGCATCAGGCTCTCCTTGCTCTCGGCTGGGATATGTGCAGAAGAAATGAGGTTTTCTGGTGTTTTACCTTAATGTCTGTACGTACCTTGGGGTCCAGAAACCACTTCCACTGAGATTACGTGACAATCACACATCTAACCCCAAACAATTCCTTGTTCATAGCCCCAAATATCTCCATTTTAAATAAGCTGTTCCCAGGACAGAATGTGCAGAACCAGGTTAGGACTACGGATTGTGCTTCATAAATCAGTGTGGACATTTCTAGGTCTATAAGGGTATAGAAAAGAAAGACCAACAAAGAAATCTCTTGAAATAACCTTGTGTTGGCTTGGAATTTTTTTTTTAAAGAAATTCTGGCTCAGAGCAAGATCTGTGATTCTTTACAGCTGTCATATGCTGTTGTGGCACAGGATGATTCATTTTAAAGTAGTGTAAAGGAGACAGCAAGAAAGACATGCCTTTACTCTATTTCCAGTGCAATGGATCCATGGAACAGCCTCAGTAAATTCCAGTCATTACATTAAAAGAAAATGAAGGTATTGTCCATACTTGATATATGTTTAATATACTGTACAGTGATGCATAAAATGATGTATTTTTAAAAGTAATGGGAACTTAATTCCCAAAGAAACAGTGAAGAGGACATGTGGTAATCCTACCTGGAATTTCTGAAACCCTGCACAGAAGTCCTCCATGAGTATTTAGAGACTTATGAAACTGAGAATGAACTTAAATTGTTTCAATTCCTGAAGAGTGAAAAGGTTTTGCAACAACTTCTGTGCAAACAATTGCGAATGAATCAGGATTCTTCAGCTTGAGAAAGATGGTTGAGGGAGACAAAAACTCCTATACAGTTATGAAGGGAATGAGAATGGAAAGGGGGATGAGGCAATTCCTTCAGTTTACCTTAGATTTTTTACTAGAAGCAGGTGGCATCCAGCAAAGCTGCACATAACAGGTTTAGAAGAGCTGAACATGGTCAGTTCTTCTCCCAAGGTGTGGGTGAGCCACAGAAGAGGGCAGTGAAGGGGAGATTGGATAAATTAAATGGGCAGATAGAGGGTAGCCAGAAACTCCCTGAGTGACAAACAGTTACATGGAGACTGTTCCAGGGAAGTGCCTCTAAATATTTCCTCTAGTCCTATACACCATCCTGCTGGACACTTCCAAGGGTAGCACTGAGCTGGCTTTGTGCCACACACCTGCTCTTGCAGCTGCCAGGGCAGTGGCATACTTGGCACGTGCCAGCCAAGTAGGAGGACCTTGCAGCATTTTGCTGCTGGGCTCTGTATGACCAGTTCCCTGCTTCAGCCTCTTCCTTCTGACTGGAGGCAGCAAAAGGCTGGTGTTCACTAAAAGACACCCCGTTAGCCCAAAGTCACCCACAGAATCACTGCAAACTGCAGAGCTTAAAAGAGCTTAGGAAATTCTTCAAGCTTTTACCTTCAGGGTAGCTCCTCCCAAAGATTCTTCTTTGCTCTCATACTACTGAAAAATTTGTCTTCAGTTGCCAGTTTACCTCTTGCATTGACCCAAACCTTTACTTAACAGATGTCTTAGGGATTCAGTGCAAGTTCCAACATTCACTTTACATGGGTAAGATTTGATGTATTTGATGATTTAACATCGCTCTTCTGATGTTTGTACACAAGTAGCTCTAGCCATAAAGAATCTCAGCATCTCTAATTTCACCATGGACAGCCTGGAAAGTCCAGGTGCCCAGATGGTTCAATAGAAAGCAAGGAGGAGATGGGGGAAATTCCCCAAACCCAAAGGAAAATATTTGCAAAGCAGTCATAATAACAAATTATTTTCATTTGTTTAAAGGATCCTTAATTCAACAAGACCTGCTAATGCATTGACATTGTTTAAAGGATTCCCAGTAAGGAAATAATGTGTGCTCTGTGAGCAGTGCCCTCTGGTTCAGATGGAGGGGCTGGTGCTGAGGTGCTGAAGCAGAAGGCAGTTATGGCTCTGTGAAGGACCTCAGTTTTGAAGTTCCTAGCAGCAGTGATAGCTTGGAAAAAAAAATACTTGAATATTGAGCTTTTAATCTTTTTGTTTATGCTTTCATAAAGTGAAAGCCAAAACCATTTAAAGAGAAAAATTAACTCTAAAGGTAGTTCAAGTCACAGTATTAAAATGTGGCATTGTAGTTTCCATATTTCTTATTCTGCTGGTATGAACAATTCAGCAAATGTAACAAAATAACAAATATCATTAAATGCTGACATGCCATAAATCTGCATTTTCCCCCCTCAAAACCAATATTTCTATGAAGAATGATACCTATGTGTATTTACCAAAGACAAAATGTGCTGGAAATCAGCTGAGTACCTGTAGTCTTCTCCCTGTGGCTCCTGTTCCCCCTGTCCCCACTGAATTCAGTGCTGTGCTTCCTTTCACATCCACAGTGCTGAGCACAACTTCATTATAATGAAATACTTTCCCACCAGTGTTCTGCACAGGTGTTGCTGCCACTGGTCCTGTTTTCCCCTCCTCACTTTAGTTTATCCTGAACTCCTTAATGTAACTGTTGGATGAGGGACTGTGACTAACCTTGTCTGAGCTCTCCTAGGAAAATTGTTGCTAAGTCAAGAGCAAGGATATGAGCCAAAGTACTGGAAGGTGAGAAAGGTGATCATGCTGACAGCAGAGCAGTATTTGCAACAGTAGTAGCAGGCAGAAGAATTCAAGGAGAAAAACTATGGGCACAAAGTTGTACACAACCCAAAGGAAGGGAAAAGGGCAGCAGAGAGCACCTCAGCAACACCAGAATCAGCCCCTTCCAAGAGGAGCTGGAGGCCAATCCTTCTCCAGCTTCCTGGTCAGGGGGAACTCACTGAGTGCTGAGAGCACATTAATGCTGAGCACATTAGTCCCAGCTGCCTGTGGCTGTGGTGGAAGCCAACCAAGGATGCCTTTCTGTTCTTGTGTGTGCTCTAGTGAGTCTCTTAAGGATGGCTCAAAAGGCAACCCACAAACTCACAGTGTGACGGTTGCACTCAGAATGCCCTCAGAGATAAAGGAGAGGCTTCCTCACTGGCCTCTAAGTATCACAGGAACCCAAGGATGCACCTGCTGCCCACAGGCTTCTTTTGCTATGGAGAAATTAAACTTCTGCCCCATCAAAAACATAAGGATTTGGTGATTTGAAGAAGCTCCAGAAATTGAGATTGAAATCTTACCACATAGCAAAATATTTTCTATTTTTCTCTGAGAAATAAACAGGTTCTAGTGATACTATATCAAATTGAAACTTTTTTCCTCCTGTTTCTTAATTTTTTTTCCTGCTTTTTGAGTCAAACCATGCACAAGGGAAAAATGAATGCAAAATAACATAAAGAAAAAAGAAAAGAAAAAGTAAGAAACATAAGTGGAGTAAATTCTTGAGACGGCACTGTCTATGAAGTCCTTTCACAGAGCATTTCTTCTACTCAATACAGAGGAATCTTATTTCACTACATCACAGGCCATCCATTCAACAAAGTAGTTTTGATCCATCTTTATTATTTCTGACTGCATTTCTCACTTTGCTGATGCCTTCCTCCCTTACCAACCAGTCTGGAACAAAGTACTTACGTTAAATGAGAAAACTAATGGCTACTGTTGCTTCTCCCACCAGCTGCAAGATCCCTAAAATGCTCTGAAACCAAGCAAGAACAAATTACAGATTTCCAGCATCCCTATCTGAATCCACAATATCACAAGGGTCTATAGGGAGCCCTCAGCCCACTGTTGCCCAGAGAAGGAAAAGAGAACACATGAGGTCACAAGGCAGGGCAAAGAGAAGGTACTGTCTTGGTTTGGATTAACAGATAGGATGGATCATGCCATGGAGGTGGCACACTCTCTCCATTAGAAGTTCAGTGAGAGCAGATGGTGAGCTAAGAACAACTTGCAGACAACTGGAAAGGTGGAAGATTTTGCTAATCTTGAAAGAAAACATTTCTATTGCTAAGTTCTAAGCCAATTCAGTCTAACTGTATAACTTGTTTGTGTATTTTTCAGAAAAATAGTAAATCTCAGATTTAAAAAAAGGCCACAGCCAAGATGTTGAGAAGCCAGGAGAAAGAATGAATTCCAGCCAGGGAATTATATTCAGATTCAACAGTTTGTCCTCTTAATCATTTTTATTCAACTCAAAATATCAAGATGAATACCTGCTTTCCCTTAATGCTCTCCTCCTGAGAATACTCCACTCTGTAGACTGCCAGACTAAATAATACATTTCTAAGTTGGGGAGGCTTAAAGAGACAACAGCAACAAATTCTGAGGAACAGCACTGGGGGCTGGGAAAAAGGCAAAGCAGACAGCCTCAATGGCAGCCATAAAATACAAATAAATCTGGATTTACCCAGATATAAATGTTTGAGAAAGGTACATACCAGGCCTGCTGTTTAGATTTTTGTTCTTTTTTTATGTTTTCCAGAAAAGTTTTCATTTACCCACATTTCCACACATTTGCTTCTTTAAAACAGTATTTTGGAGGGAAGAAGGGGTTGAAATCGTGTGATAGTTTGGGCTTTAGTTTTAACTAGGCCTCAATTTAGTAGGTTCAGACAATCCACGTAGATTAAGAGAGACAGATATTACCTGACTTAAGTAACCAAAGAAATATTTCATACCAGATGACGCAAACCTGAGATATGAATACAGGAGTAGGAGATGTTCTCTCAGTTCCATCATGTCTGCAGTGCAGACAGGACATGCTGCTGCTGCCCTGATGCCCTGGGCCTTGCTGCTGCCACCGCTACATGGTATTTTGTTTTAGTTTCAGGGAAGTAGAAGCATTTTATTGTTATGATCTCTCTTTTGCCTTGCTGTGTGTCTTTTAGAGTATTTTATGAATCTAGAGTAATGAAAGCTGTTTTCAGTGGGAGGTAGAAAATTATTGTTATATGTAACTTGTGTAAGTGTGTGTTATATTGTCATTTTCTCTTAATTTTCTCTTTTTTGTATAAATATATATAGTTAGTTTAAGCATAAATTGGTTTGAATTTCTAGGGGTTTTTTTCCTTTCTCCCTTTTCTCAGATGGAGGGAAGGAGGCTCTTACTCTGTATTGGGCAGTTGGAATTTTTCCACCTCAACCAAACACACATCAGTATTGAAAACCTGGGTATGGTTTGGGAGTACTATATACACACAGATGGTATGTAGCACAGACCAGATAAACCAGTAGGTACAGCATTTAAGAAATTATTAAAGAAGATAAGGAGTTCTTACCCACCTGCCTGTCAATAGAAGACCTTATCCTCATGAAATGAAAAGGCTTTTCGATCATGACCAAAGTAAAATCCGGCTGGTGGCCTGTCACCAGTGATGTTCCCCAGGGGTCTGTGTTGGGGTCAGTCCTGTTTAACATCTTTATTGATGATTTAGATGAGAGGATTGAGTCCATCATCAGCAAATTTGCTGATGACACCAAGCTGGGAGGGAGTGTCGACCTGCTGGAAGGCAGGAGGGCTCTGCAGAGGGATCTGGAGAGACTGGAGAGATGGGCTGATTGCAATGGGATGGAGTTCACCAAGGCCAAGTGCAGGTCCTGCCCTTTGGCCACCCCAAGCCCTGCAGCGCTCCAGGCTGGGCACGGAGTGGCTGGAGAGCAGCCAGGCAGAAAGGACCTGGGGGGACTGAGGGACAGGAAGCTCAACAGGAGCCAAGAGTGTGCCCAGGTGGCCAAGAAGGCCAATGGAACCCTGCCCTGTATCAAAAATAGCATGGCCAGCAGGCCCAGGGCAGTGAGCCTTCCCCTGGCCTCTGCCTTGGGGAGGCCACACCTTGAGTGTTGTGTT
>VWZD01004121.1:0-14637 GCA_013396695.1 Sakesphorus luctuosus | reverse complement strand
TTTTCCCTCAAACCAAGACACTGCATTTTCTCTGTATCCCCTCTCCCTGTATTATCAACTATCTTTTCTGCTAGGTTGCTGCCCCCCACGCCCCGTCTTCCCGTGTTCCCCAGAGACATTGTTTACCTCGATGCTTCCCCTGAAACCAAGATGTTTTCCCCCTACCCCGCACTGCCATGGCGGCCCCCACCAATCCTGGGTGGACTGGGGCAGTCTCCGCCAGTCCCAGACTGGTCAGAGCTGTGCCCTGTGGGATGGAGCCATGGTGGCTCCAAGCCAGGATGCCCCTGAACACCAACACCTCAGCCACATGACTTCCCTGGTCGGCGCCACATTGATCCACCTGCATGGCTGTCTCCACCCAGGCACAGCCCCTGCTGTGTGCTGCCAATATAGCTGCTGCTGCTGTGTTACTGCTGTGCCATGGTGTCTGGGACCTGCCAGCAGGTACAAGCCAGGGCAGCGCCTCCTGGGGATGCCATCCCTGCTTGCACTGCCTGCAGTCTGCCAGAAATGGTGCCTGTCTCTTCCACCCATCCTGCCCTGATCCCTAAGGCCCTACTGGTCAGTTGATCTGTCCCTTGATGGGTGTTTCCCCATTGATTATTTGAGCTGTCAGTTATCCAGTTTACGCCTCCCCTCTCCCGATCATGTTCAAGTTCCAGAACTCTCCCCTCAGACCTCCCCCAGCCAACCTCGTATAAATCCATTCTGACATTAATAAAGTGCCTTTCTGGTTCACCCTCATGCATCATGTGGATGTTCTTTGGGGAGCCATGCGCTCCATAGTTGATTTCCATTAGTGCATCTTGTCTTATGTAATGGGACAGGTGGCTGGATAAACATGGGAGTTAAACTGGCATACGAAAGAACAAATGTGCATGAATATATTTCAGAACAAAACTCAGGGCAGGCTTTTTGAATGCAAGATTCAGTTTTCCCTCAACCATTATTCATATAATGGTCTCCAGATAGTCTGCGAGCACTGAATGCTTCACTACTGCATGTAAACATCATCTCCAGTAAGCACTATGCATCCCATATCTAGATGTATGTGAGGTGATTTCACACAAAAGACACTGGCACAACTGAGGCTTAGGACATGGCATCTTCAAAAGAGTTGGCTAGTGATATCTATGTGCTAAGAGACTCATCAAGTTCTGATTTTGCCAGTATCAAAAGCAAGTGATGATTCCTGTTTGAGTGGTTTTATTCAAATTCTAATTAGAATTTTACAGAATCACAGAATGTTTCATGTTGGAAGGGACCACAGAGGATCTTCTGGTCCAACTTGTGTGCTCAAGCATGGTCATCCTAGAGTACAGCACACAGGATTGTGTCCAGACAGTTCTAAGTATGTTTTTGTTTTTTTGACAGCATACTTAGAATGCTTTCTGCAAAATGTTGAGCCAGTCTCATTTTTCAGTCTTGATTACTTTAATAATAGTATTGAAAAACTTAAGTGATAGATTCCTACCCAAGCCCCTCATACTTCAAGTGTGAAACAAGGCAGGAAGTCTATCAAATGTGATCCCTCTGACGCTGGGGGGGGGGGAAAAAAGATTTACAGAAAAGAAATTCCCTGCACTTGTTTTGTTTCTTAACTTTTCATAAGGTTCTCATTACTGACAAACATTAGCTGTGAGCAAGCACTCTAATCACATTTAACATCTGCTGTACATTTAGTTGCTTATGGAATTTAGCAGCTCTAGAGGAACAGAGGATGTTAGATTTTTTCCTTATACACTCATTATTGACATTTGGCTTGAGCTGCATTATAAAATCAGTGTTGAGTATGGGTCTGTTAGTCTTAGCTCAGTCTCTCATGAATTGTGAGCATGACTTGAATAATAAGAGGGTAGTAAAACATAAGCTGTGTGTTCTGAAATGAATTGCATTCAGCCATCTAAAACAGCCACATTTCCATGAAGGCAGCACAGACAGACCAAAGTACGTTGTAGGCTACTACACTTATTGTTATTTCTAAATGGCTGTAATTAATTTAGAAGAATGTTGACCCTACCAGATGATTCATTATAACATGACAGTGGGTGTTACACATGAATAAACTTGTGTATCCTATGCATTACTTTATAATTGTCATTTTTCTGTGTTGTAAAGTCATGAGATGTGACATTATTTATGAAGATGTTTTAACAGAGGTACTATATAAAAACCTTTCCTATGTAAAAAATGTTAATTACCTTAAAAATGTAATTTCCCTCTATAAAATATATAGTATATCTGAGATTCTACACCTGTGCAAAATCAATACAAATTGCGATAGCATTCGTTACAATTCTTTTGCAATTTTTCATTCTAGCTATCTCTGCATGTCATCTCCAGGTTACAGATAAGTAAGTAATACCTGCGACATTAAAGGTTATTTGAGGTTTGTAACTTAAAGAGAAACAAAACCTAGTGTTCACATGTAAACACCAAAGTTCCTCTGAGGTGATATAGTATATTTCAACACAGTCTCTGGTTCCGCTTTGACACATACATACGCTATGATAATGGTATGTGTAGCAAGCTACATTTTGATTTCTCGCTCAGCATCTCAGTTACGTGTGCCTTGTTTAATTAGGTATGGCTAATGATTATCTGTCCTGGTCTATGCCTTGAATTTAAATTGAGTAACAAGGCCGGTCCTTTTGTGATTATTCCATTAACGCCATTTTAAGTTCAAAAGACTATTTTATTCCATTGTGGAAATGTTTGAAGAAGTACTATGATTCAAATCTACCACTGCCCTATAAAAATAAAAGCTGAAAAAGTAAGTATATATATTAAAAGTGACAAAGATAGATGAGATTAGCTTAGCTTTTTGCTTGACAGGATTTTCCCACGACATATGTTCAGTGCTACCAGGGTTATTACAAAGAGCACCGACTAATCAGGGAGACAGATTCACAAACAGTGACTGCAACACATGGTGGCCTCTCAGTGTTAAAAAGGACCTTTGCAGTCATTTGTAAACATGGTCAGATAATGTGTGTATTTATGATTTTGATTGCTTCAGCCACAGTTGTCAAACCCATAGATCTTTTGCTTGCTACTTCAACAGTTTGAAAAGGAAAAGATCTTGTAAGTGAGCAGTGTCTGCTGCTGAACAGAAGTAGTGAGGGAAAATTCTGATAGCTTTTAATGGGTCTAATCTTGATTAAGTGTATTAAAAGCATTATCTTTAAGAGTCATCAGTAAATGTGGTTTTAATGACAAAGGAACATTAATTGTGGCTAACTATTTTAAGCCATGTTAACAGCAAAACTCTTATTTATCAAATGCTGCTTCTGCATGAAGAAGTGAAGTAAATCTGATTTGTGGGTAGAAGCAGCTGAAGTTCCGCGTGACTGATGTAGCTTGTTGTAAGTGCTTGGCTGACCTAATTTTACAGCTGCTCAGAGAAGACATTTGTAAATGGGCTTGTGATTGAATCTACAGCAGCCACATGCAGTGAATACAATATCCTTTATTATGAGAAATTTCTGTGGTATGTGCACAAGCTATTAGAATCAGTCATAACACTATTTAGTAGAGGAGTCAGAAGCTTATACTTGCCAGGGTAGACACCAATGCTTTAAGTTACAGACATCAGTACTTTTTATTAATTTTGGAAATGAATACTGCTAGCTTTCTGGAAAGTCAAGCTACTGGCAGGAAATTCTTGTAGATTTGCAGGGCAGAATCGTGAAGTTATTTTGCATTTTTGAAAGCAATGTCTACTATTTTTCTCTCTGCCTAATTTTCCATGAACTTTCTTTAAAAGTCTGTACCAGGCCAATTTGTTGTCTACCTCCCAAACACAAGTTACCATGGGAGTTATTTTTCTAGTTTCAGATTCTCTGATGTGTGAGGTACACATGCAAAAGTAAAAACAAACAAACAAACATCAGTCATGCAGGGAAATCTCTCTGCCAATGAACATTTTTTCTAGTATCAGGTTTAAAAGTCTTAAGCAGTAGGAACCCAGCCATCTCCTATCCAGAGAAATTACTCTATGCTTGCTTTAAACAGACTTAGAAGCTTTTTCCTAATGATCTTTGTGGAGGTATATTATGTCTTAGTTCAACCCAAAAGAGCTTTCTCTGGTATGATTTTCTTGAGATTCATATTAAATTTCATCCTGAATTTAGCTTGTTTGGTGCTTTCCTGTCAGTATTTAAGGTGTATTTAGGCAATGTCCTTAATAACATGATTTAATGTTTTCAACCCTGAATTGATCAGATAGTTGGACTAATGATTACTGTAGGCATCTTCCAGCTGAAAATATTCTATTCTATTTAGTCTAGTCTAGTGATGCAGGAGGGGGGTTTGATTTTTTTATTTCTTTTATTTTTATAGATTTTAGAAGTACTTGTAACTGTAGTAAAAGGCAAATTTAGTGTAATATTTCTAGCAGCTTAAGTTCAATGTTTATACATGCCAACCTCTGCCATTTCCCAGTAGCTCAAATTCTTTTAGTTGTTTAGACTCTCTTCAAGGCAGAAAAATGAACACTATCAGAAAGGCCTGCAGAATGAGACATAAACATGGAGCAGAGTGACCCAGAAGTCAGAATATTGGAAGAACTCCAGAAGCCAGAGGAAGAGGAGGATTGATGAAGAAGAGGTCTCACTGACCCCAGACCCAAATCCTGAGGAGGTGGAACAGAGGTGGGACCAGGACAGGAAAAAAAGTTGAACTGGAGATGTGTAAAGGAATGATTGGATGGATCATATTATAAATGCCACGGAAATTAGAGTTTGCCCACAAGGATATCAAAGGCATGATATCAAAGGACTTTCACTTTTTATCTTATCCCACACTAACTTGGCTCAGAGTCCTGCTTTGTTGCGGTCAATCACGGCATCACTAGTCTAAATTTTTTCATATTCTTTTGCTATGTTTTATTGTTCTAATGTTTTCAATTATCTACCAAGTACTGATTCTGTCATCATGTGTATCCTAGACTGCAACATAGAAAAGTCGTGCTTTACTTCATGTTAAAAGGTGCAAGTGCATATTTTAAAATATTATATTTGAGACTGAGGGGAGACCTCATGGCAGACTATGACTTCCTTGTGAGGGGCAGAGGAGGGGAAGGCATTGATCTCTTCTCTGTGTTCACCAGTTACAGAAGCTGAAGGAATGGCCTGAAGTTGTGTCAGGGGAGGTTTAGGTTGAAACAATCATCAGCAAATTTGCTGGTGACACCAAGTTGGGAGCGAGTGTCAACCTGCTGGAAGGCAGGAGGGCTCTGCAGAGGGATCTGGATAGACTTGAGAGATGGGCTGATTCCAATGGGACGAAGTTCAATAAGGCCAACTGCTGGGTCCTGCACTTTGGCCACAACAACCCCATGCAGCGCTACAGGCTGGGCACAGAGTGGCTGGAGAGCAGCCANGCTCAGAGGTGACCTCATCACTGTCTAGAACTACCTGAAGGAAAGTTCTAGCCAGGTGGGGGTTGGTCTCTTCTCCCAGGCACTCAGCAATAGGACAAGGGGGCACGGGCTCAAGCTCTGCCAGGGGAAATTTAAGTTGGATATCAGAAAGAAATTCTTCACAGAGAGCGTAATTAGGCATTGGAATGGGCTGCCCAGAGAGGTGGTGGATTCACCATCCCCGGAGGTTTTTAAGGTGAGATTGGACGTGGCATTGAGTGCCGTGATCTGGTAAATGGACTGGAGTTGGACCAAGGTTGGACTTGATGATCTTGGAAGTCTTTTCCAACCCAGTTGGTTCTATGATTATATATTGCTTTCAAGCACTTTGAAGGGCTAGTTCAACCTGACAGTCTGAGTAGATGTGCTGGTTTAAAGGTAAACCAGCAGGAGAAATGAACTCAACACAAAAGATAGTATAAATCAGATTTACAATTTAATTAAAATATTACGATGAATGCAATGACAAAAATAGAAATTGGTTTTGACCCACAAAACCCAGAATTATAACCCAGCACCCTCAGGCACAAACACCATGGTGTTTGTTAGCCCCTGTGCTGAGCCCCACCTGGTTCCCCTCAGTCCAAAGTAATAGGAAGGGAAAAACCTGTTGGTGCAGGTGACAGTCGCAGTCTGGTCAAGAGTGGTGATTGCAGTCCTGCTGAAGTTCTGGTCCTCCTCTGGATCCAGTGAGTGGTCCCCGAGGTCTCCAAACCCCAAGATTACATACCTCCCCCAGGGCCCAGTACCTCCCCCAGGGCAGGGAGTTCCACAATGGGTGATCTGACTCTGAGAGTCATGGAGTATTTTGGAATCGTTGATGGCCCATTAGCAGACATGACTCCTCAGGCTGGATATGAAGGTGCTAGTGACTCCCTGGAGGGGACTTATCACAGCTTCTCTCTCACAGGCTTCTTCAACACTCAGCTTACACCCTGAGGGCTCATGTGTACCCTGGGCAGCTGCTGCAAATGGTCCATTGTTAACAGTTCATGAGAAATGACATAGAGGGAGCTTTGGTCACACCCACAAAGTGATAAACTGGTCCTGGCTGCTGAACTAGGACAGAAGACTGAAGAGATTGAATCAGCTGACACGACTTCACTGCTTGCTGAGGCACTATGCTTGGTGCATTAGGGGTAGAGAAGCAGTTGATATCAGCTATATTCCTTCAGCAGGGCTTCTTTAGAAAGCAAAACGTGCTGCTATTTTATGTATTTCAGAAAAAATTTTTTTTGTGAACATCTAAACATGTAGCTTATTCTAGAATTCCCAGCGTAAGAGGTGAGTTGAGAACTTCTCCTTTCCCTTCAGGCAACTAGAGCACTCTTCAGGGCAGGTGTTTTCAGGTAATTGGATTCTTCGGGCTTTTCTCAGTCCACACGCTGAGAGCTTTTTTTTTTTGTCTGGAAGTTGTCCTCAACTTTTCCACAGTTGTTTTGCTCCCTGTCCCTTGACTAAATTCCAGCTGAATTCTGACATTGATTTCTACATCCCTGGTCACAAAGAGCTGACATGATTTAGTGTTGTTTTTTCTCCAGAAGGCTTTTGCCACGTCTCCATAGCCACTCTGCACTTCTTTATCTGCTTTCTGAATCTCTCTTGTGTTTCTGCACTTTAATTCTCTGATGGTGGCAAATAGTTAAGAGCAAGTATGGATTTGAGGTTACTGTGTTTAGCTAGTTACAATTTGCTCTTGGCACTAGCAGTTTGTTGCATTTTTTCCTCTTGAGAACAACACTAAATTATTGTTCCGGGTTCTAATGGGGAGGTCTATGTATTTAAATCTCATATTAGTTTATGGCTCTGGAAAATAACTTAATGAAAATCACTTTGTTGACTTTAAATTCTTCATTAAATTCCATTATTTTTTATGTCCTCATGAAGAAGCATTAGTATGTAAATCATGATAAAGGTTTTAATGTATTAATGCATCCATTGACTACAATGTTTTCTTTGTGCAAAATGTGCCTCCCTCATTCATTGAAATGGTTAATGTGATTATCTTAACCATTTGTGTATTTATTGAACAACTTAAGTACAACCTAGATAATTCTATTATAAATTAAAATTAATTTCATTATATAATATATCAAATACATAGGTATTATAGTAAAGATTTATTTGCTGAATTAAATAAGTGTGTGCTAGAAACTCAGAGGCATTAGAGGATATGAACAGTCAGAAAAGGGAGATAGCTAAGACAGGGCCTATCCTGTTCTTGTCTACACACCAGAAAAGAAAAGCAAGTCTGTATTTGTCATCTTCATTACAGAAATACCATGAAGTTGTTGTTCAGTGGAAATTTTGCTTCTAGGTTCTAGTGCATTGCTGCTGAACACAGGAAGACATCAGTTTTTCAGGCACTCCTAATCTGGACAAATTTGGCATATCTTAAAGAAGTAAGACACCATTTTGGCCACTTAGGGAAAAAAAAAAAACAAACCCCCCCAAAAAAAGAAAAGAAGAGCAGCTAATTTTTATTAAGCAAAAGTGGCTGAAAAACATTCTGCCAAATGAGGTGGTTGCTATAAAAGCTTTGTATTTGAAAGTCAGACTCATCTTCCAATTAGCCATGTTCTCAGAGATAACCAGAAAGAAATGGTTGAAGAATTTCCTTTTGGGCAGACAAAAAGCATAGTGGGACTGATAGCTGAGATGGAATGTTTGAGTGGGACCTTGTAAAGTGCTGAACAGCTGGGAAATGTTGATTTAAGCAAAAGGCAGCATCCCATATACAGTACCTACATGGCAACACGGCATAGCCAAATTTTCTCTGCAGTACCTCTTAGAAACCTCTTGATGCCACATGCATACTCAAAGGCTCACACCCAAAGGCTTAGTTTGTTCAGTATTTTCTACTGTAGGCCTGACACTCACAATTAAAAAAAAAAATTACAATGTACAGAATGAATTTGTGAAGCTATGTCCTGGTTTAAGCCTAGCTGGAAATAAAGCATCACACAGACACTCAGTCAACCTCCCTCCGTGTCCCACTTACCCTGGTGGAATGGGAAGGAGAATAAAAACTAAAACTTGTGGGTTGAGATAAGAACAATTAAATAATTAAAACCAAAGTAGAATACAATGACAATAGTTAATAGCAACAACAAGAACAACAACAGGAAAAAAACAGACACAGAAGTTACTCACAATACAAATGTTTACTACACGCTTACTGACACCACAGTCCCCTCCCCAGACCCAGATTGGCCCCAGTTTTGAGGAACTCCCCCAGTTTATATACTGGGTATGACATTCTATGGTATGGAATATCCCTTTGGTCAGTTCAGGTCAACTGTCCCAGCTAAGTTCCCTCCCATTTTCTTTTGTGTACCTTCTTACTGGCAGAATGAGATGCGCACAAACACACAAAAAAGTCTGTAGGCAATTTAGCAAAATACAAAACATCAATGTGTTATTAACATTGCTTTCTTTTTGAATCCAAAACACAGCATTGTACTAGCTACTGAGAAGAAATTAACTCTATCCCAGTCAAAACCAGAACAAGCTATGAAGAGCTGTAGTCAGCAAATTATCTCTAGGTTCAGTGAAACTCTACCCTATTAGTAGGTTAGATACTTTCTTCATGACACTTTTAAGGCTAATGGGAGGACAAAATTATGGTGTGCTTTGGGGTGGTGCCAATTAGGTAAGCATATGTGATAGCAATTCTTTCAGAAAACAAATACAGGAAAAGTTTTTTTCCAATTTTTTGTAAAATATGATTTTTTTTTCTTTATCTTTTCTGCTGCTAGAGTGAATTGTGAAACATGGAAATACATGTGATGAAATCCCAGAAGGTAATCTCAGAATATAAACTCCTGATGTTCAAAAAGCTGGAACATTTGGAGATAGATTCAGAAGGTTGCAGATTGGAAGATTTTTTTTCCCATGTAGATCATTAGACTGAGTTCTTATTTAGTAATGTCAGTCATTAACTTTTTTATGGATAAAAAAGTGACTAATTTAGAGAAATTGTCTTTTCTCTTGCCATGCATTTTTAGTAGTTATAACAAAAGTATTATTAAAAGAATATGTTATTTAGGAAGCTTTCTGTACAACATTTTCCCCTAGCATTTTCCAAGCAGTTTGGTAACTGTTGTGTTTAAAGTAAAAATTATTTTATTATTCAGTGCGCTGGAATTTGGTATACAAACTGGGAGTAACAAAAAACCCATAGTTCGCCTTTCCAGATGAACTTAATCTATTTTTTTCTTTTTTTTTTCTTTTCCAGAACCTACTCTTCATCTTTGTTTTTGGATGCAATTCATGCAGTTTCTTCCTTTGTACCATGGCATATCTGGTTCAGTACTTGCAGCTGAGTAACATTTACCCCTGTGATATTCCCCTCTGACATATATTTTGCACTTTCTCTCCTCAAATGGAGACTGTGCTCACCACTCCGAAAACCAAATTCAATGCCCTAATTCAATAACAACAAATGAAAACCAGACTTCTGTCTTTTATTCACTGTTTGCAGGGGCATATCAAAGTGTTTGCTATACAATGTTTCTCTGTATTTGTTTACTGGTGACCTTGGAAATACTTTCTTAACTGTTTGTAAAGGAAAAGTTAAGAGGTAGTTCAGTTATCACACTCACTCTGTTAGAGCTACTTCTTAGGTTAAAAATTGGCAATTGAACTGAGTTATGATAGTAGTTCTGTGAAGTTGACCAGTGCATAGAACAAAAGATGGATTCAGTCGAAACAATCAAATTGATTTTGTAAAGGAAAACAGATTCTCTAGGATTATAAACCAAGGCTCACAGTGTGGCTTATATGAGAATATATACCTGGAGTAATATTAATAGGAAAATTTTACTTTCCTGTGCTGGCTGACTTTTGTGATTATGTTGTAAAGATGGAAGGATGATATTTTGTGAACAATGTGACTAATACATAAAACATCTTTCCTGAGAAGTTGTCATAAGTTTTAGCTTTAAAAGCAGGAGGCTAAAATTTGAAGGCAAATTTTAGAGTGAGAAATTGTGGCAAATATATTATAGTTTGATTAGGCCTGTAGATTGTTCACTGTAGAAGCGAAGAACTGCTCCTCTCTGGCTAAATGCTAAGATGCACCTCTCTGTTGCTGCTCCCTGCTACTCCCTCTCCACAGTGTGGATTTAGTAAGTGTATGAACACCAAATGATATGCACAGTATTAATGGGAATATGTCCTAACTCTTATTTCTTAGAAATATCCATTTTGTGTTAGTAGGATTAGCATATAGAGGTGAGAAAAAGCTCATTACGATTTTCAAGAAAAGACTATAGTTTTTAAAATTAGCTTTAAGAAAACTCCAGTACACTGGATTGTTTCTAGTGGGTTGTTGGAGTTTGATGATGTTATCTTTGAAAAATAAACTACTGTTGATATTGTTGGTGTGGATTTTAGAGATATGTGAAAGACTGATTCATTAGTTTATCTAACCATTCATAATGCTAATTGAGAATTTTCCACAATCAGTGATGAATTCTTATGGGTCATATCCATCAATGGCATATGAATAGCAGTTTTCAACTTAGCTATTGAGATGGCTTATTTTTAAGTAAACAGATCTATTTCCTGTCAAGTGAATTTGAAGACCAGCCAAAACCCAAAGCCTGTGTTTTGGAGTTTTAAGGGCATGTTGTGTTTCACAGAAAATGACAAAATAAAAAATTCCTATGAAATGTTTGGTTACCTACATGTCAAATGCTACACTGATTTTGTATGGTGAAAAGAATTTTGGTACCTCATATCAGTTTCCTTAATCAGNNNTCAGCCTCCCTTTTTGTTTATAGCATGAAGAAAGCGGCAAGAACATGTCTAGGCTTGAATAAAGTCTTAGACAGGGTCAGTGCCACAGGAATTTTAGGTTCTTGTATTTCTGATGTATGTTCTGTGTTCCACAGTAGCTGCCTATCTTCTAACAATTTTCAGAGATTGCTTCTATATGTGAATATCTCTGAAGTCTCTATATGTTTGTTTCCATTCAGTTGGAAGCGATGGATAAGTTTGCAGTTGTGCAACTGCGTCCTTGATATAAGAAATTTGGCTATACCCAGATTACATGAAATTCCACCTGTCTAATCTATTATAATAAGTAAGATTTTTCTCAAGACATAATACAAAGTTCATGGAAAGGTGGTCTTGCTGTTATACTATAAATCAGGTGAAGCTGAGTATGCTGTGAGCGCAGTAACTTCCATTTGTATATAAAAGTACCTCTAGGGCGAGGCAGAATACTTAAAAGAATCTGCTTCCAGCCCGATTCGTTTAGAAATTTTCCTTATCTTTTTGATGAAGAAGATATTTTTTTCCAAATCCAGTCAGAAGAATGTTTTGATACTAGAAGTAAGGACACAGAGGTTATCTAGTCCTTCAAAGTCTACAGGTATTGGATTAACTTCTTTTTCCCTTTGCTTCTCCTTTCTGAAATACAGTATCAGAACAAGAGTTTTTCCCTTATTCTTTTTTTTCCTAATAATATCTTTGTATTCTCTTGGTTTCATCAAGACTTGCTCTTTAGAGAGTTAATCCATGGATGGATTAACTCTTGCTTTTTCCGCCTTGGTAAGCAGTTCTGTTTCTGCTCTGCCTGCAGACAGCAACCTCCTTTGCCATCATTTCAGCTTCATTGCCTAGAAAGCATTGCGAGTGCTCACTATAAACTGAAACTGATCCCAGGGTAACAGAATGATCTTTTTTTTCCACACATGATTTAGTCCCTGATTACATTTCATACACCTTTATGACAGGGCAAAAACCTTATTTGTTTTGAATGGTATGACACAGAGGCAAAGTAATACATTCTTTTTCTTTCTTTTTTTTTTTCTCCTTCCCCAAAATATTTTAATGAAAACCTACTTAATTCCAAAGTCTTCAGGTTTTTGATTGTTTATAGTTTCAAGAACTATCAAGTTAGAGCTGTTTCTACAATAGCCTTATAATGGCCAAATAGAGCAATGCTTTCTGGCACTCTGTCATGGGTTCTTTTTCAAGAATGTGGTAGTTTAGGCCTTAGTTTTTAGTTAGATGTAAGCCTTAATTTTAGTAGGCCCTGATAGCGTTACATAGATTAGGAGGGACAGGTGTCACCTGACTTAAGCAACCAAAGAAATATTTCATACCAGATGACACAAACTGGGGTATAAAATACAGTGGAGAAGGAGGAGCTTGTCCCTTCTGCTGATGGCTGTGGTGTTAGGTGGATGTGCTCTGTGCTGTTCTTCTGATAAGCCCACCACCACTATGTTATCTACAGGAAAGTAAAAGTTCATTCTTAGTTTTTTCTCTGCTTGGGTCTGTCCCTCAGGGGATTGAGTTCTCTTAGTTGATTCGTAGCTAGAATGGTGGGATTTGTGTTCGATAGGAAGTTATTGTTTGTTATTTCTAACTTTTGTGGTGTGTCTTATATTGTAGTCTACTTTTAATTTGCCCTTTTTATGTAAATATATATCCCAGTTTCTGTTTCAAGCTTAAGTGTCCAGTTTTTTTCTCCCTTTTCTTAGCCAAGGGGAGAAGGGAGGCTTTGTCGCTCTGGTTTATACTTGACATTTTGCCGAAGTATTCAAGCCAAAACAAAGAGTTAGTTTAGATACTCCATATCCCAAGGGACCTGATAAAAGAAGGAGAATAATGTATTCAAAGATGTTATGTTTAATTAAACTAGCAGATAGCTCTGTGTGGTGAAAGATAAATGTTAACATTTTATACATTATGAGGAGATTGGCACTGTGGCAGTAGCACAAATATCACTAGATATGTTGAAAAGCTTCAAAAGGAATAACATTTTTTAGAACTTTAACTATTTTTTTAAGAATACAGCCACAGTGTATCTGTAGGTCTACTAAACAGTTTTGGTGATGATAATAGAGATTTTTAAAAAAATCTTATGACTAGGAACTTTAGTACAGAGAATACTAAACTTCTCTGTAAAATGATGAATATTGAGCTGTTCTTTCCTTGTTTTTCAATCACACTTAGGTAGAAAAAGTCACTGTGTCCTTTCTTGGGATAAATTTGCATTCACACTACTTGACTGCTGAGCTCATTCTTCTCAGAACTTTTATTCTTGGCAACACAATTCAGACCACATGAATTGTCCCAATGTGCCTTGAAACTACCATTTGACTTGAATAACCATGCAAAATTTCATGTAAAACAGGACTTTTTTGAGGGAGAAAGAAGTGATGAGAGGGTCAACAATTCTGATTATAAAGTCATATAACATCTGAGGCAACAAAACAAAGCAAACAAAAAAAAATCATGCTTGAAGAAAGAAGGAATCAATAAAATAAGGCATTTTCCTCTGGACTTCAGCCCAGATTACTTTCTCTACAAAACCAGCCTCAGAGTACAGTTTCTACACTCTACTTAGTCTTTTGACCCTGTTGTATTATCTGCATAATTCAGTTTCTTCATCATGGTGTATCACTTTCTGGCTTGGAATAGACAACATTTTCTCTATCATAGTATCACACTCTATTTGGAGTTGATATTTTTTCACATTTCAATATTTATACTGTATTTTTATACAGAAACTGAGAAAAAAATAGTACAGTCTTACCTTGATCTTACCTGTAGTCCAACCTGTAACAGTAATGAAAAATATGTTGACAAAGGTAACTTATTTCTATGCCAATTTTCTTAATTCTTGGTTTGAGGGTTTAGTTTAACTAAAATGAAATGCTTCCCATGTTGGAAAATGAGAAGATGAAAAATATTAAATGAAATTTTCTTTCAGCATGAAACCAGTATTTTTCTTTCAAAAAGTAAAATGTAATGTTCAGACTTATCATTCAGTCTGTCATCACCTTTTTATGTCAGAGGAGTGGAAGATGAAAATTGGTCATACTTTCAGATGGCAAACACTTCATTTTCAGAAATTTATTTGGCTGCAATTTTTCATCTGTTTCTAGTAATAATCATGTAGCAGAGGACTGAACTAAAAGCTCTTGGGCAATGAGATTTCTAGTGTTGCCTGTCTTAGGAGATGTCAGTTTTTAAGTCCAACCAGATCCCTTTTATAGAAGAGAAAATACATTTTTGGATGTAGGTTTAGTGGGGAATCACATGGAAATTTGTCAATGACTACTAACATATGACCATTCTTTTGTCCTGGTGTCTACCTATGGGAGGATCCAACTTCATATTATTGGAATTTTATTATATTAATTTTGAGAAGAAATGGTGTCACTGAATTGGCAACTGGGAGAATGTAGCAG
>VWZD01004119.1:68343-100284 GCA_013396695.1 Sakesphorus luctuosus | reverse complement strand
CCGGCCCCGGCCCTGCCCGCCGGGCCTGCCCCGCCGCCGCCGCCACAAAGGCCGCGCCGGACGCGCTCCGGCTTCTCCCGGCCCGGGGAGCCGCGCAGGCCGCGGCGAAAGCGGCGTCCCAGGGCCGGGCAGGGCAGGGCAGCTCTGCCCCCGCCATCGGCCCCGGGGGTACTGCTCTCAAAGCAGATGTTTAAGTAAAATCTGTTACACGCGAACTTGCGGTTCAGTTTGGTTCCGTTCCGGTGGAAATTTACGGTGCTGCAGCAGGGTCGTGTTGGTTCCCACCGGCACTTGTTGATGGTTGAGCAGCCTTGCATAAACGGTGGATGTTTATTGTTTAGAAAGGCCTCGGCAAACACCCGTTGAGTTTCTTCTTTAAAGTTAGACCATTGGAGAATAGTCTCTGCTTGAGCAACATTTTAGGCCTTATTAGGCCGAGGTGGCACAGTGCTGGTTTGTTTTTGCTTTTTCAAATTAAGTACAGGGATGGTAATACCAAAGAAGATGTTCACTCTGTTTTGGGAACAGGAAGAGGGAAAGATCCCTCTCCTTGTGACAGAGGTGCAGGTACTGTCAGCAGATAATGTTTGTCACGGTTGTTTGCTGTGTCCTCGGACAGACTGTGCTGAAACCGAGGAGGATTTGTTTGGGCAGAGAACAGATGGTTAAACTGGAGAGTTTGGGATATGTGGAATAAAAAGATGAATTTTGGCTGTTTATTGCTTGCACCTTGCAAGGGATTGGGTACCCACTGGGCCTTGCCAAGGTGATATTATGCACCTTTGAAAAATCAGAATCCCAGCCATTGCGAATTAAATGCATGTGTTAAAAACTTGACCAAAGCTGTTGTGATTAAACAAGAACTAGCCTTGTTGCAGCACTGTTACAACCCTCCATGTGGCCCCTTGTATTTCCACCTGACCCATTTTTCATGTTTGAGTCGTTCTGAATCCCCTGTGTGTGTAGGGCTTGAGAGTTGGATTTGCACTGAACCTGTGATGCCCTGTGAGCTCGTGGCAGTGTGGCATCTGCACCTCTGTCCAGGCAGAGGGAGGGCAGTTGTGTCTGTTGTGGCTGGTCTAAGTGGCTGTTTAAACACTGACTCAGGACAACAGGCCAGCTGATGGTACCAGCTGGTAGGGAAAGCCGGTGTTTGAGTGGCAGCAGGTGGGTGTTGGGTGCCCTCAGAGGAGCTGAGTGTGGGATCCTGGGTGGGCTCTGGAGCCACAGGTCGCTGTGGTGGTGCTGGTTCCTGGAACCTGCAAGAAACTGTTCCAGGAGGACAGAGATGCCTCTGCTGCCGTGCCACCTGTGTGGGCTGCGGGTGGAATGGGAAGGTGCTGGATGTGGCTGCAGGTGGTCTGCAGGCTGCTGCGGCAGGTCTGGCTGCCCTCTGAGTGCTCTGTGGCCTTGCATACCACACATGTCCCTGCTGATGCCAAGGCAGGCTGAGCTGAACAAAGCACACCCCCCAAAGGTGCAGTCGGGATGTGCCGTGTGTGCCTGTGCTGGGGCTGGGCAGGCGCCGGAGCAAGGGAGGTGCAGGAATGCATTGCTGGGTGGGGAGAAGAGTAGGTAGGACTGCGTCAGTGTTGATTTAATTGGCTTAAACAGCATGACGAGGTGGAGCAGGGAAGTCATTAAGCTGGAAACAAGTAATTATATATATAAAATAAAGTTTTGCTCAGTTGATTTTCAGCCGGAAACACTCCGACCTGGCTTGTGCAACTGCTGTTGTGAGGGAGGTTGGGAGCAGGAGAGGGTGGGACAACTCCTGTGCCAGCGGCTGTGGCACAGCAGTCTGTGGCTTTCGGAGAGCCTGTCCACAGGACATGGGCTTGGGCAAGCTGGCCTGAGGCGAGAGTCCCTGACAGGGAGTTTCTGTTGCTGTGTGAGGGCTGGCAGTGTCAGGAGGAGCATCTGCTCTGGGGGTGTTTGGCAGGGGCTGCAGCTGGGGGAGAGTTGGAGGGTGGTGGTACAGGGGCGAAGTCTTCATGGAAATTGAGGCCCATCACACTGATGTCTGGGGCTAGAACAGTGGATCCAAAAGGTGTCTACAGGCCACCTTGCTTTGTTTTCATTTTGATATCCTAAAGCATTTTTGCTGCACACAGGCTAAAGTCCTCCAGGTGACAATAAGGAGATGAAGGGACTCTGCTGGCGTCGTGCTGGGCTCACTGTGCAGCCATGGCCCTCAGGCCTCACAGCCGAGCAAGGCCTTGCTTCAGGTCTTCTCACCCTTAGTGTTCTGCGGGCCCCAGTTTCATGCTCGTGTTTTCTCTTGACTGCTTGGATTAGCTGCCCGTGGCAAAGGACTTGGAGCTTCATTTCCTCCCACGTGGTGTCTTGGCCAGTGCACCCCATGATGCTGTGTTCAAGGCACAGCTCTGAGGCAAAGGAAACCTGAAATTCTGAGTATTAAAATAGATCCTATTCGATAATTTTTTAGATGTTTGTTGCATGCACGCTGAGGTCTGTCTGTATGCTGGTGACTGATGGTGTGAAGAGTTGTCTTTCCTACTTATCTGTAATGTTAAAGCTCAGAAACAGTCTCAAATATTTAGTGTCTGGATGTTTTGTGGAGAAAACAGATTCTGTGGTAAGTAGAATACCGTGCTTTGACAGTGATTTAAGAAAAAAAATAACACTCAAACTGTAATTGAAGCAATTTGGTGTTTCTCTCATTGCCAAAATTAGTAACAGTCTTTTCTTCTGACATTATGAAGAAAATGATCATTGGAAGAAATGATGACATGAAATCTAGAAATGTAATTAATTCCAAGGCATTGGGAGAATTTTGATTCTAATGACAACCTGCGGAGTCACTTGTCCTACTTCCACTGCCAAACAGAAGCTGGAACCACTTATAACAGGCTATTATTATGGACTCAGCTCTTGCATTGGGCATTTGGGAAGACTGAAAGCAACTGGGGCTTCTCCAAATTCTTGCTGAGTGGTCTGCTCTGGTGTCTTTCAAAAGCCAAGCAGAGCTACTGTATATGTCTTCTCAGAGTGTGCACGGCAGCTCAGTCGTATTGGGTGGGAATTGTGACCATTCAGTGGGAATTCAGGATTCTCAGTTCCCCTCACATGTGTCTGTGGTCCTGTCTACGCCCTCATTGCTGTCTTTGCCTTCTCCACCTGACCCCAGCCATAATCTTTCTATTTTAGCAAAAATCAGAGGAGATCTGTCTCTGGTGAGGGAGTCCTCTGTGAATGCGAGGCAAGGAGCCTGGGCAGGGAGGTTGCCAAGGGGTATCTGGGTGCATGAGGAGGTGAACTAGAGTCCCTGTGTCACCTTGGGGTGCCATTCAGGACATCAGTGACTTACTGGAGTTGGGTGATCAGTTTGTGCCTATTTACGAGGAAGCTCTGCCCTGTGCCTTTCTCTGCCTGGCAGAAAAGAGCTGCTGGGAGGCTTTTTAAGGTGCAGGAGTTGTTCATGTTTGGCAGGTGATGGAACTGGTGAGCACTGATGGACTTTGGCAGTCCCCTGGCCAGGTGGATTTGGTGTGGGTGTGTGACTGCACCATGTCACTGGGGTGGTTATGTCTCCTCTGGGCAGCACTGGCACAGTCAGAATATCGCTTGAAACTGTTTGTGGGCAGCTCTGTGACCAGCGTGATCCTCAGTACAGGAATTCAGTAAGAGATGCTGTGATTCCTCCTCTGCTGTGTTGCTGCCTTGCTGAGTGCATGGAGTGACTGGAGTAGCTCCCCTCCCCACCATGGAAGGTGCTCCTGGGCCCAGGGCTGGCAGGAGGAGAGAGATGTTGGATCTGCTGGGATACAGAGTGGGCACTGTCAAAATGTTGGTAGGAGGACTTGCCTCTCTGAGCCAAATGGTGTGGTGGGTGGATAAAGTGAGAGGAGTCAGCAGTGTGAACATGGCAGTTTGCTTAGGGAACCTCAGAGGGGAATTTGGAGAGCAAGAAGTCTGTGGGGAGGTGCAGGAGTTTTGAAGGAGCAGCAGGTTAGGTATGAAGCAGTGTATGAGTGGCCAGGTAAAATGAAATGTATGATGTAGGTATGAAAATGGAGAAGATAGAAAAGACAAGATAAGAAAAAAGGGGACTGGAGGGGAGAATTAACACCTGTCTTCAGTAGGTAGTAAAATAAATGTTGTCTGTCCATGTGTATTAACTACCTGTACTTATGCTAATACAGGCCAACTGAGTTGTGTCTTTGGCAGGTGGGAACTGATTGAGTACCATCAGAAGGCACCTGCACTCCTCTTCCCCTCAGTGGAATTACCAGACTGGAGTGTGTTAGCAGACAGCACTGGTGCAGGCTGACACTGGCAGACTGATGGGTTTATGTCTGTCTGGACAGGTTTGCATTTGTTGTGCAAGGTAAAGGGAGCTGTGTGGTGAGCAAACCAATGTATTTCAGTTAATTAGTGCCCCCAGTTTATTCCTGTATGGATGCTGTGGCCACGTCTGCATTGTGTTTGAGTCTTGGCATACACCTGCACATGCAGGACAGTATTGGCATGTGGGCATGTGGTTTGGCATTTTGGCTTTCTGTTTTAGTTTAATTGTAATTGACTGAGATTCTTGATCTGTCTGTTTCCATGGTAAAAGGGCAGCCCAAATGTAGTAGGTAGTTTCCTGAGACCCTGGGAGGCCGTTTTGGTTGTTTTATGCTGTTTTGAGGCAGCCAAGATGCCTGGAATCACACTGTTGTCTGTGAAAATGAGGGTCATCCTGTAAGAGAAAGGTGATTTTTTTAAAAAGCAGAAAAAGGCCAAAATGTGTAGTTTCCAAACTTGATGTTGTTGAGGAGACCCCCTAGTTAAACTTGTGTATATGCAGTGAAGCATTGCTTACAGGAATCTCCTGTAACCACACCAAGCTCTGCCTGTATCAAACACACACAAACACCTTGTTTGTGCCATACAGCTGGGACCGGATCACTGTTTTGAAGTCAGGTGTCTTCTATTTGGTTTAGGCTTGGTAAGATTTTATGTGAAACTAAACATGGAGGTCTGCTTCCCTATGGAGGAATAGCTGCTGTAGCCTGTGGAGACTGGAAGGAGTAACTGCATGAGGGGAAAGGGCCACATGGGGTGGTTGTGTAGTGCTCTGCCCCACGAGGCCTGAACCTGGAGGAAATGTCACTGAAGTGATGTTTATAAAGAAATAACAGTCTCTGAATGGATGTGATGCTTCTGGCATCCTCTCAAAGGCTGGAGTGCACTGATCTGGACCAGCTTTGCAAAGGTGCTGGTGATGTTCCCAGTTCTCATGTACCTCATTTAGAATGGGCTCATTGTATTGAAATACCTCCTTAAATGTGGGTGTGAGTGTTGCCCTTTTGCCACATGCTGAGACAGCAGCACCCAGCTCAGGGAGGTGGGGATTGTTGAGCTGCAGCAGCCGACTGAGGGCAACCTGCCTGGTTTTGGGGCTGACCCTTTTCATCTGGTTCAGGAGGTGTCACCTGGAGGTATGGGCTTTTTCATGGATATTCTGGTCAGGATGGATTATTATTATTGTACATTCTACTGGCTTTGGAGAGGTGAAAATTAGAGATTTCTGTGTTGATCCTGGTCACTTATAGTTGTTGGGCTGTAATGTCTCTTCTGCAATTAGAAATTAAGTCCCTCTAATGATACCAATTCAAAATAATCTGCATCTAAGTAATTTGATCCAGTTGTTACTACATTTTAAAGCTGGTTTTAGGAAGGTTTGATCAGCTTCTGTTTTTTGGTTCTCCCTGTTGAATTCTGCTGCTCCCTTGGCCAAAGCCCTCAGTAATGTGATTCTTGCACCATGTTATTCCAGGCTGCTGGCATTCCCTGCAAAGGCCTTTTGTCTGTCTTCTGGGTGCTCAGGTTTCTTTTCATGTTGTGGACTTGTATGATTGCAAAGGGATGTGTGAGCAGTGGTTAAATGACAGTGCTGTGTCTGCTGAGTATGGAAAAGTGTCTTCTTTTCAAATATGTGTCTTCCTACAGTGGGATTACTTAATGTGGGGCAGTTACTCATGGTAAATCCTTGGCGAGAGACACTTCACCTGTGTCTCTTCAGTTCACCTCCCAGATAACTTGGATACTGTGCCTGTGCTGGGCTGAGGGTGGAACAGCTACTGCACATTCAGTATTCCTTCATCCGCACGTGCCCCTCTGGTGGTGCCAGCACTTGTGTTTGGAGGGTTTCTGGAACACGAGTGTGAGGATCACCCCTTGCCGTTGGCACTCACTTGGGTGTTTAGGGGTCTGATAAAATATTGAAATATTTGATTATCAAAATCAATGAGAAGGAAAGTGCTCTGAGTTATCCCGAGGGTGCCAAGGGGTTAAGCATGCAATTGCAGATAGGGTGGGTTATGTCTTGTGCTCCTGGGATGCAGTTGTAGGATTTATGCAGCCTTGGAGCCCTCTGTGGTTTTCACTTGTGGTTTTCTGGTTGTCTGAACAAGACAAAGTAATTTTTGCTGTGACTCTGCACCCTGTTTTCTACCCCCACCCCAGCTCCTTGTGCTACTGCTGAATTGATGGACAGGCTATCTCTGTTGCAGGTCTCTTGCTGAGATTTGCTGGGTGCACTTACATAATCTGTGTACAAGATGTTGGAAAAAACTGCCACTGCAGGTGACACCTCTTGTGATCCTGTGCTACCAGCTTTGAACTGAGTGCGAGTGCTGGTGCAGATGTACCTTTTACATAGAGGTACCTTTAACATGTGCAGCCCTTCTGTTCACCTTGAAGGCATCTCCTTCATTGGGGCCGTGTCTGTGCCCTCACCCCGTGAGCAGGCCCTGCCTTTCCCTTGCAGGGGAGGGAGTAGGACGGTGCTGCTGAGGGTGGCAGGAGGAGGGACCCCACCTTTCTGGACCGGGCCAGAACATGGTGGCTTGGCTCCATCACTTGGCAAACCATGCCGGTATGGCACAGGGGTGGATGCTTATCCTAAATCCTGTGCCCACTGAGCTGACCTAAACCTGAGTCACTTGGTCCCCTTGCAGGCTCCCTGGGATGCTGACACTGTGTCACCAGCCCTCATAGCTGGCATTGCTGGCAGGGCAGAGGTGTGTGTGCTGCCCAGGACAGCCTGATGCTTCTGACTCACCGAGGAGCTGCTCTGCTGCTGCCAAAATAATTCGTGTGGCCTCTCCAGATGCTGTTTTTGAATCTTTTGTGTGGGGGTGGGCTTGAGTAGTTCATCTGGCTTCTGGTTTTCTATTGGGTTTTGGGTTCTTTTTGTGTGTGTTTTTGCCTGTCAGGGATCAAGCAGATTTCCCCAGGTGCATTGGGCTGGGAAGCTGCAAGTGTAAGAAGCAGCACTCTGGTATACAGTGACCTTTAGAGGTAGAAGAGCACCCTATTGGGGCTCATTAGCTTAATTCTTGCCTTTGGTCTCAATGTTTATACCTCTTGGAAACTGTGCCTTTGTGAATTTGGCTTTTTCCAGGGCCCCTTCCTGAAACTGAAAGGAAGGACAGACTGCAGGGAGGTTTGCAGTGGGACAGACTTGAACTAATTCCTGTGATCTCATGTGGTAAACCCAGAGGACAGCAGGGATGTGTTTTAAGCCAAAGCATGTAAAAGAAGACTGATAAACTTTGGCAGCCAAATACATTTGGAAATAATGATAAAGAGAGGAAGGGAGAATTGCAAACTTTCTCTGTCTCAGCCACAGCAGTAAAACTTTGGGTCAGCCTTAGCATTTCAGGAGCTGTCATTCTGAATAGGCTGTGGCACTGACTTCAGTTCTAAACTTGTCATTCCACTGTATTTTAGGTTAGGTTAATCTGGTTTTTATGGACATCTGCAATCTTACTGGGTTTTCTTTTGTTTGAGGGGCAGCTTTAGATCCTGAAGATCCCTGTGATCTGTGGTTTTTGGTCTGCTTAGGTGGCTGTTTCTTCAAAATCAGTCCTGCAGGTGCAACGTGTCTGTGCCTCCTCATGGTTAGGTGGAAAGGTGGAAGTGTGATTTTTATCAGATGTCATAGGTTTGTTTAAGTTCCTGTGCATGGTCTGTGAATGTTTCAGGAGACCAGGCTGGGCAAGCACAGGTCCCACTGAGCTCTCTGCAGAGCTCTGGGTGCCTGATCCTCGCCTGCACAGACCTTGCACAGGGCCTGTGAGATATTGTTGGCCTGGATTTGCGTCAGGAGCATCATGTGATGCTGCAGAGCATCTTCCAAAATGTGTGACCTTGACTCCCCAGGCTGTAGCCCTCCGTGGCTGGGATCTCTGCTGTTATTGTTAGTGGGGAAATGCACTATGGTGTTGCAGATCATCCAGTGCTCTCCCTCCCGGCTCTCCTTCCAGGTGAGATGAACTGCCCTGCAGGTGGGTGGGGCAGCGACTGTGCTTAGCAGGATAAGGCCCATTAACTTCTGCATGAGCATCAAGGGAGCCATGAGTACGGATTTTGCACACATTGTGTATTTATTAGCTGCTAAATTGATTTCATCTTGTGCAAATCAAAGCCTTTCCTTGAGGCAGGGCCAGCTCTCCAGGAGGCAGACAGCTCTGCTGGTCCTGGAGCAAACAGAGAGTCCAAGCAGGAATTAGTCTGTGTTTTGAATAATTTATCTTATCTTTCTGAGGTGCTTCAGGAGATGCACTGTGGGTAAGGAGGACAGCTGTTGGAAGCAGCCAGCTGAGCTGAATGGGAGTTCATCCTTTATCTGGTTTTGTCTAGGCTTATTTTTTTCTGTGGGCCCAAAGGGTTGTCTGGTTAGCTTTGGACCTAATTCTGAGAACTGAATTAGCCATGACTTTGCTTTTGGGCTAGAGAGCAAAGTGTTTGTACTTTGAAGAGGTTTGTGGACAGAGATAAAACAGTTTCCTTTAAAAACATATGGCTGCGTTGTTTGACCTGGGAAGGGTTGTGGACTAAGATAGAAGCAACAGGTTTGTAAATCCCTTCTGTGGAGTGATGGGACCATGTCTTGAGTTTTCTTGTAAAGACCCGTTACTCTCCTGAACAGCATCAGTTAAGAATCTGGTCGCGTGCCAAACGCTGGAAACCTTGTCCTATCTTTGATGTCCTCTTCTTTCCTCTTGTCCAAGTCAGAAACCTGGACAGGCAGAGGATAGGAAGGGGGGAGATGGTCAGAATGGCTCTGTGTAATGCTGGCCAAGACTTGTGGCCCAGAGTCGAGGAGATTTGGTCCATTCTCCGGGGTACCGTTTTCCTTGGGCAGCGCGAATCGTCAGCGTGTGCAAACGGCGTTGTTTGGATGTCAGCTTTTAAAGGTTTCCTTTGTGATTTGGTGAAAAGGAGAGGTCAGCTTTCTGCTTTCAGACCTGATATAGTCCAGATGTTGTCACCTGAAAGCGTGACATTGTGGTATAAGTTTACATGCAAGTTTAAACAAAAGAATTGTCATTGAGCTCAGACTTCTGTTGGAAGAAGAAAGGGTTGGACATAGAGGTTTGGAGATGTGCTGCTTTAGGCAGCAGCTTGGCAGCTGAGCTCTTCCTGCACTGGGGCCACATGCTGTGGGGTATCTGAACAAGCCTGCCAGTGTTTTCCTGGAAATCCAAAACCTATTTTAAAATATATTTCTAATTAATTTATTTCTTTTTGAGAAGAGTTAGAGTACTATGCTGGAGCCTATCCACCCAGCTGGTTATGCCTGAGTGGTGGCAGGATTCATTTCCTCTGGGTTGAGCTTTGCCACTGTGTAGCAGGGCTAGATATCCTCGGGGCTGGGAACTCCCTGGCCTGTTCCCCAGGATTTATCCCTGCTGATGAAGATTGCAGCAGAGCAAATGGGAGAAGGATCTTCTCAGCAAGTGGGCAAGTGGCAAAGGTTGAGACAGGAGTGGTGGGAGCTGGTGTGTCCATCGCCTGTGTGTGTGTGTCTATGGCTGTGTGGGAGGGCTTGCCTGGCTTCCCCCTCAGGGACATGATTTGGGATCTCCTGTGACTTGAAGAAATTCCAAATCTGATTTGTCAGGATGGCTGCTTTTTTCCTGCCCTACAAAAATATAGTAGGTGAAGAATGTGTGAATGCAGGGCTTATTCCAGCAAAGTCCTGGAATGTTTCTGGCTGGTCATTTGTTTTAATATAGACAGGCCTTAGTGAGGGCTGACTTGAACAGTAGCCTGGAACTGAACTGACAGCAGGTAACCTGCTTCATTGCTGAGCTACCAAAGGTCTGAGCTGCACCCTGCCCTGTGCCAGGGCACTGTGCTGCTCTCACAGCACCTGGGACACAGGCCAGGACCTGCTTGTCCACAGTGTGATTTCCATTTAGTAAATAGAAGCTTTCTGGGAAGGTCTGTGTTGGGTTTCCCTCTCAAATCTGAGTGATTCTCTGACTCTGGCAGCAGAGCTCTGACGGCCCAGTGTTCATGTTCTCAGGATAATCCTGTGCTGGCATGTCCTGAGTCTCTGAGACCCCAACCGAACAAGGGTGATGCTCTGCGATGACGCTCAATGGGTTGATGTCCACACTGTGGAGCAGTGAACGAAGGGAGGATGTAGTAATACATCTTGCTCTCTGTTCAGGTGTTGTATTCAAGAGTTGTGAGTTTAGCAGCCAACACTGGCTGGTCCATGGCGACTGAACTGTGGTAAAGGAGAAGGTTGGATCATCTTCATCCAAGCTGGCAGGAGTTGCTGCTGCTTTACTGCCCAGCAGGAACACTGACTCGTGCCAGGAAAACGAGGGACTGCTCAGTCAGTGTTGCAACAGGGTGGCTAACCCGAGTGTCTCCATTCTCTGTGTGTTCCAGCATTCTCTGCATTTGCAGAAGGCTCACAGCAATATTTTTTTTCTTCCAGGTTTTTACCCCCAGCTAAAGTATAAAATGCCAGTTTGTGATACAGAGGCTACTCCCAGTGCTTTGGATGTTGCCCAAATGGTAATTGTGAGCAGAACTTCAGAGTAATCCTGTGAAGTACAGAGTAACACTGTGCTTCAGAGGAACAAGGTCCCTTACTTTGAAAAGGACATGGAGATACAGGAACATTCCAGTGAAAGGCAAGAAGGCTCTAAAAGGTCTAGGAAACATGAGGAATGGCTGAGAGAGTTAGGTTTGTTTAGTCTTGAGAAGAGGAGGCTCAGGTGGGACCTCGTCGCTGTCTACAACTCCCTGAGAGGAGGTTGTAGTGAGGTGGGGGCCTGTTTCTTTTGCTGTGCCTGCAGTGAGAGGACCAGAGAAAATATCCTCCCGCTGAGGGGGAGATTCAGATTAGATACTGGAATAAAAGTTTTCACTGTTGGGGTGGTCAGGCATTGAAACAGTTGCCCAGGGAGGTGGTAGAGTCATCATCCCTGGAGGTGTTTAAGAGGTGTCTGGATCTGGTGCTGGATGAGGTGGTGTAGTGGTTTAGGGGTCGTAGTGGCAGTCCTGGGTTGATGATTGGACTTGATGATCTCAAAGGTCTCTTCCCACCTTGATGATTCTATGATTTGATGACAACCAGATTATGGTAAAAGTTTCCTCGGTCTCAGGCATGGCAGTTTTAGATGACTATGGCTTTGATATGCCCTGGTCCATGTTACGACTCAAAGAAATACAAAGACCTTTGGAAATGTCTTTGAAAATAAAAGAAAAATAATTGCAGATAGAAATGCAGTGAAAGAATTGTCTGCACTGCTGGTGCACACACCCCCTGCCGGGATCAGCCAGAGCCCAGCCACTGCTCTTCCTCCCCCCTGAAGGGAACTGGCAAGCTGGGCGCTTGGGGAATTCTGCCATGAGTTTCATGTTTTATCTTCACTAGTTACCCTTTTCTACCTCATGCATAAGCATATCAAGCTCCTCTTAAAAAATAGTTTGGACTCTTGGCTTTCAGGAGATGGTTTCATTAGCTGTGGGTGTTCTTCCTGTTGCCAGACCGTGGTGACTTCATGACACCTGTGTGGCTGTTAGTGTGGTATCTTCAATATGCATGTGCTGCTCCCTCTGTAATGCCTGTTTCTTGGAGGTGTTTCAAGGTGTGGTGGTATTCCTTCCTTGGAGTGCCTTGGGCTAGGCAAAGAAGCAGCCTCTGCTCTCCTTTCCAGCATATGGATGCTCTGCTCCCACTGATGGGAAGTTATTTGCAGTAACTTCGGAGCTGGCATTGTCTCTGGAGTTTGCTGACAGCCTTGCATGGAGCAGAAAACGTGGGCAGCATGGCCAGGCTGATACCTCAGCTTCTCCCTTCCCCTGATGCCTCCAAGGGCAGCAGCACCACAAGCAGCCCCAAGTTGTGCTGGTGCTACGAGTAGAAATGAATGAGCTTTGCATTGCTGAGACAGGGTCATGCAGCTCTCACCTTCTCAGCAAAAAATTGGTAGTCCTGGTGCTGTGGAGAAATTGCAGCATCGTAAACCAGGGCTCTGCAGGTCAGTTTGCTGTGGGGCAGGTGGGCAGCAGTGCTGGCTCTGGCCACTGGCTCTGCACAGCTGGAAAACTTCCCTTTGTGGTGCTCTGGCACCTGCAGGAGCCAGGGGGACCCTTTGGGCTTTTGTGTGGTACAGTTCGTTTGTGTGCGGGACTGGTGCATTCCCTGTACTAGGGAGAAGGAGTTAATGGGGACAAGGGCAAGGGAAGAAGATCGCTGGGTCTGGTTGGGGATACTGGCTGATATTTTTGCAACAGTCTTCTATTACCCAGCATGAGACTGTGGGGATTAGCTGGGCAGACTCTCAGGCTCCTTCCATATTGAGGGCCCGCCTGCCCTCTGCTACGGCTGTGGAGCTTCATGCCAAGGACTTTCAAAATCCACTGCACTTGGGGATTTTTTATTCAAAGACTCTGATTCTTGTTTCTTTAGCAGAAAAAGTTTGTACTTGACCCTAGTTATTTAGCCTAATAAAGGGGTCATAAACAGCAAGCTTGCTGCTTCCTGAGAGTGTGGCAGTGCCAAATTCCCATGCACGTGGCGTTAGTGCCTGCCCCACCAGAGCCTGCTGGATCACACCTGCCTCTTCTTCACTGCTTAAGGAGCTGGAGCTTTGCCATGATGTTGAGCAATGGATGTGTACCCAGGTCTGCAGTGTGGTTATCTGGTGTGATCCCTCTGTGATTAGGAGGGAATTCTTTACTTAGGATGAAGTTTTTCCCTGTGAGGGGGGATGAGGCCCTGGCATGGGTTGCCCCATCCCTGGCAGTGTCCAAGGCCAGGTTGGACAGGGCTTGGAGCAACCTGGGCTGGTGGAAGGTGTCCCTGCCCATGGCAGGGGGTGAAAGGAGATGAGCTTTAAGGTCCTTTCCCACCCAAAGCACTCTGGGGTTCTGTGAGCCTGTGTTTGCTGCTGGCAGAGTGAGGAGCAGCAGGGGGTGCAGGGGCATTGGGCAGTGCTGCTTGCCCAGGCTGCTCTTGCACAGGGGAACTGTCACTGGCACCATCCGTGGTTGGTGGGATGTTGCAAAAAGCCAGTGAACGTGTCCTGCCCTGCTCCGGGCAGGTGTCTTTGATGGAGGTGGGGAATGCTGTGCTTGCTCAACTCTGGTCTCTGCTGCAGTGGCAGTGCTAGAGTGATGGACTTCTGTGGGAAATCGCCTGGGTGTGAGCAGCTGGACCATCTGATTTAAAATACTGCTAAATATGGGCAGATTTACTGCAAAACTTCAGTTTTCTGTGGACAAAACAGTCTCTTCAGTCTCAGAGTTTGTTGTCTGCTCCTTTTTTGCCAGGTACCAGTCCCCTTGCTGGTCTGTTGAGCTGTGCCACTTCTAAAGGTTGGTGTATAAAATAATGAATCCTGACATGATGGGATTACTCTCTGCCCAAAACAGCACAGTCTAAAGTTTGGTCTAAAAGATCTGGATTGCAGAAATCTTATGACTCTGCATTTCTTTCAATTTGCATAAAGATTTTTTTGTTTGTACTCAATATGTATATTTGTCACAGCAAGTCTAATATCTGGAGAGATAATTGTTAATGTTTTTTAAACATTTGGTATCTTTGGGGTTTTTCTCAGTATATTTTGGGACTGCTGTTCAGAGACATTTCTTCAGAGATATTATATATAGAAAATTATTTGTTGGCCATAACTTTTCTCAGACTGATGCTTTTGTGTCTTGGAAGAGCTGAGGAGGATGTATACTTCAGTGAGCATATTGGAAGTACTCCCCTAGGACGGGGTTGGAAAGCACCTATTTATTCTGAGCTAATAGAAAGCTATTAGAGAATATCCAGATATTTAGGAAACTCCATGTTTGAAGCGGGAATTTCAAACCTCCTCAGCAAGCTAGAGCTCTGTGGCAGGGTTGGAGTTGGATTTGTAGATGTTTCTGGTGAATGTGTGAGAGGACAGTGACTGAGATGTGATGAGGTGGAAGGGAAGTGTCTGCCCCAGGGAGCTGTGCCTGGAGGCATCTGGATGGGGGAGCTGTGTTAATGGCTCTGCAGGTGAGACTGAATTAGAGAGGGGACTTGCTGGGAACAGCTGGCACCCAATGGTTCATATGAACCATGGCTGCTTCAGATTGATTAATATTTATTAAGGAAAGTGGCTTGCTTTTGTGTCAGTCTTTTTTCCAATTCCCAGTTGTCTGACATGTTAAGAAGACTGTAGATGCTTCTGCAGGGGTTGAGTTACTTCCCCAGCAGTGCTTTTCAGCTGAAACTGGGGTCTTCTATCAGGCATAGACAGTCTGTGTGTGTTGGAGGGTTTGAAATCTGCTACAAAAGTCATCAATAAATATGCATTTCAGGAAAAAAAAAGAAAATAAAAGGTTTTTTCATCAGAGGGTTTTTCAAAATAATGAGGTTTTCCAGAGCTTGGCAGCTGGGACTAATGGCAGGTAGCCCCTAAAGCAAATGGGTAATGAATAATATCTTAGGGAAGGGAATTGGTTATTTCCCGTTGCAGGAGCAAAGGGGCTCTGAGGCTGCTGCAAGCTGCCCACCAGTAACCAGTGAGCCCTTTCTGACCAGCTCTGTTCACTCTGCTGGCTGTCTGGAAATGCAGGAAAAAGTGGGAACTGCTTTGCTGGTGTCAGGACACTGCACAGCACAGCTGCTGGCAGCACAGGGCAGGGCTGCTGCTGAAGGGCTTCTGGAGAGCAGGGGACAACAAACCCTCCACCATCACTGTGGCTTTCTGACCTTGAGAGTTCTGCAGTGAAAATGTGTGTTTCCATGCCAGAATCCTCAGTGCAGTCTGTCCTACAAGTAGCAGTGTGCTGGTGGTTTGTCACTTGCTGTGCTGTGAGGCTCATGGCTGGTAAGGCTGTAAAATGCTTCCATTAAAATAGTTTTGATTCCGATGTCTGGGGGCAGGAATGCAGGTAGGTCAGACCCAGGAGGCTGAAAGACATTAAACCCCTGCCCCCAAACCAATACTTCAGCACCTCTGCCACAGAGGAGCTGCCACCAGAGCACCACAGTGTGCCTTAAAAATGCAGAAGATACACAAGAGCAGCTGAAAAAACAGGATTGTGCCTACAATGCTTTCACTGCTAGGGAGCTCCTGGTGGAGGTCTTCATCCCCAGGAGTTGTGATGGAAATGACATGTGTTTCTGTAGCAGCAGCTGCTGTTGTGCATCTGAGCCCACGTCATTCGTCTTGGTTTGAACACCCAGAGGTGCTCATTGCCTGAGTCTTATTCCAGGGAAGGTTTTATATCTCACTAAGGGAGAAGAACAAGTGGCTGCTCACAAACTGTGAGATTACTGGCCTGGTTCACCTGGTGCTTTGGGAATCTGCAAAACATGATCAGTTGGCTGTTCACCACAGTTAGTATTGAATCATAGAAAAGTATGGGTTGGAAGGGACCTCAAAGCTCATCTTGTCCCACTGTCTGCCATGGGCAGGGACACCTTCCAGTAGACCAGGTTGCCCCGTTGAACCTGGCCTTGGACACTTCCAGGGATGGGGCAACCACAGCTTCTCTGGGCCACCTGTGCCAAGGCCTGTCCATCCTCATCATGAACGTTTCTTCCTCATGTCCATGCTAATCCTGCCCTCTGAGAGCTGAAAACCCTTGAAGGTAAAGATGACATTTCCTTGGCAGGAAGCTGAAGCCAATAGATGAGGTGCTGGGAGGGGGCCTTGTTCTGCCTGTTGGGTGGGACCTGGGGCAGCTTGTGATGAGCTGCAGGAGCTGGATCTGGGATCTTCCTGCTAATGGAGCTGCAGCTGGAGAGCTGCTGAGGGTGACTGGGGACTCATTCCCCTGTAGACTTTAACCAGGTGAATTGAGCAGTGAGCTATTAGGAAAGCACTCAAGGACATTCTTTTGACAGAACAAACCCCATTTGTTCGTGGCAAAAGTCATTTACAGCAAAGACAGATTTTGATGTTAAGTATTCTCCATTAAAAGTACTGTTGACTGATACATAGTGACAGTGTGTTTGCTTCAATTACCCCAGAGTGTATTTTAATTGTAGTTTTCTCTTTAAACCTCTTTTTAAACTCCTGGGAGTGTATTTGCAGACTTTATGCACGTTCTGTGCAAATGTCACATGTATTTTGAAGGAAAGGATGGCAGGAGCATGAACGCCTTTGTGTAATCTTCTACCCATTTAACAGCTTCTGTTTTGAAGGCAATTTCTGTAGGTCGTGTTTGCCAGCTATTAATGACAGGAGTTATTGGGTTTTAGTTAATTTATTTTTTCAAGTCCTCAGTCAGTGCTCAGTAACTTGGTGGGGAAACTGTTGGCACTTGCAGTGGGCAGGAGGGGTCTGGCTCAACCTGGCATGGAACTGTTGTCCTCTCACATAAGTGATGGTTTCTGCTGTGCATCCACTTCTTTTTGTTCCAGAAAGTGTTTAATCTGAAGGGATTTTTTTAGTTCTGAGAAGGAAAAGGCATTTGTTTTTCTCCGTACTGGAAGATCAAAGGTGTTTAGTGGAGAGGGATGCTTTGCAGATCCTCTGCTTATTGTAAAGGAAAGGAGTGTAACAGGTGTCTGAATTTCCCTTGTAAGTCATTGGGAAGTGGCAGGATGTCTCCTTGAGGGCAAAACAGCAGCAAGTATCTCAGTTCAGGATAGCAGCTTTGCCTTAGTGAATAATTGGGCAAAACTGCTGTCAGCTGACACACGAGGTGTGTTTCTGTTCTGTTAACCTGGATTTGAGGGACCCTGGCATGAACTGGTCAGTGTGTTAAGAAACCGTGAAATGAGGGGGAGGGTTTGCAGTACAGTTGGCTTCCCACTGTGCCAGAGGGAGCAGCTTTGTGCTCACAGCTCCTGTGGACGCAGCTCGGAAGGCAGTGGGACACAGTGCCGACCCTCCCGTGGCAGAGGGCCCTGTTCCATGGCAGAGCTCCATCTCCAGTGGCTGAGCCTGTCTCTGTCCCATGGCATTTCTTGCCCAGGCACCAGCCCAAGCTGTTCTCTGTTTCAAAGCTGGGGTCCTGCCTGCACCCAGCTCTGCCCTCTCTGGGGACAGGGCTGTTCCCAGGGGTACTTCTTTCCCATTCATTTTTTGCTGACAAGTCTGTATGGCAAAAATGAAAGGGTCAAGGTCTTTTCTCTTAGGTGTTTTTTCACTGTTTCTATCAGGGTTGCAAACATCCAGACTGTTTGAAGTGCATTCCCCAGACGTTGATGTGAAGATCCCTTCCTAATGTAATTCCATTTCTCCTCCTAAGAAGTTGTGTAGTGTTAAAGGAACACTATGAAGACATGAACAAGTGCATTTTCACAGGGTCATTGTTTTAGTGCTTTGGCTACTTTAAAATAAGTACTTTGCATTTGTGCAGTGACACTTTTTGGAATGACAGCCATTGTATTTCCATGGCAGCAAGAGCAGGGCTATTATTAGGCTTCCCTTCAACTCCCTTCTCTGGTTTTGTTTTGATGATGAATTTGATTATGGGGAGCAGTTGGATGACATTGTTCCCTTTATCTGCTGGTGTAAGATTTGAAATTCAGTAGGTTAAACTAGAAAGGAGGTGAGTTAAAAACCAACCAGCTCACAGTGAAGTGGTACTTTGTGCACTGGGTAGTTGAGCTGTGGAAGCTGTGGAGTGCAGGGATGTGGGTGTTGCTAATGGAGAGGTGATGAAGGTTGGGCTGGGCATGTTCCATGTGCAGGGAGCACCTCGGGGGAGGGGGCAGGGGATGTGTGGCTGAGAGGGTGCTGAGGAGTGGGGTGTGCTCTTCCCACGGTGGTATGTGGTGCCCTAAACCCTCCCATAGGCGGCTCAGCAGTGAGGGGGGACATTTGCTCTGGCAGAGTGTGGTAGAGTGAAGAGAGCATTGCTCACCCCATGGCACCCAGGGAGGAAGGGACAGCCATACCCACAGAGCTGGGTATGTGCCCCCTGCCCTGGCATGGAGCCTGGTGACAGGCCACATCCCAAATGTGCTTCAGGTGAGGAGTGTGATTAAATCCTGGTGGGGTTGGGTGTGTACTTTTCTGGCAGCCTGTGGGCTGGGATGCTGTTGATGGATGGAGGCGAGTCCCTCAATGGCTACTAGATCTTCTAGGCAGCTCTTAATGGCTGTAAAAAGGATGGCACTGGAAGGTGGGAGTGCTGAATGACATACCAAATTCTGCTTTCTGTTAGTGAACGTAAACTGTTGTTTCAGTTCTTAATTGATTTTATTATTTTTAACCTAAACACAAAGTAGTGGAGTCTGTGATTTGAATTCAATAGGGAACTTCAGTGCAAGTGCTGTATTCCTCAGTGAGATTAAATTTACTCTTTATTGTCATTCATCCACATATTTGGAACTTTTGGTTCATTATCTTCTTTCTCTTAGTCTTCAGAGGTGTCAGCAGTAACTAAGAATATATATTTTTTAGGGAAAATGGCATTTTTCAATATAACATGGCTCATTTGTGGATGTGACAGGACCTGAAGCTGGAGGCAAAGCCTGAACAGTCTGTGCTGGATGTCTCATGGCAAAGGGCTCACCTGAAAGGTAGAAACAGTTCACTGGAGATGTGTCTCAGGGTTTCTCAAGCAGCATCAGAATAAAGCTGATGGAATTCTTACCAGCTTTTGTCCATAAATTAGAAACTTGAATTACTTGCTGTGATTTATAACTCTTGTTCAGATTGTGTTTCCTGGTCCAAAAGCCTTGGAAGCAGTTTCAGTAGAGAGGATACCCAGAAGTGGCCATGACTTGCACAGGTAGATGTTACTTCTGACAGGCACTGGCTGCTTCTTGTGAGATGTCCAAAAGAGAGGAACAAAAATTAGAATGGATCTGCATTTCCGTAGAGATTCCTGCTCCTCCCAAGGAGTTTGGTCCTTCATGGAGTCATTCACAGCCATGAGACTTGTAGGCAAATGCAAATTCAAACAGCCTGTGGCTGTGGCTTGCCCCCCACTGGGGATTTATGAAATTCCTGACAAGTTTTGCTCTGCTGGAGAGGGAAGCCATGGGAATTACCAACTGGAGGGAGCTGTAACTACAGAGCCTTTTTGTTTCTCCAGGGTTGCTGAACCTTTGCACCCTGAGCAGTTGGGGTTATGGGTGCTGAGCAGCAGCCACTTGCTGTAGTGCTGTCCTGTGTGCTCTCAAGGGCCTTAGGGATTAAGGGCATATCCAGCCCAGTTCAGGACAGTCTGGGAAGTGGTGGCTGTGTCAGTTTGGTTTTGGTGGGATGCTCAGGGTGTATTCCCATGGACATACTGAGGAGTTCCTGGAACAATGAGCTTTCAGGGTCATGGGCTGTGTGATCAGTGCCTGGGACAGCCCAGCACTAGGAAACTGCAAGGGGAAAAAAGTCTTAAAGGAATGGTTAAGTGAAAGGAGATCTTGCAGAGGCAGATGGTTTGGTGGGTTACAGCCTTCTTCCTGCATCAGAGTCAATGCTCTGGTTCCCCAGGGTGATGGAAAAATGGCAGCATGGCTACAGGAGGCAGAGGTGCTTTTTTACCCTCCCTATGCTCACTGTTGTGAAGACAGCTGGCAGGAAGGTGCTTGAGGCAGCAATCCAGGCTAAAACTAACCAGGGGAGAAAGGCAGGATTGAGCACCTGTGTGGAAAGGCAGGGCTGCTGTGTGTGGGGTACCCTGGGTGGGAAGGGGCTGGAGATCCTGCTGTACTGGTTCTCTGGGATGGCAGGTCTCCCATCAGTGTGACATTACAGCAGGACCCCAGTCTCAGGGTCAAGGCCTGCAGATAGTGCTGCAGGATAAGTACAGGGTATTAAAAAGCACGTGGGATTTTTTCAGTTATAAAAAGTATAGCAATGAAAAGGCAACTTGCTGTCACTGGAGTTCCTGCAGTGGGGAAGGAATGGGTTTGTCTGTTCTTTAGGCAAGCAGAACGCTTTGAGATGGGTGGTGGGACAAGACCAGAGTCCTCCACAGAAGGTTCACCTTCTGTCTGTGATCTATGTGCTGGAGCCAAGCTCTGCAGAGGCTTGGGTTTGTCCTGACTGGGAACACTGGAATGTTACTTATCTAGAACCACACAGAAAAGGAAAACCACAAACCCCTGAACTTCCTGCTCTGCATACATACATACATACATACATACGTGATTACAGCTCCTCATTTCTGTGTACTTTGTGCAGTGTTTGCTTGCATTAGGAATGGCTGCATTAAGATCTTTAGTTATAATTTTTTGTGTCCCATTCTCCCTATACTGACAGAATACAAATTCTTTGTTTAAAGTTGCATCAGCTGATGTACCAAAGCCACAGTCTGTTCATTGCTGCAGAGTGTCTTGCTGCAGATCCCTTGGCTGTTGGTTTGGAGTCAGTGTCCATCTATCCAGTTCCTCCTTTCAGGAAGAAATTTAAAAGTCATAACACTTCAATCTGTATCATCTTTGCTAGCAAGAAAGTGAAGTTTCTGCTACATGAGTAAATACCCACAACAATTATGAGATGTCAGCTGTTGGAGGCACTTTCAGCACTCTGACAAGCCCCTGAAGGCAGCAGTGCTGTGCCCAAGTCCCTGCTTGACTCCAGCCTTCAGCTGAGGCAGGGAGAGGCTCGGTACCTGCTGCCTTCAGTCCTGCCAGCACAGCAGCAGTGCAGTGCAGCTCATTCCTGGCATCCAGATGTTCTGTCAGTTGAATGTCAATGTTGGGCAAGAGTGCCATCACCATGTGTCTTTCTGAAGAGAGTTTGATGCTGCCAGGCTGTTAAAGTTGCAAGTTCTGTTGGATCACCAGTCATTAAACAATGTCTGGCATGTCCTGGTAGTGGGAATCGTGGGCTCCTTGCTATGCTTATTCTGCCACACCATATTGCTAATTCATAGTGAATGCTTCACAAGACAGTACAAAGCCAGAATTTTTATGACTGCACAAGACTTTTTTTTCTTGTAAGAAAAACATCAGTCCACAAGCTGATGTTGACAGAGCTGTGGTGTGATGATCAGCAAAGCCTTGGAGTGGTCATTAAATGTGTTATTTTGGTGCTGAGAAATAACTGGAGTTACAAATGCCTTTGGCTGTTTCTTCTGGATTTCAGCATGAGGAAAGGTTTGAACAAAATAATGGAAATAAACCAAAGTTGGTGTAAGTCTTTTTTTAGGCTTTTGGCCTTTTTTATTCCTTGTGGAGTGAATTTTCCTTTGATTTTCCCTTTCCAATTCCTTGGAAAGCAGAGTAATTCCAGTGCTGGGAGACGAGCTGTGATGTGGCAGCAGGGCACTCCTGGCCATGGTGGAGGTGTGCTGGGCAAACCCTGGTGCTGGGTCCCATCTGTCCCTTGTGGCATCAAGGATCTGCTGCCCTGCAGACAGAGGGAGTGTGTGTCGATCCCATGGGAACACCCTGACCGTGCCATGGGCGGGTCTGTGCTGCTGCTGTGCTGGATGGGGCCGTGGGAGTTTGGGTTGTGTCTCAGGTGCAAGTGCCCCAGGGCAGGCCCTTTGTGACAGGGGGAGAGGGTGGGTGGTGACAGAGCACTGGGTGTGGGTGGCATGTCCTGTCTCTTCTGCCAGCCTGTACCTGTAGCTGAGCTGCTGGCTGGGCTTGTGTTGCCCTGCCTGCCTTTGACTCCCAGGGCTCCAATCAGGGGTGGGGTGGGGTGGGGTGGGGTTGGGTTGGGTTGGGTTGTGTGAGCCTCCAGTGTGATGGGGTCTGGAGCTCACAAGGCCAGAGGATGGGATATGGTCAGGGGAGTGAAACCCAGCAGCAGTTACGAAGTACAGGGATACCATGGCTGGCTGAGTAGGGCCTGGAGCTGGAAGTGGTTGGAGGATGAAAGAATATCTGAAGGAAGGATGTTGTGAGATTGGTTATTGCTCTCTTCAGTGGCATCTTCTCAGTGCTGTGGTTGAGTGCAAGACTGTGGTAGATGGACCACTGCAGCTGTTCTTATGCTGTCTTTGTGTCTAGCCCTTACTTCTGAAATTGGAACATCTTTTTCTGAAATCCGTACTGGAAAAGTACAGAAACAGATCATTGCCTATCTAGAGTTACCACTTTTGAAGCTTAGCATAAAATTGCCTTGGATTTAGTGCCTAGAAGTTCTCCAAATGAGTTAAAAATTTAAAATAAGTGCTTTCAAAGACAACTAAAAGCTTTATATCCTCTGTAGACTTGTGTTGTGATTTCTTGCTTAGCAACTGCACACACCTCCATGGTAATTCAGCAGAACTAAGCAAAAGTGCTTGTTGGGACCATGTGTTCCCAGGTGTTCTTAAGATCCAGAGCAAAATCTTTCCCCGTGTAACAGTGCAGGAAGAACCTTGCAGCTGAGACCAGGTTTTCAGAAGGGCTCAGCTCCTCTCTAAGTCTCTGGAGGCAGGGATTGGGTGTTTGGGAGAACAGCACACCTGGCTGCTCACAAGCGACAAGCCACTTTATGTGAAGCAGATACTAACTTGAAAAATTGGCTTGGTGTATTTGTAGCTACACATAGATGTTAGGTTCATAGTATTTGGGGAAAGAAAAGCTTATCTCACAAAGTTTTGGATCCAGCCATGAAGATCTGCTGTGCTTGCATTGTGCAAAGGAGTATTTCTAGTGGGAGCAGTGGTTGGGTGAGAAGAATCAGCTCAGTGCTGGGATCAGGGTGTTATCCTGCCCAGGGCCGTCTGCAGCCTGTTCCAGGCTTGCTCCAGCACGAGTCTCCTCACTGTAGCACAAGTTGTTTCTGACATTTTATTTGTGTGTGTCAGTGCAGCTTGGCCATTTTCTCACACACATGGACACACACACACAGACACGCACACGCTTTGTCTGCTTAACCCTTGTGGCTATTCAACCAGTCAGTAACAGGCAACACAGAACTATTCCTGTTGCCCTCATTCTGAATGGTTTCTGAGATGTTCCTCTCTGCCTTCCCCTGCACAGTTTGACTGGTTTTTGCTTCAAAATAATTTGATCCATTTTCTTAAAGTGCATGTGTGCTGCATGTGGCTTAACAGTAAAATGAAGTGACAGCTTTGTGGTGGTGGCACCTGTGTGTGCACCGTGCTCTTGTGGCTTACAGGTGAAGCAAGGAGGGAACACTGCCGTGGTGCATCCTTAGGTGCTCCTTAGGCTGAGTCCTGGCTGGGCTCGTGGCACTGGCATTGCCTTGTTGGCTCATTCTGTGCAAGTGAATTTGGCACTTGGGGACATGGGTTAGTGGTGGGGGAAGGGGTGGACTCTGTCATCTCGAAGGTCTTTTTCAACCTAAACGCACCTGAAATTCTCTAATTTTGGGTTACCTGTACTTCTGCTCAGGGAGAAGGTTCTGTCCTGTCCTGCCTGCAGTGCTGTCCAAGCTCTGTTCGAGCAGCTGACCTGTCTTTGCCTTCTGGCAGCACTTTGGTGCCTGCACAGGTCACACAGAGGCTGGAATGGCTTGTTTTAAAAGGAGGTGGGAGAGTGGGAGTGCGCCTGGAGCAAACTTTCAGGGCTGGTGTTGCCTGACTGATCCTGTGCCAAAACTATTTGCAGAAAAGCAGCAGTGTGTGGGGCAGTGTCCTCCACATAGGTGACAGCAGACTCCAAAAATGCTCACTTGATTTAACAAGCTTAATGGGGAGGGATAAAAATTAAGCCTTCCATGCCACGAGGATGTGGAGCAAAATGTTCTGCAGTGCTGGGAAGCAGCAGCAGGACTGGGAAGGAGCTGGGAGGGGGAGGGCAGGGACAGGGAGGCTCAAGGCCCTTTCAGAGCTTATTTCTTCCTGAAGCAGCAAATGACAACCTGGTGAGCCCAGGGCTGGCCACCTTCCCTGCAACATCCTTATGAGCAAAGCAAGAGAGGGAGATGTGTGTAGGAGGAGTCAGACACTTTCCTCATTTCTGTTGGGCATTTTGAGGAATTTTGCTTAAATGAGTCCAGGTTTGGTCTGCTGATCCCACCTGAGGCATCTGTAAGTCCCTGCTCAGTGGGTCACTTTTCTGTGAGCGAGTTCTCAGCACTTGCACTTAGGAAATCCCAAACTCCTGTGTCCGGAGATGCTTCCTGGACTGGTGGCCAAGGACTTTCCTCAGCCTTTCCTATGGACATCTGAGCAGCAATTCTTAACTCCCAGTGCTGTTTCTTGCTTTCATCAGAATTCACTTGTAGCCTGTTTAGTCTTCAGAATTAAAGAACCTGATATACTGTTGCTGCGGTGGAGAGAATTGGTTGCTCCTTCCAAAATAGTTGTGCCTCCAAAGGAAAAATCCCCTCTCCAGGTCCTCTGATTTCTGTTCTTCCCAATCCATGCAGCTGTGCCAGGGCAGGGTTAGGTTGGATCTCAGGGAAAGGCTCTTCCCCCAGAGGGTGGTGGGCACTGAGCAGGCTCCCCAGGGCAGTGGGCACAGCCCCAAGGCTGCCAGAGCTGCAGGAGGGTTTGGGTGACACTCTAAGGGACAGGGTGGGATTGTTGGGGTGTCTGTGCAGGGCCAGAGTTGGACTGGATGATCCTTGGGAGTCCCTTCCAACTCAGGATACTCTGTGATTCTGTGACTGTAGGACTCCTGGTGGGTGGATCCAGGGTGTTTGTCAGAGCTGGTGGCATACAGGCTGTGATTGATGTTGCCCTTTGCTGGCCTATGGTGCCTAGAGGGGTGATGGAAACATGCTTGCTGCTTTATCCAGGGAAACTAAATCCTTTCTATTGACCTTAACCAAAGGCCTCAAGGGCAGTTTTTTCCCTTGCCTTTAGTCCAAGTACAGGCTCCTAAAATTGAAATGTAAAAAAATAAAATCAACCAACTCCCCCCCAGCCCTCCTCCCTGTGTTATATTTTATAATTGTTGCTGTGCTGTTTCATAATAAAAAAGTGCCTGGCACAACCCTGTGCATAATTTATTATTGTTGTCACATCAGCAGAGGCTCCAGGTGCCTCACAATAAATTTCCCAGGGCAGTGACACCCTTTCTTTCTGGCAGCTGCTCTGTGACAGGCTCCATAGAGTTATGCCTCAGCCACAGGCCTCAGGAGTATTTTGTGAGTGAAGCGAAGTGCTGCTGTGAGAGCAGGTGCAGACACCTCCTGCCTGGGCAGCCAGACCCTCCAGGTTCTCTCCAGCAGTGTTTCACCAGGCCTGGCACTGGGCTGTGACTAGGGGTGATGTGTTCAGGAGCTTTCAGTCCAAGGGAACTAATCTTAATCTGATTGCAGTTTCTTCCACCCTAAGCCTCACCTGCTTTGGCCAGGCCTTGTGGTGTTGGTATTTATAGAAGGTGCTGCCCGTGCTGGTGGGTGTAGCGCGAATCAGAGGTTGTGTTTGCTGGTGCAGCTCTGAGCCACCTCCCGGCCCCGCAGCACTCCGAGGTCTTGCTGTGGAGTGAGTTCCTGAAGGCAATGGCCAGTAACTCTTCTAGAGTCCTGGCTGCTCTGGGCTTGGGTATTTATGCTCCCTAAGTGGAAGCATCCTTGGGACTGTAGGGGAATCATGGGTAAATCCTCTTCCTAATGAGGTGACTCCTAAAAATGAGCATGCTTAGCTCTTTCCTGCAGTGCAAAATTGTTATCTCAGATTTAAATGCTGACTCTTGGATTATACTAAATTGCAGTATAATATATTGAAGGACACTAAGATACACTGAAAATACTTGTAGCCTTCGAAGTGACTTTCTGTAGTTGCAGTTCTTAAAATAGTACCTCAAACCCGAGGCCTCTTCTTTCGTCCAGACTCCTCAAGTAGAACTGCATGTTGATATGCTGAAGATCTTCAGGTTTTGTGTCAAAATTTTTTTCTTGAAAAAACTGGAAATCTAATTGAATCTCAAATTATTTGTGCTGATATTGAAGTAGATCCTCGAGCAAGACTGGAAAGGAAGGAGATACAGCTGCGGGGTAGTAGGATGTGTAGAGTCTGTGGATGGGCAGAGCTGTGCTGGCAGGAGCAGGGAGAACCAGCTGGGAATCCTGGGAGCATTCCGGGTGTCAGCAGCTGTGGGGCTGCAGCTCTGAACGCAGGTAAATGTTCTCTGCTGTCTCTGCATCAAAGCAGGCATTTTGTTAGCAGACAAGGTACAACAGTTTGGTTATTTAAAGCTGTTGGAAAGCAGAGATCTGTGTTGCTGGAGCTTTGTTCTGTCAGGTGAGAGTTTACACTAGCGTTGCTTGGAGTTGGCCTGGAAGAAATCAGACCTGATAGTTTCCTCTTAAGAAAATAACCTCAAGCTTTCAACTCTGTTGCCAAGTGAAGGAAACTATTCCTTCCTCTTCATTTTCTCTGTCTTTTTATTGATGTGTTTTAATTTTACAAGGGAGAGGTAAAAAGCTTGCAGTGTTCATTGCAAATCCACTGATTGTCCTCCTGCTGTTTGCTGTCACAGCTCATGATCCTGTGGTTGTATCTCTGTTTTTTCCTGGTTATACCAAAGTAAGGAAATAGAGTGCAAACTTGATTCCTGGGGTATTCCAGGGGAAATTCGAGGAAGAAATTAGGATTGCTTTCTCCAGTAGGAGGTGACTTAGAGGCTTGGAGAAATGGCAAAGAAGGCTAAGGGCATCCTGGTTTTTACCAGCCAGAGAGTATCCAGCAGGGCCAGGGCAGTGCCCATCCCCTGTGCTGGCACTGCTGAGGCACCTCCAGCCTTGGGGGCAATTCTGGGCTCCTCAGGACAAGAGAGATATTGATGGGCTGGAGCATGTCCAGGGAAGGGTCTGGAGCACCAGGAGCAGCTGAGGGAGTTGGAGGGGCTCAGCCTGGAGAAAAACAGGCTTGGGGGGACCTTCTCACTCTCTCCAACCCTCTGACAGGAGAGAGGAGCCAAGTGGGGGTCAGGCTCTGCTCCCCAGGAACAAGAGAAAATGGCCTTGAGTTGTGCTAGGGGAGATTTAAATTGGATATTAGGAAAAAATTCTTCTCTGAAAGAGTTATCAGTCATTGGAACAGGCTGCTCAGGGAGGTGGTGGGGTCACCATCCCTGAAAGCGTTCAAGAAGTGTGTGGATGTGGCACTGGAGGACATGTTTTAGTGGTGAATGCAGTGGTGGTTCTGGGGTGATGTTGGTCTTGGTGATCTTAGAGGTCTTTTCCAACCATAATGATTTTGTGATTTGGTGATTCATAGATGTCCTAGGTGAAGTAAAAATAGTAGTACCCAGTCTAAGGCTGGAGGAATACTTGTGGCCTGCACATGACCTGCTAGACAGCTGTTCTGGTTGTATGAGGACTGGTTGGCTGTGGTGGTGGTAAAGGGGCCTCAGAAAGAGTGATGAGAACTTAATTGCAGAGCCAAGTGCTTGGATTAATTCTGGTGATGGGTAGCAGCACATAAATAATTCTCTGCTTGGCCTGGCACCCATTCACCAGTGCAGCAAGGAGCAAGTGCTGCTGTGAGCTGGGGTTGTTCTGGGGCTGTTGTGTGTGGGGTTTCTGGTGCTCCCAGATGGTTCTCCCGGTGTCTGTTTTGGCTGTGGGCAATGGAATGCCAAGGCATGTGCATGTGGGGAGGTGCAGAACTCAAGGCATCACTTCCTTACCTCTGACCCACACACAGGCCTGGTGCTAGAATGACAACATAATTTACAGGTGATTGAGAGGGCACCACCACCACGTCTTTAAGGCTGTCATGTTTGGAAATCAGTATTGCTGTCCTTATGAATAGAAGATGAACTTACTTACAGTCAGAAAGCTATTTTGGGTTGTCTTTTTATTTCTTGGAGAACAGCATAATTTAGGATACAATCCTGGTTAGATTCCCTCAAAAAAGTCAATGCTTCTTTTGCCATTCAGCTCAGCCAAAGCCCAGGCTGTGCTGCTTTCAAATACAGTCTGGACTTGTTACAACCATTAACATGCAGCTGAACAAACCCACGAGTCGCAATTGGGATGACTGTAAGTCAAGGAACTTCATGATTTCAGATCTGGTGTTGAGAATTAACCTAATTTATGAAAAAAGAATCTATTCTAAAGTTAGTTTTGGTTTCTTCCAAATCATTCCTTTTCACACAGTCTTTATTATAACAGTTTTCAGAGGAGTAGATGTCAAAGGGGTTGATGGTTAGAATTGTGTATGAAGTTAGCAGAAACTTTAAAAGACATTTGATTTGTGTAAGGTGGATATTTCTGCAGCACATTTTCAGCCAGTTTTGGTCACCCAGCCTCGGTGGTGACAGACATCAGTGAATTCCAAAGCACCATTAGCCCCAGGCCTCTGTTGTAGTGGGCCATGGTGGAACTGTATTGGATCTGTGCATAGCAAAATGACAGCAAAGCTCTTGCATATGAAGAGGTTCCTTTGCCTCCAGTTAGAATGCTGTGTCTGCAAGGAATAGGAACATGGAGTTGTCAAAAGTCTTTTAGGATGAAACCTCAAGGCTTGGAGTCCATAGCTGAAGCATTCGGGTTTTGGGAGGCTGCTGGGGAACACAGCTTGCTTTGCCTCTCCTCAGACTTCTGGTCTGTTTGAGTATGTGTTTCATTTATAGTATGTGTTTCCATATGATCTGTGCTGGATGGAAATTCCTGGCATTTCTCGGGATGTTCAGTTCTCCTTGGTCACATTCTTTGTACGTTCTTTGCTGAGCAGAAGCAAACCATCCTATTGGCTTCCAAGGGATAGCTTATGCTTCTGTATTTGTTGGATTTGTAGAAAATCCAGCTCCAGATTGTGGATGGGCATCATTGAAACTATTCTTAGAAACCAACTGAGATAGAAATCAATAGACCAGTGTTTAACTGTGATAAAAAAACATTCTGTCCCAATGTGAAAACAAGAGGAAACTTGGTGCATAAAATTTGCAAGTAGCAAGAGTAGGAGCAGGCTGTAAGAAGAGATTTTCTGATTGGAGTTTGTAGTTAATTGTGTCGATTTTAGTGTTGGGCTGCTTCAAGTCCAGTGTTCTCCTGAGCTGTATAAACATTGCTGTGAGAAAGGGAGACTCTTGTGACACAACGTTATTGCCCTTGACAGAATGCTGGGATTTGGGGCAGGTGAGTGAAACATCCTCAGAGAATGATGGAAGAAATCCCTGGACCCAGTCTGAGAGCAGGTGATGCTGCTGACAGGAGCAGTGAGCGAGTGTTTGACTGTTCCCTGCAGCTCTCTGCCCAGCACCACCCCCTGTGCCTGGGCACACCTGGGCGGAGCGGGCGAGCAGGGAGAGGTTTCAGGGGTAAGTGTCAGCATCCTCCAGGTCCTTGGCAGTCATGAACTTGCTCTGGTTTAGCTCTGTGTGGGAAGAGAGGTGCCCTCAGGGAGGCAGTCAGTCAGAAGAGCTGTGTGAGGGCGGTCAGGCGATGGTGGGTGTTGTGACAGGCCTTGCACTCGCAGAGGGCCCTGCCGGGAGCCCTCTGGTTCCTTGGTGCTGCAGCCTGCCCTCAGCTGTGTGCTTTGCTCAGGGCACAGGTGTGAATACAGAGTGTTCTGCTGGCTGACAGTGGCCATAGTGTCAGCCTGGAAGATTGTCACAGTGGGAGTGGTGAGACTGGCACAGGTTGCCCAAGGAAGCTGTGGATGCCCCATCGCAAAGTGAGCTTGGACAGGGCTTTGATCGGCCTGACCTAGTGAAGGTGTCCCTGCCCATGGCAGGGGTTGGAGTGAGTTGATCTTTAAGGTCCTTTCCAACCCAAACCATTCCATGATTCTGTGATTCTTTTAAGTGAGAATTAAATGTCACTTCACCTGGCACTCTTGGAACCAGCATGTTGTTTCTGTCAGTGCCTCCTTCTTGCTGGCCGTGTTGGCTTCCCATTGCCCTGCCTGCACCAGGAGACTTTGGAGTGGCCAACTCCAAGCAGGAGAGAAGACTTGCTTATCCTCCTGGCAGTGCTGTGTATAGATGCAGTCACCTGGCACAAAGTGAGGAATTGTTTTGTGTGCATGTAAATGACATGAATAAGATGCTCCTCCTGCTGCATGGCTCAGGGAAGGGCAGGGATGGAGGGCTGGCGGGACTTGGAGGCCTTTCCTCTGACCTGGGAGGAGGGACCCTGCAGGCCCAACTAGGTGTTCTTCAGAAGAATAAATTATGTGTAATAAACATGGGAAAAAACTGTCTTTATAGGAAAAAGATTAAAGAAAGTTTTGAAAATGCATTGTTGGAAGTTGGAACCTCATGCTGGGAAGTTAGTTTGCCAGGCAAGATGGTCAATGGATATTTTGGGCATTATTGCATTTGCTAATCTATGTTATTTCTTAATTTTTTTTTTTTTTACAAAACAAAGCAAAATGACAGAGTGCTGTTAAGGGAAAAGTACCCCAAAGTAGACCAGCTTTCATCACCAGCAGGGGCCTTTTTCCTTATTGTGGCCATTTACTTATCAGTTCCACTGGATGATCCTTGTGGCTCCCTTCCAACTCAGAATATTCTGTGGTTCTTGAAACTATGTCAAATCAGAGATTTGTACTTTTCCTCTTGACAGGAGCAAGCCAGTCATGGTTACCTTATTGCAGTGTGCTCAGGATTTTTAACTAGTATTTTATGGTCTCCTTGTAATGCTGCAGTCGAGTCCATACTGTGCCATCTGTGTTTGGGTAACACACTCAGGACAGACCCGGGGGGCTGTTGAGTTCTGTGCTGCAACAGCCCTTGCCCAGCAGGCTGTCCCCCCCCCGCCCCAGGCTGGGCTGTGCCCCCCCGGCTGCTGTCTGGGCATCCTGGCCTTGGCTGTGCCCCACTGTCCTTAGTGATGACAAGCCCAGTATCACCAATTGGGACCTTATGGAAATCTGCTGGGGAATTGTCACCAGGAAATGGGGATTTTTTGGTTTAGGTCATTGATGCAAAACATTAGAGAATTCGTTTCCCGCTGTTGAATTTTGTACAAGTTTCCTGTGTAATCTTTATGTGTAACAAACTCAGTTATTTTTGTCAAATGCAACATGTGTGCAGGTATTTATGGATTATTGTGTTGCAACAGGATTAAAACTGTAGTTATCTACCAGTGATTTAAAAGTAAAAGGTTGATAGAGGAAATAGGTGTCATCTCTGTGTGGCAATCAGAGAGGGAGTGGTTGGAGCTGTGCCGTGGGGCTCCCAGTGCCCAGTGCCACCAGCAGTGCCCACCTCCTGCAGTGGGGCCTCCAGGCACAACTCAACCCCAACAGGCTGAGCTCGGTCCCAGCTGAGCTGCCGTGGGGTGACAGGTGTTGAGAAGCCTCAGCTGGGTGTGGATGCGTATCCATGGGCCACAAGCTTTCCTAGCCTCCCAATTTGCAGTGTGGGTGTATTTCTTTTGAGGGAGTGCCTAATTCTGAGATGTGTTGGGTTTATCAGACTGGTTTGAGATGTATGTTGCCATGATGATCTTAATAGTCCTTTCCATCCTAGAGGTTCTGTGATTCTGTTAGCAAGGTGGGTCTCTCCCAAAAACAAGTGACAGGACAAGAAGAAATGTCCTCAAGCTCTGCTGGGGAGGTGTAGATTAGGGATTAGGCAAGATTCCTTCACCCAAAGGATTGTCAAATCCCAGCACAGACTGCCCAGGGCTGTGGATGAGTCACCATCCCTGAAGGGATTTAAAACACATGTGGATGTAGTACTTGGAACTTTAGTGGTGGTTTTGGCAGTGCTGGGGGAAGGGTTAGTCCTTTTCGACCTGAGTCTGTAATTCTCAGGTCCTTGTAATATAGAATCATAGAACTGGTTGGGTTGGAAAAGACCTCCGAGATCATCAAGTCCAGCCCTTGGGCCAACTCCAATCCATTTACCAGATCATGGCACTCAGTGCCACGGCCAATCTGCATTTAAAAATTTCCAGGGATGGTGAATCCACCCCCTCTCTG
>VWZD01004119.1:0-67846 GCA_013396695.1 Sakesphorus luctuosus | reverse complement strand
CCAGCTGGATGCAGCTCCATTCACCAGCACTCTCTGGGCCCGACCCTCCAGCCAGCTCCTAATCCAGGAGAGTGTACACTTGTCCAAGCCATGGGCTACCAGCTTTTCCAGGAGTATATTATGGGAGACAGTGTCAAAGGCCTTGTTGAAGTCCAGGCAGACACATCCACAGCCTTGCCCTCATCCACCAGGTGGGTCACCTGATCGTAAAAAGAGATCAGGTTGGTCAGACAGGACCTGCCCCTCCTAAACCCATGCTGGCTGGGTCTAATCCCTTGTCCATCCTGAAGGTGCTGTGTGATTGCACTCAGGATGATCTGCTCCATAACCCTGCCAGGCACCAAGGTCAGGCTGACAGGCCTGTAGTTGCCAGGGTCAGCCTTGCAGCCCTTTTTGTGGATTGGGGTGGCATTGGCCAACTTCCGATCATCTGGGACCTTCCCAGAGAGCCAGGACTGTTGGAAGATGATGGAGAGCAGCTTGGCAAGCTCTTCTGCCAGCTCCCTCATCACCATGGGATAATTTCATGGCCTGAAATTGCTTTAAGTGCTTTGACCTCTTTTTTCCCTCCTCTTTGTATGGACTTGGAGTTACCCAAAACACCTCCTTGTACAGGGTAGAGGAATGCTGGAGAGCAGAATGGTGCCTTCTGGCTTTTCCCAGGCAGGTTGTGGGATGGTGAGGAATATGACTCCCACTGCAGAGTGCAGGTGAAGGAAGGTTGTTGGAGGAATACAGGTGTTGTGCCAGCATGGGGTGTCACCTGGGATGAGCAGTAGTGAGTGGTTAAGGCATCTCCCAGGTGGTGGGAAGCCAGAGGGGTTCAGTTCCAGGCTCCTGGGAAGGGGGGGCTGGAAGAGACCTTGTCTCAGGTCTTTTGGGGGAGAGGGATGCAGGTTTCCTGCAGGCAAACCAGAACAAGACAGGGTCTTCTGCACCCACGTGAGAGGGCTGGGAAAGGACAGCTGCGTTTGTAGTCGCTGACCCTGCTGTTGCTTGAGCAGATCATCTGAATTTCCAGTGGAAAATACAGAGCCAGTGGCTGGTGCAGCGATCAGGACCTCTCCCATAGTACTGTTGATTTATTTTTTGTTTCCCCACTCTTCCTGCATTGGCTGCACCCTTCAAATGGGCTGAATTTTGCTCTTTGGTTGGCAGCCCACTTTGCAGGAGGAGGACACAGACCTCCATCCTCCCTCAAGCCTGGCCATCTCCATTTGCTGGTAGCCTGAGGAGAGTCAGGACCCTGTCAGCCATCCTTGGTTGGGATGTTGCATAAAAGATATCCTGAGGTGCCCTTTCCCTTTGCAGTGCTGGGCAGGCAGGGCCTGTTGTGCCCTTGGGTGTGCATGGAGGATGCTCAGGGCCATGGTGAGGAGGTGCCCTGTGGCTGGAGCCTTGGCAGGTGCTGCAGGTGCTCCACCTGTCACAGGGGGTGCTGTGGATACCTCATTTTCATGACTGCCTTGGAATGAGCCAGGGAACACCTTGGGGTGTGAACTGACTCTGTGTCTCTATCTCCATGTCCCTGAAACAAGCATGATTTGCTAATATTGTGGTGAAATGTATTTTTGTCTCCTTACAGTATGTAATTTTTTCTGTTTATTTCCAGATGCTCTCAATATTTTGTTGCTGACAAAAAGTTTTACTTTATGTTCATTGTCTCCCAGGTAAACGCAAAGCGCTGAAGTTAAATTTTGCAAATCCACCTTTCAAGTCCACAGCAAGATTTACTCTAAATACTTCTGGAGTTCCTTTCCAAAATCCACACATGTAAGTATAAAGCCAATGGCACAACTAGTGGAACAACTTTGAAATGGTTTAGCCAACACCCAGAGTTAGTTAAATGCAGTTTGATTACTCCAGTTATTTGTAGGTTGTTTAAACCTCTCAGTTTGAGTCACTGTAGATGATTTTTTATTCCAGAATTAAAATAAAAGGTAAATTTGGGATCTTCCTGTTTTACACTGGAGCTAATGCCTTCCAGGATTGATTGACTCAAGGTATTATGGATGATAATGCTAGATGCACCTGTAGTTAATTTCCAGACTGATTCACTGTCATTTCCTATCTTCTTATTCAGCTTATTACTTTTTTGTTAGAATTTCTTGTTTCTGTGTTACTTGTGAAAGCCATAACTGTGCTAGAATTGGTTGCAGCACTAAATAGGCAAAAGTGGAGGATTATAATTTTACCAGCAGGGCGATGTCAGGGAGTTACACAGAGATCAGGTCTCAGGGAGTTTTCTAGCCAGCTTAGCTCCAGGATATCCCTTTCAAGAGTCTGAGTGCAAGTGTGGCACAGAGCTGTTCCTGACACTTGTAAATACCAGAGTACACCAGTGTGGGCAAGATCAGCTTTGTATCCTCAGTTCCACCAATCTGTTTGGGTGGTGCCAACACCACAGCCGCCCCATGGGGCAGATGCAGCACAAACACACAAAGATGCCCCACGTTTTTCTTCTCTAAGGTCTCAGGAGTTTTGTCAGTGTCAAGTCTCAGAAACTGCACCTGTAGCCTCCCTGCTGCCTGGGCTCTCCAAGGTGTCCCTGTCATAGGCTGCTCCTGCTTGGCTCTGCATGTTGCTGCCTCTCTCCTGGAACTCAGTGCCTTCTGCTTCCCCAGGACATACCCACTGGGCTCTGTTCCTGTGAGTTTCTTTATGCTGGGGATTTTCATACAAGCCTTTATCAAGTCAGAAACATGTTTCTGATGAGCTACAGATGGTAATTGCAGCATTGAGAAATTTTATAGAGTGCTTTAGATGATTCTTCTTAAAGTCCTGAGTGACCTTTCCAGCAAGTCCTCTCCTTTCCTTCTCTTCTCTCTTTACTAGAGTATTCTTACTGATTTTAGAGCTCATCTTTTTGTGTCCCATCACATCATCCAACCCTTGTAATGATTTTCTGCAGAACCCTTTCTGGGGCTCTTTCCTCTCTCTGACCTCCCTAGTCCATTAAATAACGGATTTAGTCTCAGTGAGTTCTCACCATCAGCCATCTCTAGGGATTTGACTTTTCTGTGTTTATCTGTGTGGATTTCTGTCTCAGATTCACTGGAAATCAGAGTGGCTCCTGTCTAGCACAGAAGAACTTTCACTGTTATTCGGTGACATTTCAAGTTTCCTGTTTGTGCAAGTGACTGTCAACACTGTCCAGGAAGAAGGTGCTGCTTTGTCTCTGTGAGAGTTGCAGTTGTTGGCAGGGGTTGGATTCTGAGCTGGTTAATGGTGTTCCTGATTCTGAAGGCTTGGAAATGTTGTGGGTTGGATATGACAGCTGCTCAAGTGCTAAAATGGATGGTGATGTGTCTGTGCCAAAGCTCTCTTGGGAGGCTCTGAGCTGCAGTGGCTGTTTCTGTTTGAAAGAGATGTTTGCTGTTGGTTGGGTTGCTCTTCCTGTGGTGAGCTTGTCTGAGCTTGGATACAGCAAGTTGTCCTCCTGTCCTTTGTGTGTCCATAGCAGATGCTGTTCCTCAAAAGCAGTGTTGATGTCTCCTGGTTGCACGCTTCTGTCAAGTGTTTGTCTCACAGCTCGTGTATCTCCATCTCCCCCTTCTTCCCAGAGATGCTGGAAAGGTTTTTTTCCTCAGTTGACTAGAAATCTTTTCTTGACTTTGACTTTGACCTGGATATTCCAGACCTCCTGGTCCAGACATGTTCCTGCCATGAAGTGTGGTTTTGTTCACCAGGTCACTTCTTTTCCTCAACCTGGTGGAGGTGGATGACCTGGGAACCCTCCCAAAGTGAGTGTTGGCTCCACACTGCTGGGGGCTACCCTGAACACACCTTGTTGGTCCAGATGGGGGGATCTGAAGATACAGAGAGGACAATTTTTCACATGAAATTTGGGGTTCTGTGACTTGGATCCACCAATCTGTAGGTGTCCTGTTGCTTCTGCCTCCAGGAGGGCAGAGGGTCCTGTTTGCCTATGCTGAAGTTTGGTTGGGGCACAAGAGGAGGCAGACTGGGCTCACTTGCAGCTACCAGGAGGTGGCAATGGCCTATTAGCTGTGTTTTATTTGATTAGCACATTTTGGTTGGGAAACTGCTTGGGCTGAATTGGTGGATATTCAGGTTAGAGTGTGTTTTCTTGCTGTGTAGACAGTGAAGGGGCAAATGGGACTCCTTGTGCAGTGTGTGTGTCAGGGGGGAAGAAGCCTCTGTAAAGCTGCGTCACTGGACAGACCTGGCTCTCAAGGAGGGGAGGCACGTCCTGCCACAGGTGGCCTTCCAAATTCCAGTGTGTAGCTGTGCTCCTTCTCAATGGCAAGGCTCTGTCCCTGGATAAAATGGGCATGGACCCCACGTACCCTGGCAAGGTGTGAATTCAGTTTTCTTTTGAGGGTTTGTTTCTTGGTCTGAGAGATCTTCAGAGGTGTTGGAAAAGAAGTTAGGGAGTGTGGTGGGAATCACTGTAAGCCAGGGTGGAGTTTAGTTCCAGTGACCAGGGGTGATGCACACACAGGCTGGAGGGGACTCGCTTTGGTTTCTCCAGGGAGGTTTCCCAGGTGATGTGTGTGGGATTTCCATTCATTCATGTTAGTTCCTTGGTTTTCATGATGTTACCTGGAGGAACAATTTCAAGGTCATGGAATCTCAATTGCAAAACATGGCCTTGCTAGGACTCTGCCTAGTGCTTCCCAGTTGCCTTGTCTCCTGTGGCACAGAGACCCTCTGTTCTCACTGTGCTTCTGCCTTGAGACTGTTCCCAGAGCTTCACTGCTCTCATGGGTAGAGGCTTTTTGCTTATGCATAGGCTGTGCCCTGGAGTTACGTGTCCAGGAGGAGACAGTATAGGTTAAACACTACTGAATGTAGAAAGTTGAGAGAAATCTTTTGCCTGCCCCTCGTTGTGTTTTCTTTCCCATCTGTGGAGGTTTTGAGCCATGCGTATGGTTTTGATCGGTGCCGGGGCTTTATCCCTCCAGGCTGTACGAGAGTGTGGCCGTGGGAGCCAGGGCAGGATACAGGGCAGAATGGAGCAATGTGAGACCACATGCAGGACAGGAGGAGCTGGTGAGGGGTTGGGACCTCTGAGGTTTGCTGTGCCATCTCTCTGGGGTCCTTGGATCTGAGAGCTGGTGAGGGCTGCAGTGGCCAGGTGGCAGTGGGTGGCTTGGCCTCACTGCTCCCGTCCTATCCCTGTACAGCTCATGTCACCCCAAGCCCCTGCCCAGGACACTGTCCTCCTTCACCCTTCCCAGTACATCCACCACCAGCTGCATGGGGATGTAGTGAAGGAGGTCACCTGTGACACAGATGCCCAGGAAACCAGGTGAGGAGGAAATGAGCAGAGGCTACAGCTGCTCAGACTGGTGCCAGGGACAGGACCCCTCACATCTCCAGTGCTGAATTAGAACGTGTTATAATCAGGGGCGTTTGAATTGACCACCTTTAAATAGGAGACTGACTCAATTTGACTTTGAATGACATGAGAAAGTGGAGGTACCTTTCTCGTAGTAGAATTTGGGCTGTGGCTCCCTGAAATCTCCTCTCCTGGTGATGCTGAAGGATGAAACATCCCTTATTCCAACTTAAAGATGCTGTGGATGGCTTTCCAGGGCAGATCCTGTGGGGCAGGTGAGCAAAGGCCTGGGAGGACATGGTGAGCAGCAGGAATCGAGGTAGGGGTTTGGAAGGAAGGTCCATTCTGGTTCTGTGACTGCGTGTGGTGGAGGATGTCTTGTTTGGTTCAGCTGGGACTGCTGACACCAAATCCTCTCTAGAAGTGCAAAGAGGTTTTGTGTAGGTATGACATGTACTCTGGCTCTCTGTAGGGAGTTTGGCACAGTTATAAACAGAATCTTACATGGGACCTGTGCAGAGTAAGGCAGAGTAGAGCTGAAATTACACGGAAGTTGGGGAATATAATTCACACTTGAAAGGATGCAGCCTAGGGAGGATGTGAGTGTTTTCCTGTTGGCTGGTGTCCCAGTGCTGGGTCAGAGTCAGCAAGGCTGGGAGCAACTGCTGTTCTGTGCAGGCTGGGGAGCAGCTGAGGCTGTGGAGACCTGCCAGGTGAGCCTGTGGTGCTTGTGAGGTCAGGCTGATTTTCTGCCTTAGACCAGTTTAACAACTGCTCACTTTGTTTTCCCTGCAGCAGACGTTGCAGAGGCTGGAGGACACAAGCCATGGTTATAGAGTGAGCTCTTCAAATTCCAAGCCATTGTACTGACTGGAAAGTATCCCACCTTTTACCTCATCTGTTCTGTGTCCAAGTAGGATTTAGGTCACAAACAAAATTAGATTACTCCATTGTCTCTGTGGAAGCTTTACAGAGTTGCTTGTAGCTGGTGGCCTTTGCTAAAAAAGGAGGTTCAGATCACACATCAGGGGAGTGATGTGGCTGTGCACAGCAGGGTGCCTGGCTGGGCTGTGCTGCCCATCACTCTCGAACCAAGTTGTATTCTTCTGGTGCAATGATGTCTGGATGTTGACTTAGAGGATTTAGGTCCACCTGCTAAGAAATGCATGCACACAAAGAGTGTTGTTTGGCATCTGGTTCACAGCACGTTGCTGATGGAGTGTGCTGTCTGTGGCCTGGGAAGTCTCTTGACTGTCAGAGGTGTCACCTCCTTAGAACTGGATCACCAGAGCATTGCAGTCTCACCTGGAAAGGTGACAAAGTGAAAAGACCTCTCCTAAGGTTCAGACTTGGTGTTTGAAGTGTCTGGTGTCCATTTGAACTCCAGCCTCGCTATGGCATGGGAGTGTCTTCATGGATTCATTGGGACTTTAACTTCCAGAGGTGTCCTGTGTGGACCTTCTCCCTGTGACACCTGGGAGAGTCACACACTTTCCAAGAGCTGCCCCAGGAGTGTGTTGAATGTTTTAGTGAGCTGTCAGAGCTGGATTCCTCAAAAGCCAGTGGAGGTCTAGTTGCATGTCAGACTCTGCTGCTTCCTCCTTTTCTGTGTAGTTCAGGAACTGTTATTCCTGGAGAGGCTTTTTGCTGCCTGTTCCAAAGCCTCTCTGAGGTGTCTGCTGCTCAGTTAATCTCCTCTTACACTTTTCCATACCCTTCTGGTGTGAGGTGTCAGGCTCTGTAGGGGCACAGCCTGCAGCTGGCAGAGTTCTTTAGGAAGTAACCTGAGAGAGTTTCTACCATTTTTGTCAAAAAATACTAAACTCCAAAATGGAATGTCCTAAATTGGCATGTTCACAATGACTGGTGTGGATTTTCCTGTAAATATTTCTCTGTCTCTTCACCATTTCTATCAGTGTTATTTCACATCTTTATTGTCACTGATTTCTATTACCTTTCTGGCATGTGATGCCCTCCCATGGCAGGAGGTGCTGCCTGGAAGCCTTGGTGGAGAAAGGGTCAAAAGTACCAAGAATTAGGTTTTTTTCTGTGACTGATCTGTCACGTTTCCTGAAAGTTGCAGTCTCTGAATGTAACCACTTGTATTTTCAAGTCAACACAAGCAGAGTGGAACCTGCAAGGGCTCAGCAGAGACATTTCAGTGTTTGAGGGAGCCTGTGGTGATCAGGCTTTCACTTTTCATACAAACATCACTGTTGGTTCAGTGCTGGAACAATGTTTCTTCTGCAGATTTTCAGGAGTGTTTTTGACAAATTGATGATGTTTTCATTGTATTTAACCTTCCTCTTTTTCCCAAAAGTTTACAAGTTCATTTGGCCAATGATCTCTGAAGCCTAGAGGACAAAGAGGTGACATGGCCTGTAAAACACCCGAGTTGAGTATCTCAGGCCTTGAGGAGATCACACCTTCAGAGAAGGTGCTGCCAGAGTCAGTGTGAGATTTTGACTAAATGTGCTGCATTAAGGTCTTTTTTTTTTTTAAGCTTTTAAGTTTTGGTGTTTCTTAGGTGCAAATCATCCGCAGAGGAGCTTTTTACTGTCCACTGCTTCCAAAATAAATTTCTCTAGCATTTCCACCTCCCTTGGAGTTTCACTGCCCTAGGAGGACTGTTCTCTTCTTTTTGTGAGAGTTTGATATCCCAGCACTCTGCTTCTGGCTTTAGACCTTTCATGTCTGGAACCGAAATTTGGACCTCATGTATCTCCATTCAGCTAATTCACATGGATTTTCCAAGGGTGCTGAGCACGTGCCTTCCTGCCACACTGCTGGGGCCTGGGATCCTCAGAACTTCTGTAAGCTAATCCTGTACCCTTGGGTGTCTGAATCAAATCCAGCCTGATATCATGTACTGACCTGACTCCCATGTGTTCTCGGGGCTTCACCTGTGCTCAGGCATTTAGCTTTGCAATCCTAAATGCTTGCACAGATCTCTGTGTTCCCTGTTCTGCAGCTGGAAAGCTGAGACATGCTGTCATTTGGCAGAGGGGAAGGTTAGGCCAGCAGCTTGTGGCAGGGTAGAGTGTTCAACAGGGATCTCTGATGAGCTGTTCCCTGTCCCATCGCAGTGTGGTGGGAACTGCTGTCCCTGTTCTTGCTGCACACACAGCTGTGGGCAGAGCTGCTCATTTGGGAGCAGCATTTGGACCTCTCAGCCTTAACCCTCCTGGTGTGGTGTCTAATGGGACTTCCCTGAGATGTGAGGGAGGCCTGTCGCCTCCATGGTGAGGGGATGGTCATGGTGTCAGTCACCTTCCAAAGCACCAGGACCTGGCTTGTCCTACCCAGACAGGGACAGTAGCCGGGTGCTGGGAGTGGAGGAGGACCTGTGGTGGCAGGGGTGTTTATCCAAGACAGGGGAGCCTGGAGGCTTCTGCACCTACTCAGAACCACCTGGAGCCCCCCTGTCCCTTGGTGTCACACAGGGTCTCAGTTGTCCTCAGCCACTGTGCTGGGACAGGGATGTCTGACACACTGAGCTGTGAGTGTGCTGCACTTCCCGGGTCAGTGTGTGAGGGCTGATGCTTGTGCTGCCTTCCTGGGGCTGTGTTCCCTGGCAGATTGGGCAAGGGAAGGTGGGGTTGGGGTAGTGGCAGAACTGTGTTACCTGTGAAGGTATTTTTAGCAATGTTGCCCCAGTTTTCCTCTCCAGAGACACTGAGGTTGTGTCGGGGGTGAGTCCCTGAAGAGCAGTGGTTTTGAGTTGACTACCAGGATTTTTTCTGCTGAGTGGGGTAGTATGGAGAGAGGTTAAGCATTCTGGGTCAGTGGGAATGAGAAAGGTAGAAATGTTCATTTTCAAACTGAACTTGATTCCATTCACTATGAAATCTCTGTCAGTGTGGCTGCCTGATGGGACACAGAGAGGCTGAACAGAAGAGCAAAGCTGGTTGTGTCTCCTTTGCATAGGAGTGTCCATAGACTTTCCCTCTTGTGCCTGGCTTTTGGTGAGCTGTGTTGCCTCCCCTTTATGTGGTAACATGGCTCTGTGAGTGACCTGTGATTGGCCAGATCCTTCCCTGAGACATGTAAGAGGCACCATCCTTGGCTCTATCCATGCTCATGGCAAAAGCCTGGTATCTGCAGCCTGTGCAGGACCACGTTTCTGTTTTGGGGGTGCCTGTCCTGCTCCAGAGCCTGGAGGAGGGACAGTGGGTTACCCTTTTTCTTGGTTAGCCAGCTTGGTTCCAAAAGCCCAGGCTTGTAAACCTTGAATACAAGGTCAGTGCTTTTGATTATATGTTGTGTACTCTGCTGAGGAAGATGATTTAGGAAGGTCTGTTGTCCTGCCTATGGAGAGTTGGAACTTCCCCCAGTGTCCTTTCTGTGTCTGAAATGGGGGACAGTGCTGCCCTTGTTTGAAAGTGGTTTAGGGTTTTGGGCTACGGGGGGTTTAGTGTGATGTAAGAATTCCAGGTTTTTGGAACTGTGCTGGCCGTGTCCCGATGGTTCCAGGGGAGCTGTGGGTGTGGCAGGAGCAGAGCTGTGTGTCACTGTGCAGCAGAGCCCAGGCACTCCCAGTGTTCACAGCTGTGTCACTCACCCTGAGATGTAACTACTGCAGTGCTTGTTTGGGAGCAGGGAAAGTAGGTCAAGTAGTTTTAGGGCTGCTCTCAGCTCTTCCCTTCGTACTGTTGCTTAACAGAAGCAAAATTTTCCCTCTTCCGTTCCTTTCCTTTATTTTGAGGTGCTGCATCCTCAGCAAGGACAGCTGTGTACATGCTCATGTGCAGACTGGGTCTAAGTCTTGGTGTGTGGAGACTTTAAAAGCACTCAGGACACCAAAATACCACAGGCTTCTCTAGAGGGTTAGTGAGAAAGTGGGAGACCACAGCTCCATTTGCTTTGGACTTTTCTGTAACATCTGAATCTGTTGATGTATTTTCAGAGTATTTTAAGACCCATGTGTCTGTCCTTTACCATTTTGTCTGGTAAATTCTATAAGCTGTTCTAAAACTTGCATTTCATACTTAGAAAAAGTGAGATGTGTTTCCATCTCTGAGCCTTCAAATGGTCTGATTGTCTACATTCACCAGTAAGTTTTTATGATTAAGAAGTGTGAGTCAGAATTCCATTTGGCAACTGGAAGTTGGACTGCCATGAGCAGTCTTTGGGACTTGAGGTTTTTGATCAAAATGATCCTGTGGCACCTGTCTGTGTGTTTCCTCCTGTGTGCCTGGGTGCCCAGGGATCCTTTGAGCTGAGCCCATCACTCCTAAGGGGGGGAACACTGAGCATCCCCATGTCTGAGCTCAGCAGTTCACAAGGCAGGCTCTGAAAACCCATCAGATGGAACTGATTGCCACTAAAATTTATCCAGGGAGCAGGAGATGCTGTTTCATGTCTTTATAAATCATCTTGAGAGCATGAACTGCCCTTTTGGCTGTTCTGTAGTTTCTTTTCTTCTACCCCATAAATTTGCTTTCTGAGCTTTTGTTTTGATCCAAGGTCAATGGAGCAGTAGATGTCCCATCCTCCCATCCTGTGTGTCTTAGGGACTGGTGTCCTGGGAATGGATGAGGCCCTGAGGCTGAAGAGAGCCCATATCCCAATATTCCTTCCTCCTCCTTGGGCTAGAAACTGCTGGCTTCATATGCAAAATCTGCTGGTGTTGGGAGAAGAAAATGGGATGAAGCAGTTTATTATATTTAACATATCTGAATATATGTGTATAAATATTTGTGTGCATGCATAGGTTTGGTCTCTACCCATTTTTTGCATAAATGTATTGTTCAATAATTATTTACAAGTAGCAAAATAGGATATGGCTTAAGCATTGGGCTGAGCCTGGTGCCTGTGTGTCTGTGCTGTGTTGTACAGATGGTGGAGCTGAGTTCTGACTCTGAGGGGCTGTCACTGTCACTGTTGGACTCCAGATAATCTGAGAGGGTCAGGCACAGATTTTGTTTTTAGTTATGTGACATATAGAAATGTCAGAAAGGATTTCATATATGGACCACCACAATTCATATCTGTGATTGGACTCGAACCCTTTGTGTCAAGATGTGAACCTTGCAGGAACATTCCTCCAGGAAACCCTGATAAGCAGCTGCCACTGCCAGCTCTGGGAATAAACTCTGCTCTTTGCTACTCTCTCTACTCGGGACCTCACAGCACATCATCAGAGCAGGAGCACATCCTGTGTCTCTTCAGACTTTAATCACCACCTCATAGTAAAATACCTTGCATTGTGCCCTGGCTATGGAGAAATGAGCCAACGCTTCTGCTTTGTGGGTTCAAACTGAAGGAAGCACTCAACTGCTTTTGTCCTCTGTACACGGTGAGGAATGGAGAGTAAAGAGAGGAGAATCTGCAGACTCAGAGACTGCTTTGACCCCAGAGGTCATTGTTGACAACTTCTGTTCTCATCCTTTGCACAAATGAGTGACTTCCAGCATGTGCTGTGACTTCCATCTGGCCTGAATGGACAGGACACACCTTGGAAAGTCATCTGCTCTACAAAGTGCTCATGGAAAGGACATTGTGGTAGACTGGGTGGAGGTGATGGAGGGAGGGATTGGCCTGCAGGGCTGAATTGTTTTTGCTATTCTGCTTGTTTGAGGAACAGACTTCTGAAATGGACTTAGATTATCTGGGTTTGTGGTGTGTTCTTTCTGTGAAAGCTGCATACATCATCCTGGAGATTCAGGTGGATGTTCTTGCCTCATACCACAAAGACCTCTCTGTTTCGGGAAACCTCAGTAAAGAAGGAGCTGAGAATCATAAAATCACAGAATATCCTGAGCTGGAAGGGACCTGTCAGGATTATTGAGTCCAGCTCCTGGCCCTGCACAGGCCCATCCCCAGGAGCCACCCCCTGTGCCCCAGGGCATCATCCAAACACTCCTGCAGCTCTGGCAGCCTTGGGGCTGTGCCCACCACCCTCTGGGGGAAGAACTTTTTCCTGTTATCTAACCTAAACCTAAATGGCCAAGCCAGTCTACAGTGGATTATGGCAACCCTGAACTTTGTTCTTTGTTGAGCCCATTTAAATTCCCTCCTTCTGAAGGTATGCTTGAAATAAATCCAGAGAAGCAACTGGTCCTTAATGCCTGATGTAACTGATGCCTTTGCAGAGACAAGTGTGGATCAGCTGGAATTGATTGGTTTTGGTATCTCTTGCTCCAGCAGTGTGAAGGGGGTTGTCCTCTCCGAGGAGCCATGGGGGCTTTGCTTTAATGCAGCTTGCATTGTTTTTTCTCTGATGTTGTAGGTGGGTATTTCATACCAGTGAAAGATGGGAAAGGTGATTCTCTGGGAACATTGGCCTAACTCCTTCCAGCACCCTTAGTTTTCTGTAAACATCCTCTCAGAGCTTACAGAAAAGCACCTTTTGGCTCTGGAGGGTCCGTGGAGAGCACCGTGTCCCACCCAGCCATCGCAGAGGAGACCAACAGGGAAAATGTCACCACGCTGTGGGACCCTGGGAACCTTCACCAGGCAGCTGCTTTCACTGGCCTGCACAAGTCTTGGGTCTTAGAGAAGGGACACTTTAAAAATACAAGTCAAATTTGGTCTCCTTGGTCTTGTTATGAGCTCTCTTTTGGTCACCATGTTGAAGATGACTGTGTCACTGAAAAAGCAATCTCTTGCAGTCAGGTGGTTTCTGTGTCTCCCATCTCTCCTTGTCTGCCAGAGAAAGAAATAATTCTTGGCTCTGAATGTCACATTACTTCAGGCTGTGATGCAGCCCAAAGTTTGTGAGATTTTGTTGGGCTGTGTTTTTTTTAAATCCCAAGTAGAAAATAAAACTCAAAGGAGATGCTGGATTTTTCCAGACTGGGATTGGAATTTTATGACCTACAGAAGTTTAAATTAGAAAAATCATTTGTTTAAGAGGGTTTGAAATAAAACCATTTCTGGTAGTTGAATTAGCAGTGCTGGTTATCTGCCCCCTCCCACCAAGAGTTGAGTGGACCCACTGGAGTCCTTTGCAGTGACTGTCCCTGGCCATTAGTCATTGGTACAAGTGCTCCAGGGCTTGTTCTCCACACGGGACTTGGCAGCAACCCATCTCACCTGAGCTCCTTGCACTGCTCTGAGATAAAAGGTCCTTGTGTCAGGAAAGATTTCCAGAGCTTGAGGGACTTGGAGATCCAGAACCCATTTTTTTTCCTGGAAAAGTCTTGTAGTGCAGAGTGGTGATTAACCCTTGTCACTTGTGGGGCTCTGGAGAGAAGAAGTGAGGATGTAGTTGTTCAAGTTGTTCAGAGTTATTTGGGAGAGGGGATCTGATGAATGGTAAGCCCTCCCGGGAGAGAGCAGCAGTTCTAGATGGATTCAGGATGGAAGCTCAATTTCCCCCCCACCTTTTTTTTAAAAATTTTTTTTTAATGAAAAAAATGTTAGTTCTGCTTTAGAGAGCACAAGAAAAGCAGAGCAGGGAAGGTCAATGTACCTTGAGGAAGCAGCATGTCACTAACATACAGGTATTTGACTAATAAGCTAATGCATGTTTCTAATCATAGTAATAATACAGTTGGAAATAATAATTGCCATTACTGTAAGAAAACAAATTGCTTATGACTTAATATGTTAAAACAAGTACAAGCCATCAGGTGCTGCTTTGCTCCCAAGGAGGGGAAATTCCTTGGGTGAAAATTGAAAGAAAAATGTACAGCTCATGAATTTGTGATGCTGAGCACTCAGTGGGCAGTGACAAGCTGAGTATTGTGTTGTATGTTATTGTGTCATGTGATAACAGCACCATGTTTTCCTGTCATTTGCACACCTTTTCCTGGCTGAAGTGACACCCAAGCAACCCTGGGTAGTAATCACATTGTCCCGTTCAGTTTCCAAAGGAGAGAAGCGGACCTCCTCCAGAAACTTTCCAGCAGGCTACAGTAAGCTTTCCCGTCTGTTAGCCATTGTCAAAACTCCATCCTGCAAAAATGGCATCTCCTAAAGGCATGGAATTGTCTCAGAAATAGTGTCATTCCATCGAGTGGTTGCTGTGCAGTGATAATGATTTTGCATCTCAGCATCATTTTGCAAACCATTTAGAGTGTGTGTTTGGATTCTTTTGTTGATTTCTATGGCTGTGCTCGTGTGTCTGTTTTCTGTTCTCTCTCAGGGAGCTGCCCAGGAGGGGGAATGGTTCAGAAAAAGAGCCAGCACTCTCAGAAGTGTTGTTTAGATTAATTAGCTCAGGGTTTTCCAATATTATCCTGAAATTCTTGAATCCAGTGTAAGCTCTGAGATCCTGGCCATGACTGTGCTGCAGTTGGGCTCGTGGCCAAGTCAGAATGAGGTTGAGGTCAGTGTGCCCAGCTAAGTTCAGCACAGGCTTCACCACTATGAGTGGAGAGGTTTGCTCCATGTCAAGAGCAGGGTTAATCAAAATTCTTTGTAACTCAGTACTTTGCTAGGGGAGTTTAATACAAAATATTGACATTTTAAAAGCCTAAGCCAAGCCCCATTGAAGTCAGGGAGACTTTGCAGCCTTGAACATGTGCTGGAGACATGAGGGCTGTGGAAGGGCTGTGCAACCTTCTGCTCTTTGTTATTATGTTTATTTTATAATTTTGGGCAAGAGCCAGTGGAAGGGAGAATTTCAGCCTCTTGGTCACAAGGAAAGGGAGCAAGTGTGCTTTGCTTTAGTCTGAGTAGGTCAGAGGTGGAAAACTATTTCCTTTGCCACATTTTCTGTATTTCCACATTTAGGAATTTGCTGTTGAATGTAACAAAGTCTCAGGACATCTTACATGGGTCAGAGCAAACTCTGGTTCTGCCCCTCTTTCAGGGATGCTGTTTGCTTATCAGAAGTAAAAATTTCTTTTCTTGAGAGTCTGAAAGATTTGTGAGAGCATCAACGTTTCCAGCCCTCTAGAAAAAGAAATGGAACTTGCTTCTGGAACCTTTTTCCAGTGAAATTTAAACTAGGGTTGATACTGTACTAGGAATAGCGTGCACGGTCTGCAAACTGTTTTAGAAGTGACACAAACACTGAGACAGAAACATTACAGCTCTCCAGGACCTCTCCAGGCTGTTGGAAAGTGTCAGTAGGGACATGTCAGCCCCAGTGCTAAGCAGTGTTTGTACTCTGAATTTATGGACAGTGCACAGTGTCATTCACACCCTGCAGTTTGCATGGAAGGTTTTTTGTTGGGATTTATGTTTTAGCTTTGACTGATGGGCCACAAATCTGGTTTTAAAATGCCATTGTGTTGAGCAGCTTTTTTACCAAACTTGCAGAGAATTAGAATATGTTATTGTTAACTGCAGTGTAAATGGGAGCCTTAATGAGAGACTTCTGACCAGAATCCAGCACCAGGCTGGCTCGGGAAGCACAGCTGGTTTGCTTGGATCTTTTTGCCTCTGCAGATTTTATTCATGTCAGCTGTAGCATTGAATACGTCAACTTTTGGGTTTCTTTGAATCCTGAGGAGCTCTCAAGAAAGCAAAGCAAAGAGGATATAGGTAGCTACCTCCAGCATCTTTCTGGGCTTGCTTCATGTGTGATAAGTTCCAATTTTGCTTAAAAAAACCTACCAACTTTCCTCTGCTTCTCCCAGTGGTCCTTCTTTTTCATGCCAAGGAAGTGCTTGTTTTAAAAAGTTTTGGGCTCCCTACAGTGGGGTGTTAGCAACAGGGCTCAGGGAACCAACACAGCCTGGCTGGGAGCTTCCCAAGGTTTCTGTGGGTGTCTGCAGGAGGTTTTGGGGAGGCAGATCCTCCTGTGCAGGTGGAGCTCTCAGTGAGCAGCCTGGTGCCCACTCAGCGGCAGTGCCTGTACCCGGTGCCCTCCTGGCGGCTGTGCCTGTACCCGGTGCCCGCCCAGCGGCGGTGCCCTGTGCCAGCCCAATGCCATGCCTGTACCTGGTGCCAGCCCAACGCTGTGCCTGGTGCCCAGTGCCCTCCTGGTGGCTGTACCCGGTGCCCTCCTGGCAGCTGTGCCTGTACCCGGTGCCCGCCCAACGCTGTGCCTGGTGCCCAGTGCCCTCCTGGTGGCTGTACCCAGTGCCCTCCTGGTGGCTGTGCCTGTACCCGGTGCCAGCCCAACGCTGTGCCTGGTGCCCAGTGCCCTCCTGGTGGCTGTGCCTGTACCCGGTGCCAGCCCGATGCCGTGCCTGGTGCCCACACTGCTCCTGCCAGGCTGGGCCTGCAGCGTCGGCTCTGACAAAGGGCATCTGTTCAGCAATTGTTGTCTTGCTCAGTGCTCCCAATCCCTTCTGTGCCAAGCACAGTAACCACCCGCAGTGAGACCCACACACTGGCACCAGGGGCAGGGAGCACACCCACCTCCTGAGCCCCTGCTTTGCTTCTTGCCTTGCAAAAAATTTCAAAAGGAAAATGGGGAGTTGGAAGCTCAAGTCCTGGACAAGTTGCATTTGGTGCATTTCAAAATGCTCCTTTTTAACTGTTAGAGTAGTATCTAGCCCACTTTAGCTATTTATATTATTTTTTTAAATCATGTATGAAGAGGCCTCAGAAGTCCATCTTACGCATCCTGAGCATTTGAAGAATATATGTCCAATTGTGCCCAACATTCCCAGCCTTAGAGAAGGTTGGATTGCACAGCTTCAAAATGGAACTGGAAGAGGAGGCACATGTCTGCTCACATCTGTGCAAACTGACTGCACTAATCACAGGGGCTGGGCACTGATGACTTTTTACCTTCACTGGATGCCGTGTGGTTGCCCTGCCATTCTCTGCAGCAAACTGCTGTAGTATCCAGAGTACCAGGATGTAGTGTAGGGTTTAGGTAGGTTTTTGCATTTGGAGGCGTAGCCACCCTATGGATTTATGTCCTCATCCATCTGCAGCAGTGCAAACCTGGGAATAGGTGTCCTGCATTGGTGATTTAGTTGTTTTTATTGCCTCACTCAGATTTACCTCAGAAAATTCCCAGTTGAGATCAATGCAGAGTCTGTGTTCTAGATTTGCATTTTTGAGCTGCTTTCTTGGCATGAAAATCCCTTTAGATTTTGATTTACACTGAAAAATTCCTGATACAAAGCATAGTTTTCTGACATTAAAAGCAATCATTGCATTCCAGTTGCAACTCTTCAGGTGAGCTGTGTTGCTTAATGGAAAACTGCCCTGCTGAATGAGCAAATGAGCAAAACCTGCATTCAGATTTCTGTCACTCTGTCAAATCTGTCCTTCAGGTAGTTGCCCATTTCCCTGGGTATTTGGGAAAAGCCAGGCAGGAGCTGTGGCTGTGAGACTGGGCAGATGGCATCATAAATACGTAATGGCAATGAAGCCAAGCTCCTAGAAGGGAGGGTTTAGGGTGGGTGGTGATGGTGCATCTCTGCCCAAAGCCCTGGGGAGCGCAGAGCCCTCGGTGCAGCCCCAGGAGGGGGATATTCCCTGCTCCCACCTTCTTTCCGGCAGCTCGAGCCACCATCCCGCAGCTGCCGAACAATGGCACAGATCGGCTTTCACTCACAGCTGGGGACACACAGGCTGCTTGTGTGGTGGACATAATGAATTCCAAATCGCTTTCTCTTCTGGTGCAGGGTCAGAAAAGCAGAGTTCCCTGGGCAGAAAAACAGAGGGAAGAGCAGAGAAGGGTTTAAATGCTTTATTTGAACAAACTACGTCGATGTTTAAATTTTTTAACTCCGGGAGAACTTCGATAAAAAATGTTTTCAAACAAGAGCTGGAAAAAGGGTTTGCTCAAAAAATCAAAACTTAACATTTCACCCTCTGTTAAATGTCACCTCTGTGCTGTTTTTCCTTTGCCTTTTTGAAGGGGATTTAGCTCCCTGATCATGCCCACCAGCTGGCAGGAGGTGAGGCAGGAAATGCCCCCTTGCCGGTGCCTCCTCAGTGCGGTGCTTCTCACCTCCCTTCCTCCCTCAAAACAAGAGCTATTTTTATGGCACTGACAAAACAGGATGGTGGAGCAGTTAGACAGTAACTGGTTCAGGAGCTCCCAACAGAAGCTGCCTGTGAGACACCTGGCACGTTTGGAGTTCATGTTTCTTTTAATTTTTTTTTCTTTTCTTTTTTGCTCTGTTCTTTTCTTTTTTCGTCATTTTGCTGCCTTATTTTCATTCCTTGCTTTCTTGTAAGTACCTTCCATGGAGAACCCCACTCGATGCAGTGTTTGTTATGCACAGAAGCTCTGAGATAGGTGTGTCCATCCCACCTGTGCTGTGCTGTAGCACTATCAGCAGGTTTCCAGAATTACTCCCAAGCACAGTGTAGGGACACTGTAGGGAGCAGCAGATTGAAAATCTCGAGCTGGGCAGGTTGGGGAGCAGGAAACACCAGGGCAGACACAGCCCAGAAGGTGGGAGAGGAGCTGCTCCCCAGGGCTTTCATCAGACAAGGCCAAGGGTTCAGGACATGCAGCTGCTCCCAACCCAGGCAGCACTAACCCAAAGCAGCACAGGAGAGGCTGAAGTGCAGCAGGTGAAGCCATTTGAACTGTGGCTGTTCCAGTCAGTTGGCCTTTTGCCCTCATGAAACCTGGGATCCAAATGAGACCCTGTGGAGGTCTTGGTTGGGTGATGTTGGCAGCTGCTGATGGCCAGGGTGGGGTTTCTCAGTGTGGGATCAGCCATGACCAGTTTATTTCTTGGCTGAGAAAGTCGATAAGCTCCTTGTGCTTGGTGGGATCCTCCATGTGTGTTCTGCTCCTTGGGCTGGACCCTGGACGGGCAAGTGGGGGCTGGATCAAAAGCCCAGGAGAAATGATCAGAGTCTGAGGGGTGAATGTGACAGACCTCCCCTGGACACAGGATGGGCACAGGTACCCAGTGCTTTATTGGTGTGCCCTGCAGTTGGAACTGTCTGCAGTGCTCTTGATGCATCTTGAAAGTTGGAAACATGGGGTTTTGGCTTACTTTATGACCCAAGAAGTGAGATTCAGCTAATTAATTAATGGAAACCTGAAATTTTGCATGGCATTTTAAGATGAAAAGTGTTGCAAATACTTGTGCATTTCCTACTAATTCAGTGATAGCATTGATGCATTTGAATGAGCCATTAGGGGCACCTTCAAACAAGCTCTGAACTATTCTGTTCACACATTTTGGAGACTGATCTTACCTGGGCAAATTCTGGTGGCTTCAGGAGAAGCAGAGTTTGCCTCAGAAAGTTAATTTAGGTGTTTGGTGAAGACACACATGAACAGGCAGTTTTATGTTTTCATGTCATAGAGAACTTGTCTTGCTTTTTATGAATTCTTGGCTCTTTATTTGGTTTTGAATAAATTAAATGATTACCTAAATGTATTGGGTTTGAGGGTTTTTTTAGTTGTTTTCTGTTTTAATTGACATTTTCCATTAAGAGCAAACTTTTCCTGAAGTCCCCCTAGTTCACACAGAAGAGCTTTGCCTGTGTTTGATCGAATCCCAGCTGGAAGGGAGACAGGTGCTGGGATGTGGTGGTAGAGCAGCAGGAGCTTTGGGGAGATGTGGCTGGGAGTGCTCTTCAGGCTCTTGGTGCTGCATGTTCCCACATCCTGCTCTCAGCCTGAAGCTTTTTGTGTAAATAAGTGCTTAGAATGACTCTATGAGACATTGAATTTTATGCTGCAGCTGGATAAACTTGTTTTTATTGAAGCTGTGGGCAAGTGTATGTCATTTTTGATTTAACATTTTCCCTCACCCCCTGTACCCCTCACCCCAACCAAAATCCCTCGTGGAGTCAGATTGTTGCTGTAGCTTTGTGAACCCCTCTCTTCTAATGTTTAATCAAGTGCTAAAAAGAGATATTTACAGACTATTTAAAATGTGGAAAAATTGCTTCCCAATATTTTTGACAGAGAGAGACTGAGAACACACAGCATTGAATCATCAGGAAAATTGAAGATTTCCCCAGAGCAACATTGGGATTTTACAGCAGAGGACTTGAAAGACCTTGGAGAAATTGGACGAGGCGCTTATGGTTCTGTCAACAAAATGGTCCACAAACCAAGTGGGCAAATTATGGCAGTTAAAGTAGGTGATGCCCATCCTTACATTTGTACTTCAGTCCGTTGGGATGCAGTTGATGGAGAATTAAGGTTCTTCCATCCAGCACCCATCTACTGCTCTGTTCTATTTATTTCTGGTGTAAAGGCTGCTGTTTGCTGAAAATAGTGTATAATGGGCATGTTTTCAAGTGATTTGTGAAGTTCTCATGATTGCTGTACCCTTTTGAAAATGTCTGTCAGGAACCTGCTGTTCTGAGGGGATCACACATCTCTGGAGACTGATGATGGGGCATGGGCCTTTCACCTCTGGGTCACTGGTTCAGGTACAGCCGAGGCTGGTGGTAGGCACCACTTGTCATCTCACAGCTTCTTGGTGTCTTTTGTGAACTAAAGCAGTGACTTAAAATTAGCTGTTTCTGTCAGCATGTGCCGTGGTGCGGCCTCACCAGGAGGAGCTGGAATGGAGTGGTTGTGTTCTAGGGAGTGTTGCACTCTTGCTGATGTGTGATGATGGAGCATCTGCTTTGTGCTTGCCATGTCAGACCTGTTCTGGAGATGGAAAGCTTTCTGGACTGTCCATTTTCTACTTTATGCTACTCAAAAACTCACCTTAAAACCAGAAACAATACTCAGCCTCCTCTCCCACCTGGGCAGTATGGAGTTAATCTGTCTTGCCACAGCAGGGCTACTCACTGGGCATCTCTGAGGAGCTGCTTGTCCGTGGAGGTGAGCAGCACCCGTTTTCTCTCTCTTTGGTCCTTTCCTTTGCTCACTGCAGGTAGCAAATGACATTCCTCTTTGAACTCTCTCAATGAGATGAAATCTAAGTGCTCTCATGGCTCGCAGGAAAGAGCAGAAGTGAGCTTAGGTAGGAGTCTATGTTGCTGTCTTTTCCAACTCTCTCTGTCCTCTTTGGAATATTCCCTGATCTAATCTGCAAACATTTGCCCCTGCTGCCCTCGTGTGCCAGACAGACATATCCCAGCCCCAGCTCCAGCTGCTGAGAGTGTAATTCATTCCTGTCGCCAGTGTGTCAGGTTACTGGAGAAACCCCCAGCCTTTAATCTGCTCCAGTACATACTGACTTCCTCAGGATGGTGGGATCACTGCTTAGGTCTCTTGAGTGTTTTGCAGTGCTGTTTCTACTTGGTTTTGAATCCCTAAAGGTCTCCAGTGGAGCTGGAGGTTGCCTGTAGCTAAAGGCTGATTTCTTTCAGTTGCCTTTGTGTTTGTGTAGTCAAATGCTGCCTGGGCACCTCCAGCTTCTCAGCCCCTGGGGGTGTGACCTGGCACCTGTGGGTTTGCTGCTCTGACCGTGGTGGCCACGGGGATGAGGGAGGCACACACCTACAGCGGGGTGGTGCTGTCTGGAGCTCTGCAGTGGGTACAGCCCTGCGGAGAGGGGCACTCTGCTGGATTAGCTCATGTCGGGGAGGAGAGATGTGTCTGCTGGCACAGAGATTCTGTTGTCCCAGACTGTTTGCACAAGGGCTTTTCAGCATAGTAGGTGAATCTTGTTGGTGTTGAGGGCCTGTGATGAGACACAGCTCCCATCTGGGTGGCAGAAGGCACCAGGTCTGTGTCCCTGAAGCACACAGGGTGACGTGGCACAGCATATTGAGCTGGCATTCCCCAGGGAGGAGAGCTATTCTGAGCCTCAGGAGAGTGCTGGGCTTGGGGTGCACTTTTAAACAAATATAACCTGATTGTGACTCAACTGTGAAATGTCCAAGCTGTGGGCTGGGCTGGTGCCAACTTCTTTTCTCTGACCCCACGTGGGCATGGCTAGGGAAGGAAGGTTGGAGGCTCTGGGCAACAGCATAATTTCTAAAATGGTAGGAGGTAAGAGACTGTTCTGTTTGTCCCAGTGGGGATAAAACACAAAACTGTGCAAAGGAAGACCTGTGGGTGGAAGAGTCAGTGAGGTCTCCGAAGCAACAGCTGCAATTTCTTTGAGATGAGGTTTCAGGATGGGGCTGAGCTTGGACTAGTGACTGGTTCATCCCACACTCCTCAGACTTTTTCTTTCTCAGATTGCTGATGCTTTTGGTGCAGCCAATAATCTCCTTGCTCCTGCTCTCTCTCAGTCTGCCCTAAGGGCCATCTCTGTTTGGGGCTGTTCTCCTCCTGCTCTCTCTGTTGTTCTCAAGCCTGTGGTCTCTTCACAGCAGAACTGTTGCCTTCAGCCATGTGTTCTACTTCAGCATAATGCTTGTCTGTAAGAGAAGGTTGAAAGGAGAATGGTGTTTTGTGAAAACATGCCAGTTTAGTGATTTGAGGTCTTGGCTGCGAACTCAGTGCCACCGCCATGGTGTGGCACCGTGCTGTGACAGGCACTGGGAATGCTGCCCTTCACAGCTGGACTGTGAGCCATGTCTGGTTATTTGCTTGAGCTGCTGTCCCTGCTGTGCTTCCCTAAGAGCAGCACCAGTGCAGCAGCCCAAGCACCCTTGGAAAGACATTCAGCAGGAGGAAACGGCTTTATGGAGAGCACAAGCCAAAAGTTTGCTGTTCTGTACTGCTAATTGAATGCAGAGAAAGTTGGTGCCAGAGCCTGTCCCAGCTGCCCCCATCCTTCTCCAGCACTCCCCAAATTGCCACTACCATTGCTGCAAATTTCCAGCACAGTCAGAAAATTCCTCCCCCACTACTGGAAGGGCCAAGTCCTGTTTGCAGCTACCATGACCAGGCTTGTCACCCCCTTCTACCCCAGACAGATTCAAATCCTCTTTGTTCTACAACTGTGAAGCATTGCTCGTGTCCCCATGCTGGAGTTTGCTCTGGCTGATGGCAGCTCCTGCTATGCCAGCTGGGCACTTCTGGGCACTCCTCCTGTTCCCCTCAGCCTACACAGGTGTGCCTGCCATTGTGTACTTTCAAAACCTGTTCTCAGCTCCTTCCTCTGCCCTTTTGTAGGCTCTCATGCCTTTGTACAAGGAACAATTCCCTGAAGCTTTTCCCTGTGCTTGGTGTGTGTGGCACCAGTGCTGGGCACTGCTGGCTTCTGTGCCCTGAGGCTCCCCCAGCATGGCCTTTTTGCTGCACATCCGGGCAGTATTTCTTACCACTGCAGGAAAATAATTCCTGAGTGCTGAAATGTCACGACAATAACTTGAGATCTGCAGACGGAGGCACCGTTTTCTTTCATTTTTCCTTTTTATGCATTTTGGTCTCATCAGCCTGTGGGTCCTGGCAGATGCAGTGTGAGTGTCTGGCATGAGCAGGGCTGCCAGGCCCTGGATGAGTCAGAAAGCTTTCATCTGTGCTCCAAAGTCAGTGGCAAAGGAGGAAAATCAGCCTGGTTGTGTTGGTGGCTGGAACCACTGCAGCAAAGCTTCAGCTGGCAGATCATGGCTGGGATGGTGAACTCTTGTCCCCAATCCTGCTCCTCCCTCTCCTTTAGCCTTTGTCATTCTGTCTCTTTGTGAATACCTATTTTAAAGATAAAAAGACATCCTGTACCTCTTTGGCAAGAGGCTGGAGGTTGGAGTGGGCTACAGGAGCAGTGTCCTGGTGCTCCTGAGGCTCTCATCTGCAATTGCCTGTGCATCCCTTACCCTTTCAGCCATGGAGAGCCTCTTTGTAGAGCCATCAAGGAGACAGGGAGAGGATGAGTAAAGAAGAATCCAGCTCAAGAGGATTTGTGTCCAAACCTTTCTCATTTTTGCCTCTGGAAAATGTTGTATTATGTTCTCCGAATCTTCCAAGTTTTTTTTTCCAAATAAAAAAGAATCCTGTCACTCATTATGTCCCTTCCTCTCAGATCTTCCTGGAGATGCACAGTCCCTGTTTACCCTGGGTCAGCTGCCATCACAGTCTTCCTGGCACCGAAAACACCCTTTTCATTTTCTTAAGGATTTACTGGCATTTGAGGTCAAGACTTGCAGGTGCAAAAGAGAACAGTCTGGGTTTATCCAGAGCCAGCTCTGGCCATGCAAATTCATAATTGCAAGATGAGTTTGTGTGCTAAATCCTCACCTCTTTGATAGATTTCTCTTCCCGGTTCTTCCTTTTCCTGGAAGAAGTCTCTTTTCCTGGCTGGCCTTTGCCTGCCCCACCAGCACCAGCTCTGTGGTGTTGCATATTTACCCAATATCCTTTAATTTTGCTTCTGGTTTCTTGTTTTCATGTTAGTGTGGTTTTCCCCAGTCTGTGTCAGTTCATAAGTGACTTGTCACTGATGTCCTGGGCTTCTTCACTCTGCAGAGGGCCCTGCTCCCTCCTCAGGATCTGCTCCAATGCTGCCACTCCTGGTGTTATCCCAGAGGCTTCACAGGATGTGCAGTTCTGCAGTCCCTTTTATGTTTGCCCTCCAGCATCACCAGTGGTGCTGTCCCAGCTGCTCCAGGGACTGTGCATCTTGTTCCTTGAGGGTTCCAGCACATTGGAGGAACCACAGAAAAGCCGCATTTTATTTGGATGAAATGGTTTTGTTGGGAAGCTCCTCCAGCTGCTGGGGCTTCATTTCTGGCCTGAGGTTTCCCTCTGGCCCTGGTGATAGTTCACACAGAAAAGGTGCTTTAAAAAAATCCTTGGAATGTGGATGTAAAAATACATAAATTAAAAAAACCTACCAAACTGGAATGAAAGATGGGGAGCATTCTCCCAGCTGGAGCAGGATGCTCTGCTTTTGCACTGAAAGACTGTACACAGTGTGGGTTTTATTAGCCAGGGTAATTCCCAAGGCCTCTGGAAGGCTGGGAAAGCTTCTTGTTTGAGGAGGTCATAAAATAAATCAGAAAATATTTAGAATAGCCAATCTTTGATGTGTTGGCTGGCTCCTGTGCAAGTCAGGAACCTGAGCCCAGCAGTGGTCTCTTGAGCCTCCATGGGTGTCCTTGGCAGTGATGTCCTGACCCTCAGGCAGGAGATCTTTGCCTCCTGCTCCTCCCCTCAGTCCCCTCACCCCTTTTGCCCACAGCAGGGGATGCCTGGGATATCTGGGGTTCACTACCAGCAGCTTCTGCCACTTCAGCTGACTGAGAAGTACATCACCAGGAGACAAGTAGAGTGGTCTGTGCTTTGGTCGACCTTCAAGCTTCTTATCACAGCCCCATGGAACCATCTTGCACCTCTTTTTAATTGAATTATTTTTCTGTCAGAAATGGTTACAGCTGGGAGAGTAACCCAGCTGGGAAAATGGCATTTTGTCCACAGCGGTCAGTTTTTCCTCATCCCAAAAGAAAGTGATTTTCAGCTCTGTGCCAGAATTTTTCTTATCTTTCATTATCTGTTTTATAACCAGCCTGGCTGATTTAGTCTCCCTCTGCAGTTCCAGCCAGTGTCCTCAGCCATTGTTGCTGGTTTCCTGTTTTCTCTTTAGTCTAGCAATACCTTTTTGACCTGCTCTGCTTCTGCTCTAAACTTGTCCTAAGAGAATCAGAAGCACTTTCAATATCAGTTGGGTAATAAAAGATGGCCAACCTGTGGGTTGTCCATAAAAGATTCCTGTTTTTCCTGGAGGAGCCAGTAAGCCATGGGGCCATTTCTCCTTAAGAGCACAGTGCCTCTTGTATGTTATTTTACCCTTAGTTCTTGTTCTGTCATCCACAACTTTGAATCAGAAGTTCCCGTCTGACTTTCACAGGTTTTCTCTAATGGCAATCTGAGAGCTGAAATAGGTTGCTAAGTATCAAATATCCCTGAGAGTAGAAATTTAACACTTACACCTCCATAATCCCTCCATCCTTACCTCGATGCTGATAGCCCATAAAAGCCCATCGAAATGACTCATTAGTTTGTTAAGCTCCATCAAAGGGCAAATCTCTCTGCCTTTCTGATGTCCCATATGAATTCTGAAGGGGCTTTATTGCAAACCAGCATTTTCATTCTTTGCACAATTGGATGCCCTCTATCAAATTGACACCTTCAGAATTTTCTGTGTCTTCTCTTTTAGTGTGCTGGCTGAGTCAGGAAAACCAGTGCTCCCAGCCCTGCTGGGCTGAAAGGTGAGAGAGTGAGAACCTCATCACAGGAGGTGGGAAACTAGTTGGGATGTACTACAGTCAGCACTAAATGTGTTTCAGATGGGTAGACAGATACTCTCATCCCCAGCAGTGGCTGGGCAAACGGCCTTTTTTCTGCTGGTTTGGTGTCTCCAGTCCCTGCCATCCCCTGGGAGCACTGCCAGGCCCTGCTGTGCTGAGGTTTCTGCTGACTTGGTCTGGTGTTGATAAGGGTTGGGTTTTTTTTTGTTAAGCTAGTCACTTCTTGTGGTACCTGAATCTTCCTGTGTGAGAATTGGGCTGGGTGATCTCTCTTCTGTTTGGGGTCCAGTTTCTGGGATCTACCTGGTTTTGGGTTTCAGAGTGGCACAGCACACAGCACACATTATCCTTTTGCTGTTGATGCTACTCAGAGCTTTTGTTCCTGGTGTTGTAAGGCTTTGTCCTAACCTGTGTTTGCATTTAAAGGGCTGGAGAATTTTTTCCTGGAGGATTTGATCCAGTTTAAATTTGAGGCCAACAAGGAATTGTTTAAAAAGAGACTTTACACAGACCTCTACCACAAACCCCACTTCTTCCATCTGTGGCTTATTTGGCCATGGGGTCACTTGTCAGTGGCTTGTCAGGGACTGCCCACGGGAGAGTGACCAGGCTGAGCAGTGCAAGGCCTGATGCAAAGTCAGACCCTGCCCATCCCTGCCTCAAATGCTGCCTTCAAGGAGCTGCCTCCCCTCACCTGCCGTGTCCCATGTTCTTGGTGGAGTGTGTCTGTGGGAGCTGCTGCAGTGCCTTGCACTTTTCCTTGGGTTGCTCACCTGGAGAACTGGGAGTGCTGGGCTGCAACAGACTCCCTGGCACACTGCAGATGAACAAAGCCATCTTCCTAGCCTGGACTGACCCCAGCTCGGTGCTGTGCTGCTCCTCAGAGGCCTCCCTTCCACTGGAGTTTGCCAGTCTCTAGCACTCCAGCACTTTTCCTCTGTAGTTTGCCAGTCTCCAGCACTCCAGCACTTGTAGGAGACCTTCCAATCTTGTATCATGTAATTCCCTTCACTTCCTGCCATAATATTTGTTGGAGTGTCCTTGTTGGTTTCTCAAGGTGTCCTTTGGCTCTCGTGTCTGCCTGGACCTCTGACCTACAGCTGACCCACTGTCTATGTCTGGGTTCTCTGCCTGCCCTTTCTCCCTGGGGAGATTGTGTTTAGGAAGAGCAATGTTTGGGTTCAGTATCATTCTGTGGTGCCATTATAATCTCCTCCACCATCCAGTGGATACTTCACACACTTTCCACAACTGAAGAAGTAACAGCAGAGAAGGAATGTCAGTGGTGGAAGGAGGTGCTTTAGGGGGAAGTTGTGGAGTTTGAGTAGGATACTGTGGGGATGGCTGTGACAGGACTGTGCAGGTGCAAGGGGAACACAGAGCAGGGCTGGGCAGATTCCCAGAGGACCAGGAAAGAGGCTTTGTGGATACAGATGTGGAGTGAGCTCAGAAAGGGAATGCAAGTTACAATATGGAGAAAAGCTCCTTTTGGTATTGTTCCTCACCAAACTGCACCCAGCAAGTTGCCTCCAGCCCAAAGGACTGAGCTGTTCCCAGAGGTCTCACCATGGTGCCTTTGGCATCCGTCATCTTCTGTGGAGGTCAGAGCGAGGGCATTTTCATTTCACACAGTGCTGATGGTTTGTCACCTGGAGAGAGAGAGATTCAGTCTACTCAGTCTTCAGAGTGTGGGGGATCGCAGAGCTTTGTGATGAGGGCAAGGGAACAGACTCCTCTGGCTTTCCCCAGTGAGGTGTATGAACTCATGTGAAGCAGACCTGAACCAGTGACCCAGAGGTGAATGTTTCAGTTCCATCCTGGCCCATTGCTCCTGTCTTCTTGCTCTGTTGGTGACCACAGAATCCCACCCACCACCTGCCTGTGGCACAACAAGGAGTGGGTGTGACAGACTGTGTACGCTGGGCAAGTCTCCTGACAGTTTCTCCAGGAATTCTAGAATTAATGGGGTGGGAAAAGGGCAATATGAATATAGCAATTACTGGTCTAGGCCAAATGAGAGCTACTATAACATTAAGAATGAGTGGTAAAATACCAAAATATGACTATACACCAAAGGTAAGGAAAACCATAGTGTTAATACTGTCCTCATTTTGTGTGGGTCATCACGAAATAGTCCTAAAGTACATAATCATGCACTGTTTCACATATGGTTCTATATGAATGGCCAACCTTGAAAGTACCTTCATAACCTGGCCTTGTGCTGGCTGATGTGTGTGGTCCTGATACGAGTGGCAGTTGCCCACAGGACCCGTACTATCCATGAACTGGGTGCTGGTATCTTGCAGATTTTTTTCACAACCTTGAATAATTTTTCTTTCTTGGATAACCCCCTAGTTTTTGTCCTCAAGGAGAGTCCACGCTGCTTCTCTTGCTTCGGACTTCTGCCAAATATTTTTTCTTGGGTTTTTTATGATTTTTCGGCATGAGTCACAGCTTCAGGATCATGATTTCCTCACCTGTGGTTCAGGCAATGCATTAATTAGAGCAAGATGTTAAATATACCTGTCAAATCACATGAAAAACTGTGGATGGTCTTCTCCATCCTTCATTGAACCAGCTTCATGTTCGAACATATGGTTTTCTATTTTCAAACATGCATTGTTCTTTCAAACCAAAATGAGAATTTTCTTTATATATAGTGTATATATAAAGTCTAGTGTGTGTATACATATATATATATAATTTATATACACATGGACTATATGTATAAAGTATCTTTTACATGCTGTTAATGTTCCTTAGGCCAGTACTAGGTAAAGAATTGTTAGTTTGATGAGAAGAGTTCCCAGGACTGCTGCCCACCATTAACATTACCAGAGCAATGTGTCCCCTGGGTTATGTGACAGTCCTTTCTCCCCGTGCCAGCCATGGTGGGGGCTGTGGGAGAAGCCCTTTTTGGCTTCTGTGCTTAGAAATTTTAAACATAATGTTTCTTGGTTAAATTTCAAACCAGCCTTCAAGCCCCATCCAATGTGGCTTAGAGCTGTGTGGGAATTTGTTTTGAAATGAAAGCCTGGCTGTGGTGTTTTGCTGTAGTTTTCAGTGAAATCTCAGCTCTTTAATTTTTCTTCTGACATTTCATCTGAAAACGTTGAAGCTCATGCGAGGATTGAGGGTTTATAGTCTGATTAAAGAGCTTTAGGTGTATTCAGTTATATTTCTTATTTGAGAGGACAGCTTAATGCTCTGGAGTGTGTTTGAGCATGCTGGGGGATTGCCTGCTCTGCCTGGGTCTGGGGTCCCTGGCACGTGTCTGCATCAGCAGGGCTGAGGGCACAGTAATGGCATACAAGTGATGAAGTCTCTGCCACTCTTCCTCTTTCAGAGAATTCGGTCAACAGTGGATGAGAAAGAACAGAAGCAGCTTCTGATGGACCTTGATGTGGTGATGCGAAGCAGTGATTGCCCCTATATTGTTCAGTTCTATGGCGCGCTCTTCAGAGAGGTGGGCACCCAAACTCCTCCCTTTGGAGCACAGTTTGGGGTTTTTTTCCCTTTACAGATTACAGCTTGTGCTAAGAAGGAGAAAGTTGATTTATATTAGATTTCTTGGCTCTCCACTTTTACTCAGGGGTGTTTAACCTGGAGCCCCAGATGTGTGGGTACTGCAGAGCGCACACGTGCTGTTCCCATGTGCTGTGTTTCTGCATATTCCAGTCTTGGCTTTCCTGCTTTGCTTATCTCCTGATGAGCTCCAGGTCTGTGGCTCCCTCACACAGTGTATGCTGCTGGGCTGTGCTCTGGGGCACAGCACTTGGACATGGCTGTGATCTGTGTTGTGGCTGTGAGACGTGACCCTGGGGAGAGCCTGCACCCCTATGAGAGGTGGTTGCTGTGATGGTGCTCCCAGCCCTCCTTTCCTGGTGGATGTTTGTGCATGTCCAGGCTGTGCCACACACTCGCAGTGGATGTGCAGCTGCCTTGAGCTGTTATACCTACAGGCACATAAGGAAACAGGGAAAGGTGTGCCAGGTCAGACCAAACTCCTGCCTGGATGTTCTGTCCCTGGCAGTCGCCCACAGGATTTGCTTGTGTGATATTTCAGTTCAGCCTCATATGCAGCCGAGTGGCTTCTGATCAACATGTGCCATTTGTGTGCTTAGTGACTCTTACTGGATTTCTTTTCTATTAAAAGTGTTCAGTTGCCCCATAAATATATGTACAGTTTGCACCCATGGTTCTCCTTGAAAGGCACTTCCCTTGTTTATCCACCTCTTGTTTGAATGTCCATCATGTCAGTTAGAATTGGGAAATTTTAGGTCGGAAGAAAACCTCGTAAGATCACTGAGTCCAGCTGCAAACCCAACACTGCCATGTCTGACACACAGTGTTATGTCTTTTAAATGCCTCCAGGGATAGTGCTTCCACCACTGCACTGGGCAGCCCATTCCAGTGCTTGATAACTCTTTTGGTGAAGAAATTTTCCCTAATATCCAACCTGAACCTCCCCTGGCACAGCTTGAGGCCCTTTCTTCTCCTCCTGTCCCTGTGCCCTGGAGCAGAGCCCAATCCCCCCTGGCTCCCCGCTCCTGTCAGGGAGTTGCAGAGCCAGAAGGTCCACCCTGAGCCTCCTTTTCTCCAGGCTGAGCCCCCCCAGCTCCCGCAGCTGCTCCTGCTGCTCCAGCCCCTTACCAGCTCCATTTCCTTCTCTGGACACACTCCAGCCCCTCAGTGTCTCTCAGAAAGCTGTTCACAAACAGCAGGTCCAGTGGGGCACCTCCTGGTTCTCTCCCCCACTGCCTGTGTCAGGAAGTTCTCTGCCACACACTGCAGGAACTTCTGGACAGCTTCCTCTCCGCTGCATTGTACCAACAGACATCTGGTAAGTTGAAGTCCCCCAGTGAGAACAAGGGCCAGTGATTGCAAGACTTCTTCCAGCTGCTTAAGGAGTATTTTGTCTCTCTCTTCATCCTGGTTGGGTGATCTATAACAGACTTCCACAAGGATAATCTGCCTTGTTGCCCTTCTCCCTGTCCTTATTCACATGCACTCAACCCTTCTGCTCCACACAGTCAAATGGCTTCTCACACACAGGGCCATCCCAGCACCTCTCTTTCGCTGCCCATCCCTTCTGAAGAGTTTGCAGCCATCCATTGCAGCACTCCAGCTGTGCCAGTCATCCCACCATGTCTCCCTGATGGCAGCTGTGTCATGGTTCTCTTGCTGTGCAATGGCTTCCAGCTCCTCCAGTTTGTGGAATGGTGTTGAATTTTCCTCCTGCTGTTTTGAGTGCTCCTGCTGAGCTTTGAATGAGCAGTAAAAGCAATTGGGAAGCTGGTCCTTCCCATGCAGCCTGGCCAGTGTCACACTGTGGTTGGAGGTCAGATGTCAGGCTGTGCTGAGTCTGTTCAGTTCAGGCAGGAGAAGAGCCATAGAGCTCTGCTGAGCAAGCATCTGATCCCTTCGCAAGAACAGGACTTTTGGAGAAGATGAATGTCCAAACCTGACTGCTGCCTCTCCTTCCTCCTGCAGCTCTTCTGCAGGCTTGGATTGTCCCTACTCCTGTAATTGCTCCAGTGTTGAAGCTGCCACAGTATAGGGGATTAGACATGAAACCCTTGCCTGTTTTCCACTGCTTCCACACAAACCCAATACCTCTGCTCAAAGGACAAAGGAAAATAAAGACCTAATGGCTGCTGGTGGTCTTTGGGGATTACCAGATGTAGCAGCCTGTGCAGAGTCTTGTGGGGCTTTACTGAGGAGCTGTTAGAGAAGGTCAGTGTTGTAGTTAAAGCCCCAAACTGGGGATGAATATTCAATTGCTGCTTCTGAAGAGTCTGTTTTTGTAGTTCTGCCAGGTCACTTCTCTGCCTTTAAGTCTCAGTCTCTGAAGTAAGGATGATAATCTTTCCTTTCCTCATGCTCAACTTTTTCTGATCTATTTGAATATGGAGCCATTTGGGGCCAGTGTGCACTGTCCATGTTCACACAATACCAGCTCCTGTCAAGTGTGGAGACTCAGCCTGGCTGGAAATTGCCAGCTGTGCTGAGATACCAATGGCAAGGCTGTCAGCTGCTGTGAGGAAAGGTCTGCAGGCAAGGCAGTGTCTTGCCAGGTGCTGGTGAGCAGCATGTTCAGAGCTGTGCAAGCCCTGCAGCTCTGGGCACATCCCGGGATGTAAATGTAAAAGCATAAATAATATAGAAACATTCCACGATCAGCACCCAGATCTCAGCCTGGCTGCACTCCTGTCCAAAAATCCTGTCCTTCTGCAGCCAGACAGGGCTCCTTGCATGCTCTGTCTGGGAGAGGTGTTACTGAGGTTGATCTTGGTGGAGTGGAATCCCCATTTCTCCCCTTCAGCAGATGAGGTGTTTGCCATGGAGGTGAAAGCAGCCGTCCCCTCTCTTTGGACCCTTCCTGCCAACATGATGTTTCAAGTCATGTACCTCAGTGTTCCACAGGTGAGCTAGTAGGCTTGGATAAGGTTTTCTGTCTTGTCGTGTTAATTACATATTCCAATATTAATTAAAATCTTAATCTTTTAAAGATAGGAAAGTAGGGCAGCACAGAAAGGGAAAGAGATAATTTCACCAGGATGTTTGGATCTTTCACTCCCCCACTCTGCTTATCAGATATGTTCCCAAATAACTGAATGATCCAGGTCCCTGTTGCACCATCCCCTGTTGTGCAAGAGCTCACGGGACATTGCTAAAGACTGAAATTCTCTCAGTAAGTCCTCAGCAAACCATGTAAAACAAAGCTCTTTGTTCCAGCATTTCAAGGTGAAAAGTAAGGAAATCCATTCCAAAAGGCAAATTCTCTGGGGATTGCCAGGATGCAGATTCTCTGGGTATGGATGGAGCTGCAAACCACAAATCTTTTGCCTGCTCCTGAAAGGTAAAGGACTTCCATTGGAGCCTCTTTGGAGGAGCTCACATGCTGAGCAGACAGCTCCTGCAGTCAGATGGTTGGCAGGATTCAAGCAGCTCTAGGGCAAGCCGCTGGGATGGAGCCTTCCACACAGTGAGCATTCAATGTGGAGAGGCAGATCTAAGCTCTTGGATCCCGACAGTTTGAGAATACTAAACTGAATTGGACAGAACTGTGAGAGGTCTTGCTGTGCAGCTTGACAAGTGTCCCAGCCTGCAGTCTCTGAATCACAGAATCACAGAATATGCCAAGTTACAAGTGACCCACCAGGATCATCAAGTCCAGCTCCTGGCCCTGCACAGGCCCATTCCCAAGAGTCACCCCCTGTGCCCCAGAGCATCATCCAAACACTCCTACAGCTCTGGCAGCCTTGGGGCCGTGCCCACTGCCCCGGGGAGCCTGCTCAGTGCCCACCACCCTCTGGGGGAAGAGCCTTTCCCTGAGATCCAACCTAACCCTGCCCTGACACAGCTCCAGCCATTCCCTGGATGCTGTCCCTGATCCCCACAGGGCAGAGCTCAGTGCCTGCCCCTCCTCTGCCTCTGCCCAGGAAGTTGTCCCTGCACTGAGGTCTCCCCTCAGTCTCCTCTTGTGCAGCTGAACACACCAAGTGCCCTCAGTGTCCTCACACGCTGCCCCTCCAGGCCCTGAACCATCTTTGTTGCCTCCTTTGGACACTCTGCAATGCCTCAATCTCTCCCTTCCATTGTGTCCCCCCAAACTGCCCCCCCCATTGCAGGTGAGGCTGCCCCAGTGCAGAGCAGAGTGGGACAATCCCCTCCCTGGGCCATGCTGGGCCTGATGCCCCCCAGGGCAGGGATGTCCCTCCTTGGCTCCAGGGCACTGCTGACTCATGTTCAGCTTTCCAGGGTTGGGAAAGTAGCTGTGAATACAAGTTCCTGTGGCAGCCTCTGTGAGTACCAAAAGCTTGATTTGGAAAGGCAGAAAATACTACACAAATATTTCTCCCTGTAAGCTTTTTTGTCTAGCTTGTTCTGCAGTTTGTGATAGGGAAAGTCTTCTCTGGGTCCTGCTTGTCTCTCAGCAGGCAGCACCTGAATCCTTATCATTTGCTTCTTGTTCTCCAGTCAGAAGGGACATTTCTGTTATTCTGTGTCTGTGCATGTGAAGTAACATGTAACATTGGAAAAATGACAAGCTGATTTCTGTGTATGGGACTTTGCTTAAGTTCTTTGTCATCCACTAGATAAGGTTAAATGCCCTTTTAATCAAACAGGAACAAAGCTTAAAAAATAGAAGACAGTGTTTCAACCTTTGCATGGAGTCAGGGGCTTCAGTGCACCATGCCCAGGACACCGCTGGCTTTTTGGGCTGCAAGCACATTACCACCTCATGTCCCATTTTTCATGCACTGGTACCTCCCAGCCCTTCTCCTCAGGGCTGCTCTCAATTCTGTCATCATTTACAGTGTTGAATGCCCTGACCCATGTGCAAGATCTCATACTTGGCCTTGTTGAACTTCATGAGGTCCACGCTCGTCTGATGAGGTTTTTCCATCCTGCACCTGCGAGAGCCTGGACTCGTGGCAGTGCACACAGAGCTGTCCCCCTCAGCCAGCAGAGACGCTCATTGGAGAGGATATGGCTGCTTGTGTCTCTGTGCTTCTTCTCAAGGCTGTGCTTGCTTGGTGGGGGGAAACAAAAAAAGATGATTGCTGGAGGTTCTGCAAAGGTTTCACATGAATTTCTTCTAGTGGGAAGACAGGAGCTTTGAGCTGAGCCCATGGAGCTGTGCTGGGAACCACAAGACTTTGGCCCTGAGTGTTGCTGTTTAGAGGGGTTTTTAGGTCTGAGAAAAAACCCCAATCTTCTTTTCTGACATGTCTGCCAAAAGCTTTACAGCTACTCCGTTTTGAGGCAGTACCTGTAAGGCTGGGAGTGTTTGGGTATTTACATAACCACGCTAGTGGTACTTCAAAGTACCTGTTCCTGTTGCTCTTCCGCTCAAGAGGGGGAGAGGAAAAAAGCCTTGTCTGACTTGGACTCTCAGGGGTGACTCCTACACAGTGCAAGTCTAGCCAAGCCAAGTTTAAACCAACAAATTCAATACTTGATAAAATTGTTAAATGAAAAACTCATTGCAAGTTGCAAAAGTGCCTGAGAAGCTGTAAATCAGCCTGTGAGGAACTTCTGCTGGTGGGAGAGAAGAGCTGTGAGGGATGTGTTGGTAGCACAGCGCTGGTGCTGGTGTGAATCGTGGACATAGCCTTGCTCAGTTGTTTGATCTCTTTGCTATTGTTTCTGTGGAAATCCTTGGCTGTGTTGCCATTACTCAATGTATCTGTCCCTGTGGTCAGTCCCTGGTCTATAGGAAAAGTGTCCTGTGTAAGGATATGTTGTGGTGACATTCTTCAGTCTCTCTCTCTCACTAGTGCAGGTAGGACTTGCACAGAGTGTGCTGCTCCTTGCAGTGTGTAGATGGGTTAAACCTTCAGCATTTGTATCATGGAGTGGTGGGTGTTGGAAAGAACCTCTGAGGTCACCTTGTCCAACCCCATGATCAAGCAGGGCCACCAAGGGCCACTTGGCCAGGACTGTGTCCAAATGGCTTTTGGATATCTCCAGCAGTGGAGACTCTGCAGTTTCCTGGGACAACCAGTGCCAGTGATCAATCACCCTCACAAAAAGTGTTTCCTTGTGTTCAGAACCTCCAGGCTGTGCCTTGGGCATGTCAATGGGCACCAGTGAGAAGAGTTTGGCTCCATTCTCTGTGACTTCCTCTCAGGTCCTATAAGGACCTGAGACATGGATGAGATTCCCCTGGGTCTCCTCCAAGCTGAACAGTCCTGACTCTCTCAGCCTTTCCTCATGGGAGGAATGCTCCTGTCTCAGTCATCTTAACGGCCCTTTGCTGGAGTCTCTCTTTACTGGGGAGCCCAGCACTGGTAACAGCATTCCAGCTATGGCCTCACCAGTGCTGGATCGAGGGAAAGTATCACCCCCTCAGCCTTCTGGGGATGCTTTGCCTGATGCAGCTCAGGGTGCTGTGATCCTTCTGCAGAGCATGGGCACATTGTTGGCTCATGTTCAACTCAGTGTCCACCCCAGATTGTTTTCTGGCCAGCTGTACTCGAGTGACATATCTGTGACATCTCTGTGACACCTGCTCAGGTGTTGATTGGAAACTTGGGACTCTGCATTGAGAAGCTGAAGCATTCCCACTGCTGGTGAAGCAGCTTTTGTGTCTGTCCTGGTCAGGGATATTTTGAACTAAATGCACATGGTGTTCCTGGACACTTTCTGGAATGCCTACAAGTTGTGCATTAGCATCTGGTGGTTTAATACCCAGTAAGGGCTAAAATACATTCTTTGGGAGAATAGCTCTAGCAGGAAGAGAAAATTAAAATCCTTCTTTTGTCATTTAATAATTGGAAATCACCCTGACCTAAGAGCAAAAATTAAAGAGAAGCTTTGATTAGGATGGTTTTGTCCTCACAGTTCACAGTGGAGCAGGACTTGCCCATGCACATCAGCACTTCTTGGCATTTGGTCAGGGAGGGGCTGAGTGCCCAATGCCCACCCATCCCTGCCAAGTCTTCGTTTCTCTTCGCAGTAGAATTCAGCAGCTTACCAACAGGTAAGGCTTTCCAAGTCCAAGGAAGAGTTAACCTGTAGAGTTTTGAATTTTGCCACCAGCCTTAATGAAGCTACATAATGGAAAAGGTCTGTTGTCTTTTTCCATTGATCTTGCTGACATGAGTTCACGTTGGTTCGTTAGATGTTTATAATGCCAGATCGGTAAATGCCCACATCCAGGGTTTCTGTATGGTGCATACCTCACGAGACAAGTAAACCACCAGGTCTTTCCTTTGGTGCTTTTGATCATATACAGGGGGGTTTTATGCTTAGAAATCAACACTGGGTAGAAATCTGTTGTACTTATTTGAGGTTTTAGTTCAACCATCCCAACCCCACAGATGCACAGAGTACACGTGGAGTTTTTGTTACAATGATGGCTCTGCTCAGGCTGCTGCTTGTTCCACTTGGAGGGTTTTGCTGTCCAAACTCCAGCTGTTGTAACCTGGGCAGCTGAAGCCACTCACAGTATTGGTACAGTTGGACATAAATGCAGGGCTGCAGGTGTTCAGTGATATTCTGCACTCCAGAACCAGTCCAGTCCCTGCAGTCTCAGTGCAATAACAGGGAATGCAGTCCTGTCCCAGTTTTTTGTATAAAGCTGGTCAAAACAAGCAGTGTTGGAATGATCCTGTGGCCAGTAGGACCAATCCATGTCTGCTCTCACTCCAGAGGGTTTATAAGGCTCTGCTGGGGTTCCAGTCTCACTTACTTGTGCCCTTCACTAGCACTGGAGTTCTTTGCCCTGAACCTGTCATATGGAAGTGCCTCAACTGCACTTTGCCCATGTTGCTAGTGCTGAAAAGAAAAATTCTCTACATACATTGTTCTGTATCACTTCTGTAGTTTAACCTTGAATGGTTCCTGAGCCAAATTCACCCACAGCCAATCTTTTGGTCTCTAGCAGCCTGAGTTCACCTTTCTCCAGGTGTTCTGAAGTGCTGGTCATCCCCTTTTCCTGCTGTGCTGCTCTTGCCACTCAGTTTGATGTCTCTGCTTCCATGTCTGGCACAGCAGCTATTCCATCAGTCCCTTCTGATATCTTTTGGGTGAAATTAGTGTTTTCTGGGCTCAGGCTTCTAGCAGCCCTTTCCTTTGGCTGGGTGATGCCAGCTCCTGCTGTACCTTGTGCTGATGTGAAAAGCCTGGTGCCAAAAGAGCCATGTAAAATGAAGCTGCCCATGGCTCTGACCTCATGAACTTCCCCAGCCAGCCCACCAGTGGCTCAGCCCTTCCCAGGAAAGCAGATCCTCTCTTCTCAGAAGGGAGAGGCTGTCCTGTGGAGTCAGCTTTGGCAGGAGGGGTAGGGGATTTGCTGCCACTGCAGCAGCAGCACCACCTGCAATGCTTGTGGCACATGGACCCTTTCTGGCAGTTTGCTGTTTGTGTGGCTGAAAAGAGCCTGGAAGGCACCACTGCCTCTGCCCATACCTGCACGTGGTGTTTGGCAACCCCTTTGCTGGATTCTTCTGTTCCCGCTGCCCCAAACCTTTGGGCTGGAGGCAGCTTGATAGGTGCAGTTCCTTGGCTGGTGTTTCACAGGAGGACATTCTGAGTGGCAGAAAAGCCCTTTTTGGCCTTAAAAACTGCATCTCTACAAGTTTTTGCACCTGATAGGTTTAACTGGAGAATTGCTTCTGACTGTCCTGAGATTGAGAGATTGAGAGGAGATGGTTTGGGTGTGCAAGATGGAGCAGGGGCCTTTGCCCTCCTGCAGCTTGCCCATACCCTAGGGGTTTTGTCTTATTTTATTTCCATGTATTAATACAGACTTGAGGTGGTTTGTGTTTATTTTGGTCAGAAAAAATCTGCCTTCTGTAGGATAATAACTTGGGGAATTTCTCTGTTGCTTCCTGTGCCACAGGAGTGTGCAGCTTGTCCTAAGCAGAGCGTTGACCTGTGCCCTGGTGTGCCCCCAGCCCTGGGCAGCACTGCCTGCACAAGCTGCTGCCCCTCACACGCGTTTTGTGGGGGCTGTTCAGCCAGGATGAGATAACCCACACTGTTCTGCACGTAGCTTTTGGCAGCTGGTGCAGTTTGGACACCAAGTGTGGCACAGTCTGTAGGAGATGGGTGTGAAAGTGTCATTTCTGATGATGGCTGGTCTAGATCCAGTGGTTTCGTATTTCTGCAGCAAAGAGTTTCTTCAAGTGCATGAGAGTCTACAGAAACAGCTCATGGAAAGCCTCCTGTCCTCCTCAGTGGGCTAAAATGTTCCAGAAAATGGCAATAGATCAGTGCATGACTAAGCTGTCCGTCACCATAGGGCAGACACTGAGGCTGAAGGTGAAGTCCTGGTGTGGGGATCCATTTATCACCCCCAGAAGGGTCAATTTACAGATCCCAGGAGAGTTTGATGAAAAAACATGTTATGGCAGTTCAGCTTGGTTTGGTTTAACACATATTCTGATATGGTTTACAATTTTTTGCACTTAAGTTGTTTAGCTGTAAAATGCAAATCAACAACCACCCCCTTTGCCTGGGTTTGTTTTCATTTTCTCTCCCTTAGATGGTGACTCTGAATGGTGAGTGAAATGTCTTTTTTCCTCTGCAGGGCAGCCATAAACTGGGGGATATTTTTTAGTCTTGCAATGCCTGCTAGTGTTTCACTGTGCCTGCAGCCTTCTGGAGAGCCAACAGTGTGTGAGCCTTGGATTCATTCAGGTTCAGGCATCTAAACTGTAATGTCAGGTGTGAGCTGGGCCTCTTCAGTGGATGGAGTTGGGGCAAGGCTTTCATTACTGAAAATAATGAAGCTGAATTCCATCCTTCCTGTTGAATGCACATTGCTGTTAATTTTCATTTGGATTTAAGGGATCTCTCTATGCTCTCTGAATTTGCATTTCTCATTTTTATCTTGGCAGTAACACAGATTATTTTCTCTTTCCAGGGTGACTGTTGGATCTGTATGGAGCTCATGTCTACCTCGTTTGATAAGTTTTACAAATATGTATATAGTGTATTAGATGATGTTATTCCAGAAGAAATCCTAGGCAAAATCACTTTAGCTGTGAGTATTTGTTAAACCTTTTTGTTAAAGTTAATGTGAACAGTTCAGATCTCTGACTCCATGTGAAAAGCTGTTTGGTCTGTGCAGCAGAACTGCAGCTGCTGTTGGCACCACACTGTGAGTGGTCCTTGAGGGTGCTTGTGACTTTTCCACAGCATATTGCACGGTGGAAAAGCAGGCCCTGGGATGAGTAATCAGCTCATAAAGAGCCCCAGGACCACCTTCCTGCTCTGTCTGCTTGACTGTTGGCACCAGCAGCACAGGCACCAGCCCTGTCCCCAGGGATGGCTTCATGTGCATGGGGGAGTCATCTCTGGGAGCTGGCCGAGGTCTCAGCCCAGGGAAGAAGGCTTAAAATAGATGAGCTTGTCTGTTAAGGGAACAAGGAGTCAGACATTTCTACCCAGGACAGGTGAATCCCACCAGGCTCTGGCCTCAGTGAGTTGCTCACCCTCACTTGAGACACTGTGGACAGGTTGGTGCCTCTGTGTATGAGCTGAGTCCCATCTCGTGGTGCCTGAGTTGGTGAAAGGAGAGGAATCCTACCCAAGGTCTCCAGGTGCAGTCCTGCTACACAGAGCCCCCATTCTTCCTTTAAGGATCCCTGTAAAATTCCTCTTGACTGTGCCAATGTAACCCCTTGGTTGGCTGAACACAAGGGTAAGGTCTGGCCCTGTAAAACAAACATGTAGTTTTGAGTCTGTGCTGAAGGCTCTCCTGAAATCTCTGTTTTGCTGCTGCCTTTAAAAATCTGTCAGGTCCACTGGATTTCTGCAGGGGATGCTGAGCCCCTCCAGTCCAGGGAAGCCTCTGGCAGCCCCATGCAAAGTCTCCCCAAAGCACAGGAGGGTCTTCAGCAGGTGGAGAACGTGGATGATGTTTTCAAGTCCTGGCCCAATAAAAAGTCGAGGAATTGGAACATTTGTTACCTACTGTAAAAATACAACATAGGGCTTGAAATAAGTTATTGCTCAGAATAATTAATATCACAGATTGTTTTGACCTCAGCCTTTGCTCCCCTCTCCCAGAGTGGGATCTTTCCAGGTCACAGAGTGTGTGTATTCACTTAAGAACATCCCCTCTCTTATATCAGCTTCTGTTTGCAGGAGAGGTTCAGAGAAAAATACTTTTATTACATGACATATTACTGCATTGATATCTCAACATATTAAATTTTTTTTTCCCTGTTCTTGGAGCTCCAAAAATTTAATAATCCCAGGACTATGAAGACATCTACTCATCTTTCATCTGTTTTTCTTTCCTAGACTGTGAAAGCACTAAACCACTTAAAAGAAAACTTGAAAATCATTCACAGAGGTGAGTTCATGTCTTTTCTTCTTGTCTGTGAAAATAATGGCAAGAATTGTAAGCAGCCTTTGCTTCAGTCAAAGTGTAAATAAGTGGCATGTGTACTGCTGTGAGTCTGAGTGCAGCTTTTGCACAGGTGTCTCCAGTGCCTGTTCTGTTGCCCCTTCAGCCTGTGCTTTTTCCATGTAAGTGTGATTTCAGGGTGGTTTGGCATCTGCCTCTGCCCCTGGGCATGAGACATCTCTGGGGCTGACTCCATGTCCTTGGGCTCCACCTCCTCGTGCTCAGGATCCCCCAGTGAGCACAAAGGGTATCACCTCGACCCTCTGCAGCTGCTGTTCCTGAAACCGAAACCTCCTACTGTGACTTACTGCTTTAAATTTCCTCTGCAGACATCAAACCTTCCAATATTCTTCTGGACAGAAATGGGAATATTAAACTCTGTGACTTTGGCATTAGTGGGCAGCTGGTGGACTCCATTGCCAAAACGCGGGACGCCGGGTGCCGGCCCTACATGGCGGTGAGTGGCACGAGCTGCTGTGGTGGGACTTGCAGGACCTTACCCCCTCCTGAGCCTGGCTCAGCGTGGCCCTGCCTGTCAGCAGCCTGTTCCCATGGGACAAGTATCCCCATCCCAAACTGTGGATCTGGCAGTGTCAGCAGAGGCATCCAGGCTGGGGCAAAGTGACCACATTCCCGTTTTTTAGCTGGACTCTGCTGCTGCCAGGGCTGTGGTGCTGGAGGGGAGAGTTATTCTGTGCCTTCCAGCAGCTCCAGAAAAACAGCCCTTGTGGGGAGCAGTGCTGTTGCAGGGCAGGTTCGCCTTGGTCTGCAAGAAATCAATTTGCTCTGGTAAGATTATGTCACAGGAGTTAGCGCAGAGCAGAATTATAGTGATTTTTGCAAACCACTTGAATGCCAAAGTGTGCCAGAACTTAATTCCACGGGAATGTGATTCTGGAGAGCGGCAGGAGCAGAGCAGCTGTGTGGAAATTGCTGGGGCTGAGTCTTGGCTCCTGGGAGTCTGTGCTACTTGTTTGCTGCCCTCCCCCTCCCAGGGAGAGAAGCTGTGGTGGTGAATTTGGAAGCTGTCTGAGGGTTTTAAACACTTCTGTGCTTCAGGCTGATTTGAAAATGTAATTCTGCTCTCACGTGAGCCAAGGCTACCTTATGTAGGGAGCTGTGTGCCTGCTGCTCTCCATGTAACTTGTATGCTGAAAAATGCTGTTTTCTGAACTCTTTTGATCTACCACCAAGGAGAAAAAAGGAAAATGTCTGTCTTTTAAGGTACAGTGCCCATTTGGCCCAGGTCACAGCTCTCAGATGGCTTTCATCTGACTTGGTGTGTGTCCAAAGTAAAACTTGTGTGCCCTGATTCTGATCTGTGCAACACAGAGTCTGCATTTCAAAGTATTTGAACATTTCCTCTCACTGCCCTCCTAGCAGAGGTGGTTACTCATTGGGCTGAACAGGGTAGTGCAGATGAGATCCATTCTTGGAGACCAGTGCTGTGGTACAGCAAGGTCTGTGCAAGCATCAGACCCACAAGGTCTTTGTTAAATAAAGACCCTGTGAGGCTGGAGAGGGGCCACAGCCGTGTCTGCTCTCAACACTCTTGGCAAGTGTGTGGAACTCCCTGCAGGGAAGAGGCTGGGTCAGAGCTGCCCAGTTTGGGGTTGGTGGTGGTGTGTGGGATGCTGAGTGCAGCACCAGAGAGGGGTGCCCAGGAGGGGTGGTAGCCAGGGCAGTGTGAGCTGCTCTGCTCTGAGGCTGTTTTTGCATTCCACTTGGGTAGTGCCACTCTGCAGTGCTCAGGCTGTTACTGCCTTTCCCCTTCACCTTGGGGTGTTCAGCTCTTCAAAAATTGCTGTCACCTTTTCCCTTCCCAAGTTCAGGGGCTGATAATGACAGGAATTAATGTTGCCCCCTTTTCTTAAAGCCGTGGGTAGGTTGTAGTGTCTGCTCAGACTGTTGATGTAGTTACACCGTGACAATTCCTGGCATGTCTCTAAATGGCTGCACTGCTTCCTTTCCCCTGGATTGTGGGTGGGTGAGTGCTTCCATAGCCCCTTGGTTTTCTTTCTCCTGTCTGTATGTCCATATGCACTCTGCCCTTTGTGCAGCTCCATCACCAGCCCCACACTTGGATGGACTTTTAAATGAGCAAAAGTGTTCCGGTTCAGTTTGTGTTTTTCAGACCTTGGCATGGCACAGGGTTTGTGGGACTGCCAGCAGCTGGCAAGCAGTGTGGCAGACCACTGGCTGCTCCCCTGCTGCTCTCCAGCCTCAGTGACTCCTTTCCGAGTACATGAGCATTTCCACGTACCAGGGAGCCTGGGAAACGGGGAGGTGTCTCCAGCATGCAGCCGCATCTGCCAGCTGTTTCTCCAAGCCAGCAGAGGCTGATGTCTGTAGGGATGCTGTGATCAGAGCTGGGAAGGAGTCAGGCCACCACACTCATCTCAAAAGGAAAATAGTAATTTTTGTAGTGTAGAATGGGCCAAGAGCAGTAGCTGTGTTCAGCCAGGGGGGCTCTGCTAAGGGCTGCTGGATGCTTCTTCCTGATGAGAGTGTCTTGTTTTGCAAGGCCCACCAACCCTATGGCACTTGAAGGAATTCCTGCAGCATGAACACTTCCCCCTGGAGGAACCTGTGACACCCTGTTCACTGGGGCTGGTCCCCAGAGAGTACTGCTAACAATAATGCTGGATTTTGGACAATCTGAGAGTGGCCTGAGCTGGCAGCAGGAGCCATGTCCAGCTGCCAAGCAAGTGCTGTGGGCTTGAACCAAAATTGTTGGAGCTGTCACAGCAGGCAGTGTCTCGGCCTTGGAGCTGCAGTGCTGGGGAGGTTGTTTTGCCTTTGGCTCTCAGTGCCCCTGTGATTGTTACAATGAGCAAAGGCCTGTTGATACCTCGTGTTCTCTGAAAGAAATAAAGGCAGCTTTGAGTCCCCAGGCAGCTGCTGGCCCTTGAGCAGCCCCTGGGCCTTTATGAACACTCCTCACCCAAATGTGCCCCATGCTGGTGCCTGTGCTGGGGTTTACTGCAGGTGAGGTTGGGGTGAGGTTGCTCCTGGCCAGCCCCAGGTACCCCTCATGGGGTGCTCCCTGTGATCCCTGCTTTGCTCTGGCTGTGTGGGTGCTGCTGCCGAGAGTGGGCTCTGTGTGCCACTCAAGCTGGTGACCTTGTGACATAACTGCTTTTTGCCTTCTGAACGCTCCAGGGACCCCAGTGTCTGTGTCATAGAGGAGGGGTGAGGCTGGTCGTTTGGGCAGGGCTGGACCCATCCAGCATGAGGACAGGTGTCTTGCCCTGCCCCGCTCCTTTTGGCCCTCCAGGGTCAGAGTTTGAAGGTGTCACCAATGTCCTTGATCACTCAGGTCCCTTTCCCAGGTCACCTGGGAGCTGCTGGTTGCAAACTGTGTCTGTGCCCGGGTCAGTGCCCTGTGCCTTCCCCCCTCCCTGGGATTGCCGGCTGTGTTCTTCCTGAGGGGGTGGGCAGGGGATGTGTGGTGCTGGGGGTAAACAGCAGCCTTCTTGGTGCCAGTGCATTACCCATGGCCCAGTGAGCACAGCCTGTTTCTGCCTGTGCAGGAGCAGGGGCCAGTGCACAGCCCTGTCTATGCTCAGGATGTTTTCCCACTCCTGTCTCCTCCCTGGAGAAGGTGGGCAGTCGCTTACGGCATCGGTGTCAGGACAGGCTGGGGATCCTGTCCCTGTGTTTGGGTGGCTTGTGCAGAGATCAGGCCATGCACAGAACAGGAAAATTACCCAAGGCAGTTGACAGCTCTGTCCCCTCTCTCCCTTGCCTGTGGAGGGGAAGGCTGTAGGGATGCAGGAGTTCTCTGGATCCTTTTCCCAAGCGGAGTCACAGCAAGAGCCTGTTTCAGCTTCACATTCCTGACCTAATGCCCAGGTTTTCATCCGGCCCAGTCAGTCATTTATCTGCACATACAGGCTGTGAGTTGGAATTCATGCAACTAAAATCCTCTTGGATGCTCCTAAATATTACTGTGTGTTGGACTTATTCCTCTTTCCTCTGAAACTTGGCATTTTTAATGACTGAAAAAAACAGATTCGGGAGGAGACTGGAAGATAGGGTTCTGTCCCTCTGTGAGCAGGGTGGACTAGATCCAGACTCTGCTGCCTGTGGCATAGTGAATGCTGGGGAGATGCCTGAGCTGTGAGCACAGCTGGCGCTGCTTGGTGCTGCTGCTGTCACCCGTGCTGCTGCTACTGCTGCTGTCACCCATGCTGCTGCTGCTGCTGTCACCTGTGCTGCTGCCACCTGTGCTGCTGTTGCTGCCACCTGTGCTCTTGCTGTCATCCATGCTGCTGCTGGTGCTGCTGCCCACCTGCTTTCAGCTCCAAAAACAATCTCTGCTTACTCATCCACTGGCAGAAATCACCCCTGAGATTTTCCCTGTGTGGGACTTCTGTCCAGACTTGGCCTCTGCCATCACATGGTGCAAGCCTGTGCTGAGCCTGGGTCTGTGCTGTGGCATTTGCGCCCTCATCCTGCCAGGGACACAGCAGGGTGGGGCTTTCCTCCTTGCCTGTTCAATCCTTGGCTGCACAGGCAGTTTTTATCAACCTGGAGAAGTGTGGCAGTAGCCACCTGTGTAAGCTGATGGCTTGCCCAGCGGTATTGCAGACAGACATGATGTTTGTGGAGGAGAGTGCTAAAAGTGGGGAAAAAAAAGTCATTTCAGCCACAAGGATTTAAGTGGGAAGTGCCTAAAAGTCAGGTCTAGAAGATAGTTCCACTCAGGGGGCATTGCTTGTTCAGCTGGAAGGAGCTCTTGGCTGCCACAGGTTTGCTCTGCCTGGTTGGCTGTGCTGGGGGGGCCCAGGGTGGCCCCTGCAGCCCTGGTTTGCTCCCAGGAGGCTGATTGAAGGCCACAGACAGCAGAATGGGGCCATCTGGGCAGCAGAGATGCTGAGGAGTGCTGGGCAGGGTCAGGTGTGGGCAGAGGGAGTGAAGGGCTGAGCAGGTCCCAGGTGTGCAGGTGTGTGTGCTGGTCCTCCCAAGCTCCTGGTGCCTGTTTGACCCTTAACAGTGGAGCAGGCAGGGCACAGCACCTGCTTTGGGAGTGTTCATGGACTGCAAAAGCTTCTGTTTCCCATACTATGGGAAGGATTAGAGTCAGGACTGAGGGCTGAGAGCTGCACTTTTCAGGTGCAGCCTTTCACAGGTGATGAGGCCAGAAGGAGAGACAGTGGAACACAGCAGGGGAAGCCCCTGATCATGCACGCAGACCAACAGCTTCTGGTGGAACAGAAGAGATCTTTGAGAAAAGAAACCAGACTTTAGAGCTCACAGTGCTAGTGACTGCAGCCTGGCCTTGCCTGAGCTGCCACACCTTCACTGATGGCCACTATATGTTATGTTTGATTCTGGTTAGGATGTGTATCACTTCATCTATAGACACCTTTTTGGTTCCTTTCTCTGCTGCATCACAGAGTCCTCTGTGATGAGAAGTGGTTCCCTTGCTCTGCCTCTGTCTGGGCTCCTTTCAGTGTGTGTTTGAAAGTTGGCCTGTTGGTCAGGATTTATGGCTGTGCAAGTGTTTGATTCAGTAACGACTTCAGGGACTTGCAGAGCGTCCCCACCAAAACTCTGGGCTCTTGGTGAGGTTCTGTGAGAAAGTTCCTTGGCAAGGCTGAAGTACCTGACAGCCCCCTGGAGCTGTTGCTTTGCCAGAGCTTGGCTGTTCATCTGACACAGCTCTTGGAAGGAGCAGGGGGGATGGTGTTGATGTGCCAAGCTCTGGGGTACTGGCCTTCCAAAATGATGCCAGACAGGGAAGGTCTCCAAAGTCCTGCATTAAAGGTACCTCTTCAGGTGCTGGAGAATCTGCCACAGTGCCCAAAAAGTCCTGGTCATTAATTACATTCCTCATACTATTTAATACAAGTGACTCCTGTATCAGTGACTGACTGTGGGCTCTGGTTTCTCCTCTGTTTGCAGAGTTAAGGAGCCCTGTCCTTGGTTCAGCCTCTTGCCCCAGAATGTGCTTTCTGACTGTGATGTAGTCACCTCTTGAGCTTTTCTTGGAGATTAGGGACTGAGCAGCTTATTCCCTTAAAGCAGATTGGCTTGTGTCTTATGGCTGGGATGTAACCTCCTGCTTTTTTCAACATCCTTTTACAAATGTGGACCCTGAGACTGTGTGAACTCCATGTGTTTGTCTCACCTGTAGTGTCAGTAACAAGAGCAGCAGTTCCAGAGCGTTGCTTCAGCCACACACCTGAAATCATGATGCTCCTCCAGGATTTCCTGTTCTGTCTTAGGGGTCTCTGTCACCCCAGAGAGGGTATTGGACTGCTTTTTAACTCCTTACTCTGAAACTTGGCACCCAGACATGTTTTATGACTGAAAAAAACAGATTCAGGAGGAGATTGGGAGATACGGTTCTGTCCCTCTGTGTCCCTCTGTCACCCCAGAGGGTGACAGAGACCTTCTCTGTGTCTGCTCCAGTGAGTCAGCAGCAGCCAGAGCCCAACTTAGCAAACACTCCAATCACACTGCTTCTCCAGGAGCCCTTGTGTACCACACCAACAATAGTCTTTGGAATAGGCAAAGTTTAGCAACAGTAATTTTATATTTTTGTGGATGTTGTAAGCAGCAGGCTAAGGAAGGCCACCTTTGGGGTCCCACTATAAATCTTTCCCACTCAATACACAACAGTTACTCTGAATTCCATCAGTGAAGCACTCACTGATGCAAATTACTGATGTTTGAGTTAGTGGAGGTCCAGACCATGTCCTGTACTAGTCCAGCTTTAGTACAGCCACGTTTACCTTTTCTGACAAGGCAGATAAGGTCATTGAGAATATGCTTGGCCAAGCCCAGGGTTGTCTTCCATAATGTTACTGTCAACCTTCCTGTGCCTGGTGTCCCCTGTCCACCAGTCCATCACTGTCCTGCCGTTGAGTTTGAGGAATTCAGGTATGGCCAGGAAAGGCAGCTGGAGGGGATGGGGATCCCTTGTGAACAGAAACTGGCATCTCCACCTGGAAAACGCTGCTGGAGAAGGTTGTAAATGAAAAATTCTCTCACAGTAAATATGTAAAGGAAATAGGAGGGGAGGAAAGGCCATTCTCCAGAAATACGATCTCTGCTGATAATCTCTGGGCAGCCACAAGTTTCGGGGCTGGTCTGGGCAAGGGGGAGGGACAGGAAATCAAAGAACAGAGAGGATTTTGGAAGGAACATCTGAATTCAGCATCCCAGCAGGGATGAATATTTTGGCTGAAGTATTTTTCGAGGATACCACTTTGCTCTCCTGTAGGTGCAGAAGTGGTGCACCCAGAGGTGGTGTCACTGCTGCTGTCCTCCCAGTGCAGCAGGACTGAGGAGCTGGGGACAGGGGCAGGTCCAGCCAGGAGAGGCAGAAGAACTCGTGTTCTTCACTGCCCTGTCAGATCTTCTGCCATGGCACCTTGTGTCGCTTGCTCTGCTGTGCCACTCCCTGGCTGAGGGGCTGAGTCTCCTCCTGTGGCCAGGGCAGGCAGTGGCACAGGATCCTGTGTGACCCCTGGAGTGACTGGCACTGCCATACAGACCCAGAGGGAGCACAGTGTTTAGAGCTTTGCCCTTGGTCAGCTGGTAATGGAGAGGAGAAAAGATTTTGCCCAGCACAGTGAGTGTGATGCCCAGTTGCTCGTGTGAATGACTCACATCTGTGCTCTTAGACCGAGGCTCTTGCAGCAATGAGGTCGCCTTCTGTGAGGTCCTACGTGCCCAGGAAGAGATCCAAAGCTTATTAGGCTTCACTGCACATAAAAATCAAGATCCACATGAAATCCTCACCTCTAGCAGCCAGCAGAAGAATTTGTTGTCACCAAAGAGAGATTGCTGTCATTTAAGGGAGATCAGTGTCACCTGTGGGAGAGCTTGGGAAATGTCCTGCAGAACAGTAACACTGGCCTGGAGGATGGATGGATATTCACCTTTGTTTGAATTCCAGCACCTGCTGTAGAGCTGTGTCTTGCAAATGTAGTTCTGCTCAAGAACCAGCACTATGAGTCCCCCTGGGGACCATCCCCTCACACTGCAGGACTGTCTCTTTGGGAATACTGTGTACAATTGATACGGATCTCCTGGAGCAAGTTCAGAGCAGGCCATGAAGTTGGTAAGAGGACTGGAGCACCTCCCCCATGCAGACAGACAGAAAGTTGGGACTGTTCAGCCTGGAGAAGAGATGGTTGTGTGAAGACCTCAGAGCATTTCCCATGATCTGAAGGGGCCTACAAGAAGAGGCTGGAGAGGAACTGTTCACTGGAGTGACAGACCAAGAGGGAATGACTTCAGACTGACAGAGAGTAGGTTTATATTAGATATTAGGAAGAAATTCTTCCCTGTGAGGGTGGGCAGGCCCTGGCACAGGCTGCCCAGAGAAGCTGTGGTTGCCCCATCCCCAGAAGTGTCCAAGGCCAGGTTGGATGGAGCTTTGAGCAACCTGGGCTAGTGGAGAGTGTCCCTGCCCATGGCAGAGGTTTAGAACTAGGTGGTCTTTAAGGTCCCTTTAAACCCAAACCATTCTGTGATTTTCTGGGAGATGATGGTCATGTCCACAGGGCTGATGTGAGCATCTCCTGACTAGGAGAGTGCTCAGGCTTCTGCTCAGCCTTCCAGGTCTGAACTGCCTGCCCAGCCCAGCAGGGCAGTCAGGGAAGGGGCTCACAGGAGTAAAACATTTGGAGGTGTCAGTGAGCAGATGAAGGGAGATGCAGGGGGCACCCCTGAAGGATGAACAACTTGCTTTTCACTGTGGGAATATCCTCAAAAAATACAGCAATGTGAAAAGTGAGTGACATTTTCCTTACTGAACAGCAGAACTGCCCAAACTAGTTACTGACAGTCCAAAGGCTGGTTCCCATTGCTGCTGCAGGACCCTGGACTTCATTTTACACGTGTTTTGGTGTGAAAATTTAGTCTTCACTGGAGGCTGACAGCTTCCATCTCATATCTTTCTGTTCCCATGGTTGGAGCAGAGGGAGGGTTTGTTCATGTAGAAGTTTTCTGCTTTTTGTATTGCAAAAATGCAGCACTTTCTCATCATTCTTTGCTCCTGGTAGGCTTTTACTTTCTTTGAGTTCAGGGATGCATTGACGTAAGGTAGTGAAGAAGAGTTTGTTGTGTACATTTTTAATGCCATGTAGGCAGTTTGGAATTTGTGGTGTATGTGGGATAAAATTCCCTGATTATTGGACTCACTCCTGCAGTTCCATGTCCTTTCTGTGCTGGAGACTGTGGAGCTGGAGGCAGCACTGCAGGTGGGGTCTCACCTGAGCAGGGCAGACAGGGACAATCCCTTCCCTTTGCCTGCTGCCTGAGGGACAGGGAAGGGGTAGCTCCATGTGCCTCACACTCACTCTTGTGGAGCCAGGAGGGCAGGAGGAGCCCTTGGCACGTGGCAGGAGGGGTTGGAGGTGAGAGGCTGCGGTGAGAACTCTGCTCCAAGGGAAGCCAGGGTGTTACAGGGCTGCAGGTGCAGCAGAACAGTACTGGGAGAGCCCCTGGGATGTTCTGGGCCCTGAGTCCCAGGAATCCTGGAGGGGCTGTTTGGGGCTGTAGGCAAACAGGGCTGCTGGGGATTGCAGGTCCATAGTGCTGCCTGTGGCACTGGGACCAAGCATCACTCATGGTGACAGTCCCTGAAAGCTGCTCTTCAGCCTGTGACAGGGCACAGGGAAGTGCCTGCCAGGCCATGGCCAGCGCTGGTCAGTTGTTAATGCCATGTTCTGCTTTCCACCTCCCTACTGCTGCCATCTTCTGTTTGGTTTTTCCTTGACATTTTACTGTTTGGTTTCTCCTTGACATTGGACTGTTTGCAGGAACACATCACTGAGAGCATTTTGACTTTTTTTATACCCAGGAGGTGAAGTTATTCTGTGTGTTACCTCAGAGCACAGCTTTGATTTATAAGTCTGAGCTCCTCTTGCCCTTCCTGAGCTGGAGTGTGAGCCAGTCTCACCCAAGGGCTCCTCCCTGAGATGTTTTGCTTCTTACTGAGATGTCCAGTAGCCTCCTGAAACATCTAAGAACATCCACATCCTAAGTGTTTGCTGCTTACCAAACCATCCTCCCCTCAAATAAACAAGTAGTGGGGATTGGGAATGCACATTTCCATTCAGATCCTCCTGCAGAGTTGTGGAGAAGTTGTCATTGCATTTCTGTTGCCCATATTTAAAGAAATGGATGCTCTGTTAGCTAGTGATTCATTCCCAGCTGCTCTGGCAGTCTGTTGTGCCCAGTACAGGAAGTCTGGACTCCCCAGGAAGGGCAGGAGTTGGCTGTGAGGAGGCAGCAGCACAAGGGGACCTGCAGTGCAGGTGTGGTAGGTTTTGGCTGAGCTGCAAGAAGAGCATGTGAAGGGCTGATGATTCGATTTGGAGAGTTGAAATTTAGTAACTTTATTATTTTGCCCTCCTACCAGGAGTATTGGAACATCCATCCAAGTCATGAAAGGAATAACTAATGTATGAGCTTAAGCTGAAGGGAAACCACAATCAAAGGCTAAGAGCAAAGCAAAGGGCAGAGCTTGGAGGGTTGGATGGGCAGCATGTTCTGGCTGTGGCCTTGAAAGCCAACCTCATTCAACAAGGTACTGTAATTGCAAGGGAATGTGACAAAATGTGTTAGTGGCCCTGGGAAGGTGATAACCCATGTACTGCGGAGCAGAGGACACAGGGAGGCTGTAGGAGAATCCACTTGCAGAACCACTGAAGCTTGGCAGAAACAACTCTCTCCTGTCCCTGTGTGTGCATGGCCTGGGCAAGTTTCCTTGGAGCAAGTGCTGGTGGCTGAGGGAGGAAAAGGGAGAGGTCTCAAAGCAGTCACAGCTAGGACAACCACATGTGGGTGGTGAGCTGCAAAGAGAAGAGCTGGCAGCATGGCAGAGCAATCAGGAGTGCCATGAGGCATTCCCATGGGGACTAGGAGGTGTCCTGGGAATGTGGTAGTGTGTTCATATCCACTGGAATGTTCAGGTTGCACTGAAGGACTTGGTTCATTGCCTGGCACTCTTCAGCTGCATCTGCTATGACATTGTATTAAAATGTAGCTTACAAAGCAACCAGGGGCTTTCAGGGTGTTTCCTGTACCCCATAATTTAGAACTTATTGCAACTTGGGTGTCTTTATTATTGTTATAGTCAAAATTGAATAAGACCTTTTGACATTTTATTTACTACATTTTTGACTAAAGAAGGCAGACTGGGGTTTATCATAAAGATGACATGCAAGGCATAAAGATAGTTTTTTTGCTGGTTCAGCTGTCTGGAGATTCACCTCTTGCTTTTAGGTGCAAATCAGCCATGTCTGGCTTAATACTGTTCTCTATGAAAGAAGTTTTGGATGTCTGAAGACCTTGTAACATCACAGTTGCATTCCTAGGGATGACCAAAATCTTGTAAAGGGCTGTTCTTACAAAATGCATTGTTTTTAATACTTGCTGGGATTTGGCAACCAGCATCCAGGGAGAAGAGTTCTGGTGGATGCTGTTAAGCCTCAGGATGGTGGATGAGATGTTGATTACAGTTCTTATGATCCCTTAGGAACAATTTGCTTGTGAAAACAGAGAAAGTGAGCCTTTGATGTTGCTCTGCTTGGGGTTGCAATTCTACCCTGTCCAGAAGTTTGCCTCTGGAGCTGTGCCAGGCTCTGCCTTGGTGGGACAGACTGGGAGTTTTTTCTAAGTTTGCAGATGCTTCCATTGCTTCCTGCATGGCCCAGTGTGTGACTGCTCCTTCTTGCTGTTGCAGCCGGAGAGGATAGATCCCAGCGCATCCCGGCAAGGCTATGACGTCCGCTCAGATGTCTGGAGCTTGGGGATTACATTGGTGAGTGAGGGGGGTTGAGCCCTTTCCTAGGTGGGGAACCTTGGTGCCCTTTGCAGTGTGATGGGGTCACACAGGGGAAGCCCAGCCCAGCCCCAAGCACGGCCCAGCACGTTGGCATGTTGTGATTGAAGTGGACGCTGCCTGGACTAGGAACAATATAAATCCCTTCCAGGCAGATGGTTCTCTGGAACTCCTGCGGGTATGTTTGGCTGCAGCTGTGTTTTGCATAGAACAAGAAGTGAGCAGGGAAGAGGTGATGAGTAAATGAGTTTTGTGTTCAGAACCTGAGCTGAGGTGGGTGGTGAGTGTGGTGGTGCAGAGCAGAGCCCTCAGCTTGGGTGAATAGGCACCTGCCAGCCCTGGCAGCTGTGGCGCTTTGGCTGCACAGAGACTTCGGTTGTTAATTCTGCATTCTGGGATTCTGATTCCTTAGTGGCTTCATCACAGCACTGCAAGCTGCACACACTGATACAGTGAGAAGCTTTTACCTGGTGGTGAAGCAGAAGGGAAAAAGCAGAAGCAATATGTATGAACCAGTAGCTTTTGTCTTCCCTGCTGATGCTTCAAAATGCTCATGTCCATTGTCCTGTTAGGAGTAGAGAGTTGGACTTGGTGATCCCTGTGGGTCCTCTCCAACTTGAGATATCCTGTGATTGTGTGGTTCTCATTATCCATTTTAGTCTAGTGATTCTTAAGATGGTTGGGAAGGGACTGGAGGGTTTCACTCTCCTACACTAGTGTGTTGTAGAGTCAGTGGAGGAGCAGACATTGGCCAGCAGGAAAGCACAGCCTGGCCAGGGTAAATCTGTCTGTGCTCCTCCAGCAGCAGCACTTACTGGTGGGTAAAACTTCCCTCCTCTTAGAACCATACAGGGAATAGGATGTAGAATCTCATCTCAGTCTTCCTTTTGGGGGATTCAGAGTCCTTGCAGTTGTTTTCTTGCACTGGGTGCACTTACCTCACGTAACTTGCCTGGTGCTGTTTCTGTCTCCCTGCAGTATGAGCTGGCCACGGGGCGGTTCCCTTACCCCAAGTGGAACAGTGTGTTTGACCAGTTGACACAAGTAGTGAAAGGAGACCCACCACAGCTGAGCAACTCAGAGGAAAGGGAGTTCTCCCCCAGTTTCATCAACTTCGTCAACTTGTGGTAAGTGTGTCCTGCTGAGAGCACTTTGGAGTTGGCTCCTTTTGTCCTTGCTGTGTATTCGGCAAGGATCGTGTGCCCAGCACTTCCTGGCTTGTTTTCACATTCCTGCACCAGCGTGAGGGTGAGGACCTCTCACATTTCAGTGGTTTGGAGAGGTGATGGGGGTACTTGTCCAGGTGGTAACTGAGGGGCAGACCTTGGAAACTGTTCTTCAGGGACATGATGAGGAGAAAACCTCTGAGAGGCTGTGCTAGGGAGAGGCACAGTAAGACCCATGGCAGGAGGTTTGTGTGACTAGGTAAGGGCGTGGCCTGCACATCCTGTTCCTTGTTGCCACACAGCCTTGGGACAGATCTGCTGTTTGCCCTTTCTTCTGCAGTTTGAAGCAGGAGACACTTGTCAGCATTGTGCTGTGATTGGGCAGAGAGGATCTGTACTGTCCTGCCCTTTGCCTGATGAGGCTGGGAGCCTTTCTGCCCAGTTCTGGCGCTGGGCTCAGCATGGTGACTGCCAGGACTTGTGGCCATGGCTTGTTGGTTTGTTGGCTTCATGTCTTATGTTAATTGTATGTGAAGATCAAGACTGGAGATGGTTTTCTGCAGGCAGGGCCTCTGCAGCCCCAGGTGGAGGGTCTGTAATGCTGCTCCAGGGGGCTCAGGGTGTTCCCCCGCCTGCCACAGGTGTGGGGTCCTGTTCAGGGTAAGGGCTGATTGGGGATTTTCTGGTGAAGCATTTTTCTATCCAAACGTGAAAGGTGGTCAATATAATTTTCTTAACCTAATAGCAAAGCATAGATGAGATCCGTCAGTGTGACCTGCTTTTGTCTTCTGGGACCTCCTGCCCTGGGCAGACCAAGTGATGAACATCCCCAGCACAGGGGTGGCCACTCAAAGCTCTGTGACACCAGAAGGCTCAGCACTAGACACTTGCAACGCTCAAGAGGTTTTGTTTCAGAGTTTTCCATCCTGTGGAGATGATTTTTGGGGTTTGGTTGTACACTCTGTCAGAATTACAGATTTTTAAGGAGACCAGGTTGCACTTACTGGCTCCCTGTAAGAAAAGTCTGGTTATTGTCTTGGGGCTGCAGAAAATTGAGCATCAAAATGGTTTGCTGGTCAAAAGAAGTTTCCATTTTTCAGTCAAAACTATTGTAGTATTTGCTTTGATCAGAATTGCTTTCCCCATGTACAGAAAAAGCACTACTTTGTTTCCACATAGCTCTCCATGGAGATGCCATAATACGAGTTTGCAAAGCCAGGAACTTGTATCCTACCCTGTGAGTTTGGCTCCAGATCATCCAGCAGAGGAGGCTGTGCAGCATCTCCCTTAAACAGCCACGTCTTTGGCCCACAGAACCACGGAATGGTTTGGGTTGGAAGGGACCTAAAGCTCCTCCAGTCTCACCCCCTGCCATGGGCAGGGACACCTCCCACCACCCCAGGTTGCTCCAAGCCCATCCAACCTGGCCTTGGACACTCCCAGGGATGGGGCAGCCACAGCTCCTCTGCCCACCCTGTGCCAGGGCCTGCCCACCCTCACAGGAAAGAATTTCTTCCTAATAACAAATCTAAAACTGCCATCTTTCACCTCAGGGCCATTCCCCCTTGTCCTGTCACTTCATGCCCTTGTACAACGTCCCTCTCCAGCCTTCCAGTGGGTCCCCTTAGGAGCCTGGAAGAGGCTCTATGATGTCTCCAGAGCTTTCTCTTCCCCAGACTGATCAAGCCAGTTTGTAGTTCCAGCCCCTTTCCCATTTCTGGGGCCACTGCTCTGGAATAGCCACAGCACACAGAGCCCAGGGCAGGTTTCGGTCTAATCCTGGGTTTTGTTTAACCTGGTTTTGTAAATAATCTGACTTCTGCCTGGAGTATTTATAGTGTCTTCATAGCAACACTGTAATAAATATTTCTCTTAATAACCTTTAGTTAATTACAAGCAGTGATCTGTGGGGTTACTAAGCCAGCAGGTGAGGCTCCCCAAGGCTCTGTGGGATGGCATAAACATCCCACAGATGTGGATCTAAGAATCTTCTGGGTTTGTGCATTCCAGAGTCAGGAAAAATGTCTAAAGAGAGTCTAGATAAACCAGTGAGGAAAAGATACTGTCATAGAATCATGGAATCACAGAATGGGTTGGGTTGGAAGAGATCTTAAAGCTCACCTAGTTCAACTCCCTGCCATGGGCAGGGACACCTTCCACCAGCCCAGGTTGCTCCAAGCGCCATCCAGCCTGGCCTTGGACACTTCCAGGGACAGGGCAGCCACGCTTCTCTGGACAAGAGACCTTTATTTAACATTTCAATAATGTTAATGAGTTTATGGTATCTCTTTCAGCACTATGAATGCCTGGGTGGAACATTTTTCCCCTTTAGCCCTCTCCCTGCATTAGAGGCTTAGCTGGAGTCCCGCTCCTGGCACTGGTGCTTACAGTGGTTCAGTTTTCTGCTGTGGAGTCTCCAGTGCTGTGCCTGGCTTAGCAGCTGAGGAGCCCTGAGCTCCTGAGGATCAGCATCCTGGGAACCTGTGCAGGACCTGTATGGCTCCTGGTGCTGCCAGTGGCCACTCCAGGCAAGAAGCTTCACACTGAACTGGAAAGATTTCTCAGAGTGCTTTAGGAAAGTGTGCATGAGCATTTCAGAGCAGAGCTTGGTCTTGGAGCTCAAGGGCTTTGTTGCCTTACAGGCGTTGGAAGAGCAGATTGGAGCCCCCCAAAGAGCCTTGGTGGGGTCAGGCAAGGAATTGCTCTTGAGTGGCAGCTGCCTGGAGAGGGCTCAGTGTGCCCAGTCACCAGATCTGTGCCCACTCTGCCCTACTGGCTCTGTGGGCAGGTCATGGGCAGGACAGTGCTGGTCTGATGACTGGAGTCCACACTGTGGTGGTGCTGGAGCTGGAGAAAGGTCCAGCCAGAGCCCTTGGGGATGGAAATGCAGCTGCAGTGAATTAGAGTGACTCTCTTTGTTTGGGAAAGGTGCCAGATCCACTCATTCTCTTTCCCGTGTTGCAGTTCTGGTTCCTGGGTCAGCAGGGGCTATGGTGTCACTGTCACCCAGGCTGTCCTCTTTCCCTGCCATGTCCCCTGTGACAGGGCTTTGTTGGCCTTTGATGCCAGTTGCTGTGCCCTGCCCAAACAGCTGAGATGGCTGTGAGGGAGGGAAGCAGTTCCTGTGGTCCCTCACAGTGCAAGGATGGGTTTTCTGGGAAACCAAAGGCAGTAAGTCCCACCATGACAGCAGTGGGTTCAACAGCATGTCCTGTAAAAATTTGTATTTGATGTCTAACATTTTCTGCAATCCCACCTTCTAAATCTCTTCCTGCTTTCTTTAGCCTTACAAAGGACGAGTCCAAAAGGCCAAAGTACAAAGAGCTTCTGGTGAGTGCCCAGTGTGTGTGTCTGTGCTGGCTCTGCTGCTCACACAGCAGGGCTGGGCCACATCCCTGCTCTGGTCCCTGCTCCGCTCAGGTGTTCCAGCTCCATGGCTGGAGGGGGAGCACCACCTCCCTGCCCCTGTCAGGGCTGTCTGTACAGCAGGGTAGGCCATCAGCAGGGGCAGCTGGGGCTGTGGACATGCTGCCTTTGCTCGAGGTCCTGCAGTGCTGGAGTCCTATCAGGTCACTGGGCAACACTGTCACCTGTCAGTGCCTGCAGGGCTGGGAGTGCTCAGGCAGAAGTGACACCTGAAGTAGCACAGCCCCAAGGTGGACAGCAGCAGGGCCTGTCTGGGGTGGGGGGTGCTAAAGGAGGGAGGACAGTGATGCTTTGGGGTTAGATCAGTCACATGTGGCCACTGTGCACCTTCAAGGTGCTCTGGGCACCTGGAAGGCACCTCTTCAGGGCACGTGGTTCCACAACCACAGCCTGACTCCCTGATGGGGTTTCAGATGCCCTGATGTGAAAGGGGTTTGCTTGGTGTCCTGGCCCAGGGTCCCCCCGGCCTTATGTCCCCGCTGCTCTGAGCTGGGTCCAGCCAGTGTGGCCTCCTGGGCAGAACTGAGAGAGTTCAGGAGAACAGAGTTGGGGTTGGACCTCCACAAGCCACTCCCTGTCACTCCTCACATTGTGACAAAGCTGATGATGAAACCTCTCCTGAAAGTATTTTGGTGATGTCCATGCTGATCCTGCACCCTCATTGCCTCCTGCCCATCAGCTCCTGATACTCTGCAGTCCTGTCCTCCATAACCTCCTACCTCCATAAACCTCCCACTGATTCCCAACCTGGAAAAGCCACAGACCAAGCTGTGTCCTGGTGTCCCACAGCCACCACCAAGCCCCATGTTCTTGTACCAGGCAAATTCACCTGCTCAGCTTTTATCTGGGGAGCCAACACATGACAGGAGGGTGACTGTAACCTTGTTTTTTGTCTGATTCCAGAAACATCCCTTCATCCTGATGTATGAGGAACGCACAGTGGATGTTGCATGCTATGTTTGTAAAATCCTGGATCAAATGCCAGCAACTCCCAGCTCTCCAATGTACGTGGATTGATATTGCTGCTACATCAAACTCTAGAAAAAGGGCTGAGAGAAAACAAGCTGTAAAGAATTTTCATCACATATTGCAGTGTTTTTAATGCTCGCCCAGACACCATGTGCAATAATATTGGTGTTATTTCCATCCTGTCTGTATACTGTTGTCACATATAAAGTGCATCCCTGTAATACCTGATCACACAGTGTTAGTGTTGGTCACAGAGAGACCTCATCTTGCTCTTTTGTGGACATATTCATGAAATGTGGAAATAAGTACATTTATTTGTTGACCGTGATTGGGTAGCACCTAAAATTCATTTCTAGACTCAAAACTTGGAGACTTCTCAGCAGCTACTGGAAAGATATTTCTCTCAAACTCTTCCAATTGTTGTTTCAAGTAATAATAAAAAGCAAACAAACAAAAGTTAGGCGTTGTCTGTCTGAACATTAAGAGACTTTGCCTGGAGGGAGAAGAACTTGCTTAACCAACGAGATGCTTTGCCTTCTGGAGCTGGAAAGGCAAAGGAGAATTTTATTCTTCACAAAGTGCAATAGATTTACTGCTATGAAATTCTGTTGCTTTACAGTCGCAGTGTACTTTCTGGGGACAGTGTGCTCAGCTGAACTTCCTGTTAAAGAGAGATCGTGTTAAATATAGTGAATATGTCTTTACCAAAAATATGTTGCATTGAAAGAAGCTAACATTAAACTATTGAGATGGGGCATAATGTATTCTTCCTCCTTTTACCAAGCCAGCCACTCTTCACTCTTAACTAGGTGTCCTGTAAATTGTTACCTGGTAAGATAAGACCTTTGACCTGAAGAATTATTAAACAACTTGATTGAATTTAACCTGCTTGTGACCTGGTTTATAGTGCACAGTGCTCACCACCCGCTGGCTTTGCTTTGCCTTCGCCCAGTGCCATCCACAGAGGCTGCAACTGCTTTAAAGGGCTGTGAGTTGTGGCCAGTGTTAGTTGTGTTCCTCCTGTCCCCAGCCCTGGGGGTCTTGCCTTTCCACTGGCCCAGCCCTCTCAGCCCAGTGCCCCTCATGAGCCCAACCCTCAGCTCTTCAGTCTTGCCACTGCTGGCAGGGTGCAGGGGTGTCCCTGGCTGCCACAGGGCTCTGTGCCCGTCACACTCTGCTGAGCTGCTGGAGATTGTTCACCACCTTCTGGCTATCAAACATCTTTTGTGACGCTCCATAACTCCTGTTGCTGCACTGCAGAGTGAACCTCCCTGAGACTCTTGGATGCAGGAGATGAGATGGAGATGAGGGAGTGTCTAATGCCTTGAGGACTCTTAGCTGGCCCAGCAAGGCCAAGCTGTCACCTTCTGGCACATTCGTAAGTGAAACAGCACATCAGGCTTTTTTTCTGTTTTTCATTGACATAATTTTCAAAGATTTATTTTTCCTGAAAACTTTTTATTTCCCCCAAACATTGCAGTTTTCAGGTGTTTAGTAGCATACCAGGGATAAAATGGAGTCTGCAGAGTCTCTGCCTTCCATTTTGAGCTGTTTGGTTTAGGCACTTGGTGGGACTTCGCCAGTATTAGAACAACCTCCTGTGAGAGCTGTGCAGCAAAGTGGACCCAGGACACCACGGGAGTGAGCACACAGCAGCGTGGGCAGGACCCCAAGGAAGGGCTTCAAACCAAAGCTACTGAGTGCAGAGCATCCTCATGCAGGAGCACTGAAGACCAGGACAGCCCAGTTCGAAAAGGAGATCTGAGGCCATGCTCCTGGGACAGCTGGTGTTCCTGTGCCACGGAGGTGACACGTTGCAGCACTGCACATCTCCTGCTGGCACAGGCTGGTATGAGCCCTTGGGATCCTTTAGTCCTGCCCTTCCTGAGTTGTGTTCCTCTGGGGCTGCTGCTCAGGTGAGGCAGTCACCAAAGTCTTCCCAAAACAAAGAGCTTTCTGCAGTAACTGCTCGTTGCCGACAGCTTTGGTGCATCCCAGGGAAGGATCGGTATGGAGCCTGTCTGAAGTGGTGATTCTGCCCTCAATCCTAGAGCCTTTCTCAGGCAAATCCTCATGGAGCTGTGATTCCTCTCTCCAGCCTTCAGCCCCTCAGAATGGACCATGGGCCCTCTGTGCCCCAGCGATGCTGGGATGGGGCTGGAGACACCCAGACCCAGCAAGGGCAGCCACGTGTTTGTGGGCTCTGTGCCACCCCTCTTGCATCTCCCCAGTGACAGGCACTCCCCAGTGACAGCCCAAAAACCATTCAGAGGGCCAGCACTGAGATGAATCCTACAAAAACGCAAGTGACTGCCATGCTCTGCCCTTTTGGGGTGACTGGGCCTGTGCTCTGGTGCTGACCCATCTCAAACAGCAGGACTAGTTTGCTGGGAATGGAAAGGCAAAGCTTTGGGCTGCCAGTGACAGTCAGGGGTGAGGTTCTTGGCCTGAGTGGCTGTACAGGACAGGTTTAGCCTATTCAACATAGATTATTAAAAATGATTACGGGTGCACCATTTATTGCAATGTATCTTTATTTAAAAAACAAAAAGAAAAGAAAAAAAGGTGTATAGTGTTCAGAAGCTGTGAAAATAGTATAAGAACTGTACATTGTGAATTCTCGTTATTTTTTTTCTTGTACCATAGACAAAAATGTATACAAAATATCAAAAAGCTGATGTGCAGGGATGTTGCCTTATTGTCTGTAAAATGAAGCTCAGGAACATAACTGCTTCAAAGAGCTTCCGAATATTTTATCCGGTATCCTGGTTTGACTTCCTCCTCTGTTTAAGCTATTATACATGGATCAGAGTGTTTATGTAATAGTTCTATCCTTTTGCCTGCAGGTCAGTTGTAATAAAACTAAGATGCGACTGTGATCTTGTTATTTTCCTTTTGTGAGGTCAGACATGAATGGGAATGTTCACAAGAGCTGTGGGATCCCTTCCTCCAGGGCCTGTCCTCCAGGGGAAGGAGGAGAGCAGCCTCCAAAACGCTTGTGCTTCATTAAAGAAGTGTAGGGAGCTCCGGATATCTCTTCTCTCTGAAGGACTGCTGGGCCCTCTGTGTGATTCTGGTGCCTCTCAGGTGACCACTGTTTGCTCACAGGGGGGTTCTGGAGGCTCAGGACACCCTGTCCCTGTGAGGAGGGCAGGTGGCAGTTCCCACACTCCAGGGGAAGGGCAGCCTTTGCTCCCAGCCTTGCTGGCTGCTCTAGTTCTGCAGGACCAGCCAAGGTCTACAAAGCCCAGATGATCTCAGAGGCCTTGGCGATTCCTACTGCCTGGTGTTGGGATAAGTGTCTCTTCTGCCTGAAGCCGTGGAGGGCAGGGCTTGGAATCTGCCCAGTCCAGTGTAGCCTACTGGGAAAGAATAGTGTTGGGGGAGAGAGCCCAGCCATGAGTGCCTGTTGTGCTTCAGCTGGAGGGATGGGACAGTCCCAGGAGTGCCCAGCTCAGAGAGGGGAGAGCCAGAGCATCCTGCAGGGGTCATTGGTCATGCCACAGTTCAGGATCAGGACTGCTTGGGAATGGGTGGATCACCTGGCATCAGCTCTTGCCGTGTCTCATCCCTTGGAGGTGACAGTTGCACCCAGAGAAGGGAAGGAGATGACGGTGCTGGAGAAAGTCTTGCTGAGTAGAGACAGTGTGAAAGGGTCCCATGGCTGAAATCTGTCAGTTTGCCCAAATTTCGTGTTTCCACCACACCAAGCCTTTTTCTGGAGCTTCTTGTTGCCAGCACAATACTTTGGATGTTTTTGGATCACCTGCTGTCCTCAAAGTCGGAACCCAACATCCCTCATTTGGTGAAGGTAGAAGACAAAATCTGAGTGTGCACCAGGGAAGGTCCTTCCCTGCTGGGCAGCCAGCAGAGATCCCAGCTCCTCAGTTTACAGTTCCATGGATTGGGGCTGCTCTGGGATTCTGTTCCTTTGGCACTGCCACCTGCCTTTGCATCCTGGGATTTTCCCTGAGGAAACTGATAGATGAAGGAGCTGACAGAAGCTGGTGGCTGCATTTGAGTCTACCTGCCTGTCCCTGCATGGAATATTCCCATGCTCTGCAGGAGGGAAAGGACCCAGCTCACATCTGTTCCCCTGTGACTGTGCCATACAGGAGGGAATGTATTTGCAGAGATTTCAGTTCTTCTCGGCTGCTCCTTGTTGAACTCATGCTCCATTTTCCCTCTGGACTATTTTGCTGCCCATCTGTCCTTCAGTGCCGTTGCTGAGGATCCCATTGTCACAGTGTCATTGCTGAGGTGGCACAGAAAACCTCCCACCACTTTCCAGATGACTGTGGGGTCTCCACAGGATCCATGCCTGCACAGTGCCACTGTTCCTGCTCCTGAGAGCCCTTGGATAATTCCAGCATTCCTTGCTTGAGTGGCATACAATGACTTTCTGTGACATACTGGCTGGGAGTCTTCCTGTAGGTGCCATGGCCAGATCCACAGGGCTTCTCCTTCTGTACCAGCACAGGGACCTTGAGGGTGCCCTCTTTTCCCTGCTCAGTGCCAGTGTTGGAACCAGCCCCCCAGAACTGGAGGCACTGGCTCAGTGGCCCGGACTGGTGCCTCACAGCGATTCCTTTGGGCCCACTGGCATGGCTGAGGTGCTTCTCAGACCTTCATCAAGCATCATACTGCATCCAAGAAAGCACACTGTGCTCTGTTGTGGTTATTATGTGTCTGGATTGCTCCAAGACCAGCTCTGAGGTTTGGATGAGCTCAAACCCATCCCTGCCAAACCAAGCAGGGTGAATGGAAATGTGCACCCCCACCTGTTCCTGTCAGGAGCACTTTGAGTTGTATGGCTATATTTTCACTAATATTTTGGCACAGCTTCCCCTGGCCTTCATCCCAGCCCTACGTCTCCTTTGGTGGCCAGGTAAGTGTAAATGAAGGGCTCAGGCCTGTGTTACAGAGAGGCATTGCATTACTGAGGCACCTCCAGTGCTGTGTCCAGTTTCAGGCTCCTCACGACAAAAAAGACACTGAGGGGCTGGAGCATGTCTAGGGAAGGGAACAGCGCTGAGGAAGGGGCTGGAGCAGCAGGAGCGGTTGAGGGAGCTGGGGGTGCTCAGCCTGGAGAAAAGGAGGCTCAGGGGGCACCTTCTGGCTCTGCAATCCCTGCCAGGAGGGGGGAGCTGGGACAGGGGGTCGGGCTCTGCTCCAGGGCACAGGGACAGGAGGAGAGGGCACGGCCTCAGGCTGGGCCAGGGCAGGGGCAGGGGGCACAGCAGCAGGAATTTCTGCCTGGAAAGGGTGGTCAGGCCCTGGCAGGGGCTGCCCAGGGAGGTTTGGAGTGCCCAGCCCTGGAGGTGCCCAAGGCAGGACTGGCCGTGGCACTCAGTGCTCTGGGCTGGGGGACAAGGGGGGCATCAGGCGCAGGGTGGGCTCCATGGGCTGGGAGGGCTTTGCCAAGGTGGGCATCAGGCACAGGGTGGGCTCCATGGGCTGGGAGGGCTTTGCCAACCTCAAGGATTCTGGGATTCTGTTAATACCATAGGTGCTGCTTTTTAACCCAGCTCCATTTCCCCTTTGATTCCTGATACAGATCACACATGTGGCCGTTGCTCTGAGCATGGGAAGGGCTGGAGGAAAGGAGTGGCTGCTCAGAGGAACAAGAAAACAGCCATTGAAGTCTTCTTTTTTGTTTAAAGCTGTGCAAGTGCTTGGAGAAGAGGATGAAACACAAACTCCCTCTCCTGGAGATACAGAGCACTGTTGTAGTGGAAATAGAACAGCAGGGCTGCTCTGTGGGGCATCTGCCAGACAGCCTTTGTCTTTGCATAAATCCCAGATGAAAAGGCTGGACAGGCCCCACCACCAGGAGGACATGGCATGTCCAAACAGCAAATCCCTGTCCAGCTGCGGCAGAAGAGTTGGGTGCAGGAGTGTCACTTTGAAGGTGCAGCTGTGCCAACAGCCCCCAAAGCACAGGCTTGGGAGGACTGGAAGGGGTTGGTGTGTGCAGGAAGGAACTGCTCACACCTAAGGAGAAGTTCTGGCTTGCAAGGCTGTGTGTGGTACAGTCGGTGGTACCTGGGGAAGGTCTGGGCCTGTGCAGGTGTGGGTGCAGACACCAGAGCTACACCCAACACCAGTGAGTGGTTTGTGTGAGCCCAGCACTTCGTTAGACACCAGACACCTGCTCTGGCTCCCTGGAAGTTGTGTCCTGTTGTCCTGAGCAAAACACTTCTCTGTCCTTTCTTTTCCTAAATTTGGCCTCTATTCAATATGTTAGTTCTCTCAAATAGAAAGTCAAGAAGAAAATGAGGGCCGGCAAAATTCAGATGCCTCAATTCCCTCTGTGCCTCTGAAAAAAAACATTTGCTTTGCTGTCTGACACGGAGGCAGTCCTGTGCCTTGGCCACACAGGAGAGAGCTCATTGGATGGAGGTGGAGGCAGCCAATGTGCAATGCAGGTCATGTTCAGATTATTTGAGAAGAGGGAGAGATCCTGCCTGAGCTTCCAAGGACAACAGGTTTCCCACCAGGTTCAGAATGGACTGAGAACCCACGTGCTGCAGCACCCCAACAGCTCTGTGAGGGGCTGATTGCAGGTGATTAGTCTGGAGAGGCTGTTGCAGGTTTCTGGAAAGAAAGAGCTTCCTCTGAGGCCCTCCAGACATTGTCAGAAGTGGCTCTTGAGCCATCCCGTTTGTGAGCAGCCTCTTGGCAGGAGCTGCAGACCCCAGTGAGGTCTCGCCTCAGTCTCCATTTCTTCCAGCTGATCAACCGCATGTCCCTCAGCCACTCCTTGTGTGGCTTCCCCTCGAGACCCTTCATGCTGCTGAGCAGTGGGACGTTGTAGCTCAACCCCCCTGCACAGTGCAGCCCACAGCTTATCTCCTGGTTCCCTGCACCAGGATCCTGGGTTTCTTTTTCCCTCTGTACCTGGGCTTGAGCTGGAAAAGCAGGAGGGAACTAAATAAGAAAGGAGAACAGAAGGATTCAGATCCTAGGACTGCACATCACAGTGATTTCCTGAAGGTATTTGAAAGTGATCCCAATTACAAGAGGTTGGTGGGAATCACCTTGAAGTCCAGCCAATTCCTGCTTCCTGAAGAAATGTCAGTGCAGCTGAAGCCACTTTTTTGGTGGGATCACGGCTAACAACGTGTGACCTGAATGTCAGGACATTTCCAGCAAGGGGGCCAGAGCCACCTGGCAGCTGCTGACTGAGGGGGGCACCAGGGAGGGGTTACTTGGGTGGGAGAGATTTAGGAGTCCCTGGAGAACATGTGTTCCTCTCACCAGGTGAGCAGTGCAGGAGGTGCTGCTTGGCCTCCTCTGGGGTCCTGTGCTGCTGCAGCTTTGGAGCCCAGTAAGTGCATTGCTGCTGCTGCTGCTGCTGCTGCTGCTTTGGTATAAATTTTGCAACTCATAACCAGTAATACTGAGTAGCTGCTGGAGTGAAGTGGGCTGTAGAGGACAGGGCATGACAGCAGGGGCTGGAGGAACAGGCCCAGGGTGATGCCAGAGCCTCGGGGCTACAAATCCCTCAGCAGTGGCCAGTCATGGGTCATCAAAAGGTTGGGATTTGGGGGTAGAGTAAAACCAGCCTTAAAGACAATGAAAACAAGCCTCTGGCAGATGTGAGTCAGAGATGCAGCAATTCAGGTATCATGTGGGGTTACAAGCCAAGGAAGGATGAATGTGTCAGCAAAGGTGTAAAAACTACCCTGGTTTCCTCAGCCACTGCAGAGTGAGGAGGAAAACCCCATCCACATGGACATCTTTGCTTCTTCTGGCAAAGGCTGAGGCTGCTGCTGCGTGCCATGGCACTCTACACCCTCCTCCAGCCTGAAAGCCCCAGAAAGGCAGTGAAAGGTGAGCAGAGCCCCAAGAGAAAAGGGAGCACAAATATGTCTGTGAGCAATGATTTTAATTGTATGTAGCACTTCTAGTCTATGTTAATTTCTAGTGGTCATTTGAAGTAAGTAAAGCTAATTTTTTAGTTCAGCATTTAAGATATTAATGAAATTACCAATAAATTCATGGGGTTCTATAAAAACATTTCCTTTTGCGTGCAAGAAAATGTTGAGTGTAAGGAATGGGTGGGAATACAAGGAACTTAGTTCCTAACTCGTGTGCATCAAGATGGTAGAAATTTGAGTGTGGGAGTGCTATGAGAGAAAACCCCAGAACTCTGTGAGGGTCACCTCATCCTCCTGTGTGTGAGCCAAGATGTGCAGGCAGCTCTGAGGATCTCAAAGCCCCTGGCCCTACATCTGGATCCCTGCCCGTGCTCCAGAGTGAATGAGGCTGGGCTTTAAAAGCAGAACTTGCCTTTGCTGAAGCTTCCTGGGACCCTCTGCCCATCCTGCACAGCCACAGGTCCCGTTTCCTTGGTGGGCTCGGGTGCTGCAGATATGGGGGGACAGCAGGTTGGGGGTGCAGAGGTCTATGCATGGGTGAGGAGTGACCAGTGTGGCTCTGGGGGAGCTGCCAGGGATGAGCAGAGGCCCTGGGTGGGTGGAGGGAGGCAGAGTGCTCAGAGAGGGCAGTGCTGAGCAGGTGTGAGGGGGCTGCACCCACTGGCACTGGTGGCTCTGGGAGTGTGATGAGGTGCCAGGGCTGCCTGTGCTCAGGAGGAGCCTGAGAGATGGGGCTGGGGGTGCTGGGGGTGTGGAGGTGGCTCTGGGATGCAGCGAGGGGTGCTGGGGGTGCTGGTGTGGGTGGCACAGGGTGAGGGGTTGTCCCAGAGTGATGGCTGGTGGAAGGCACTGGCAGCTGTGTCACTGGGCTCTGGGGCTTTGGGTCCCCTTCATGTGCTGTGATGGGCACATGTAAGGCCTCTTCATCCCACCCCACCAGGGCAGAGGGGCTGAGAAAAGTGTTGTTTCCCCATGTCACTAGGGAGGGAAAGTATGCCTAAACCATGGTCTGTCTTGACCTGGGAGCTGGTGGAGTGTTGCTGTGAACGTTATCAGTGCCTGTTGTGGAGAAGACACTGGATGGACACACTGAGCCAGCAGCTCCCATTGGAAAAACTCGCTATAGGCATGAAAAAGGTTAATTTGACTCTTTGAACACTTTTTTTTTTTGCTTTATATTTCTTCTATTTTTCAGGCAGAAAGGCTCAGGGAGAGTGGGACATCACTGGGATCCTTCAGCTTGACGTTGAGAGGAAGGAAAATCCCAGAATCTTAAATTCCTTGGGATAATCACCTGCACATGGAAGGCTGACTGTGGACTGATGAGGGGAGAGCTTGTCCCGTCCTACTGGCACAGCCTATGCTTTCCCAGGAGGCAGCTCTGGTGGGGCTGCAGGGCCACTGGCCAGGGCAGGCTGGGCTGAGGTCTTCTCTGTAGGAAGATGCTGAACTGAGGTCCAGCACCAGCACTGGACAAGTGCCTTGGACGGCTCAGAGACTGGCAGAAGTTTTGAAGAGCAGTTTTTCTAGTTCTGTTAC